>CM067217.1:13398984-13998984 GCA_034190945.1 Octodonta nipae
TTTCAGTTAGTTATTCAGAAGTATTAAAAAGAAAAAGAGAAAGTATAGGTTTTGGACATTCCATTTTTGAAAACAAGACAGTAATTCAACTGTAAAACAAATGTAGGAGTTATTTAAAAATTTTTGCTATTGGAAGATATTTCATATTTCAAGCCAAAATTGTCAGCACAAATTACACATTTAGAAGTGGCAATTCTTGACTACACGTTGCTATTTAGAGTTTCTAAGCCATTAATTGGTTATTTTATTCTGATGTATTTCAAATATCTGAAAAACAACACTGGTTCACCTGTTCCTGCACGTTTCCACTTAAAATGCATCACGCGCGCATTAATATACCGACAACGCTCGAACACGGACAAATGAAAGAAATGCGCGTAGTTTCGTCTCTACCAAGCAAATAATGTGGCGCGCTTGGTGAACAGTCAAATGGAATAGCTCGTGTGAATGACACAGCACAGCGCGAACTTTTGTAACATTAATGAACAGCGCAAATAAAGGTCGCGAGGCACGCACTGTGGGGTCGCGCTGTAGTTGAAAACGCTTGGTGTTTTGAAAAATTGTAAGATGAGACACGTAGCGAAAGGGAGCTTTATAAAAGATACTAATTTATGAATATTAAAATATCAAATTTATTCATTCGCATATATTTGCAAGGCAATTTTTCTCAACAAAACGTGTGTGAAATCGGGTCGCGCCACTCGTGTCATAGGGTCTCAATTTGCGCCTGTTAATGTAAAATGTTTACTATCAAGCTGACACACAAATTTAATGTGGGCAATACCAAGTTAATATATAATGAATAAAGGAGGGCTTGTCTTACACGTCGATTTGTAAAGCCCATTTTTTCAACAAAAAAAAATTATATAGCATGTGAGCCAACTTTCTTATTTTAGTAAGCCCCTGTATTATTTACTTTTTGGATTCTCCAGAAAATTCTAGGTATAATTCATGTCCTACACCTATCTTCAACTGTTTCGGAAATATTAAGTGTTTTCAGATTTATTACAAAAAATAACATTTAAAACAAGAAAATTAGTTTATTTAACGAAATTCGGTACATTACACAAGAAACCTAAAAAGTAATAAGTAATACTGATTATTTTTAAATAATAATAAAAAAAACAAAAAGCCATTAATGTCAATGTAAGAAATGTTCAAAATCCTCTCCACGTGAACGTCTTGGCAACATGCTACATCTGGCATAGAAATGTCTTCCAACGTGACTCAACATCTCAGGCGTGATTGATCTAATCGCAAGCTTGATTCGTCTTTTTAGGTCATCTAAGTTGACAAAAGGGGTATAGTTTTCTATACAGTACTTTTGACATATGCCCACAAAAAGTAGTCCAATGGATCGTCAAATCAGGACATCGTGGTGGCCATTCTTAACGATCCGCGCCGTCCAATCCACCGATTTGGAAACAATTGGTTCAGGTACTGCCGGACATTGATTTCGTAATGTATAACACGCCCTCCTTTATTCGTTATCGAATTTATTCCATTAGGCTGTTCCACACTGTATAAATGAAGCTAGTCAGCACACAAATTTAATAGCAAGTAATGTTGCCCTAACTTAATTTAATATATAATTTAATAATTGAATATATCGCAAAGAAAGATTTGTAATGTTGATTAGAACAAAGAGCAAATTTTGTGCAGGTATTGTTTATTAACTGGATGTAATTTTTTTTATTTCTTATAATATATTGATTTTCTAGTAACGAAGAGAACTGAGTTGTATGAGTATGGGTATTTCATGTATTTCAAGATCACGGTAGTCTGTGGCGTCTCTCGGAATATGTCGAAACAAATGTAATTTCAAATTATGCATTTCATTCCCATGCTCATCTCCAGCCAATGACCATATTTCCGGGTAATTTGTCCAAGCAGCACCAATTTTTCTAAAAATTTTTGGATTTCAGTACTACTTACCTTCTACTTCAAAGTTGACCCTGTGCCGGGGAGGAAAAAATTCATTTAGATCAAAAATTTAGCTTATAGAAAAAAACAAAAAAAAAGTTGAGTTTGTGGTTTCTGTAGAACCAATACAAACGGAGTTATATCTTGTTGAAATTTTGTTTTCATTTGTCGAAAAAAAAAAAAAAAATAAAAGTTTATCCTGAAATAACTGAAAAACAATGCATTTTTCGGGAAAAGTTTATAAACAGTTTTCTAAAGTGCTTAAAAAGTCCTTTAATTTGTTTTTTTATGAAAGTCTCTAGCATGAAAATTAAGCGAGTTATGACATAAGTAAAGTTGTTTTTAACCGACTTCCAAAAAGGAGGAGGTTATCAATTCGTCCCGTATTTTTTCGCTTTTTTTTTCGTATGTATGTAACCTGATTTCTTCTCCTGTGGTGCACCGTTTTGAATGAATATGGTCTTGTTTAATAGAGTATATATCCGGATTGGTGAAACTTCAAATTCTGGAAAAGAATTCTATTGGTAAAGTGATAAAATTTGTGAATGAACAAATGCGTGCATGGAAATCGACCAATATCCCTAATATTTTAGTCGATTTTTCGATAACTCCTTATGGATGTGTATAGTTTTTTAACATTTAATCTATTAAGGAAGATCCTTAGGTGATCTCATATACTTTTCTGCGACGTGCAACTTGCAGTTTTGCAGAAAATCGACGAAAATTCCAAAATTCTTATCAAAAATTTCATCGAAATGACATAAATATTTTAATTCCAACGTAATAGTGCGGTAATTTTAGGCACTGGAAGTTTTAATTGCGAATTTGAACATTTTCTATGTACATCTCAAGCATATAGGTAGTAAAGCATTGTATTTTCGGCTCCTTAAATCAATGAGTACCAAGCTCGTTTTGTTTGTATACCAGGCAAATACCTATTTAAATGCAAATTTTTCCATTTTGCGAAGACGGTGCATTTGGTTGTCACATTCTCCCGGCCTAATAGAAAATTCAGTGACAACACATGCCAGAACTTTAAACTGCTATTTGGTACGTTTATAGACAGGGTGTTTAGTTATAGCAAAGAAAATCACAAAGTAAAGTGATAGAAGGAGTTGCATTTATATGAAGATTGAAATATAGGACGGACTAGAATGATAGTGGTCCGTAGGCAGCCGTATATACATGATGGTTGGAATATAGGGTAGGACTGGACATTTGGTGGTATAAAAATGTTGGAAAAAATGTGAAATTAAAATTATATAGGGTGATTAAAAAATTGTTATATGATATGGACATCAGCAAATCATATACAGGATGGTTGAAATATATGCTGGAGTTGAATTATATTTATACGGTGTGATTAAAAAATTATTTCTTTTATAGCCCATAAGAAGTTGCATAAAGTGTGGAGAGGAATTAATGTTACACAGGACGATAACATAAAATGTTAAAAAGGAAATAATTTATGGGGTAGCCCACAAGGAATTATATACTATGGTGGAAATATAGGATGGATTTGACTCCGTAAATATAGGATGGATTCTACTCCGTCCTATAGTTTACAGAAGGCAGCAAACACATTTATGCTTGGCGTGGGCTGTCGTATGTACAGGCTGGTTGGTACATAGGTTGGAGTGGAAATATCTAGTTATACAGGGTTGACACAAAAAGTTGAAAAAAGGTTACATGGCGTAGTCCATAAGGCATAAATATATTTTGGGCTTATTAAGTCAACGCGTACTAGTACATTTTGTTCGTAAAGATTTACCTGTCAATTTAAATGAGAAAGTATCATTGTGTAATGTTGAGGCTTTCGATGTTACCTGGTTCTGTCTATTAAGGTTATATATACAAAATAAAAAATAAAGAATGAATGAAATGTGTTCAAAAATAATAAAAAGTTGAAAATAAAACATTTTTAAAAAAAATATAACCGACTTCTACCTACAACTAAAAAGCTAAAAATAATTATAACAAAATACAACTCTAGCAAATAAATAATACATTCAATGTTGTTAGGTACCTACCCGGGAAGTAAAAAATGTAAACATTAAAAGGGGCTCATTTTGTTCAAATTAATTACCTACTAATCTAGCATATTTTTGAAGTCGGTGCTAAGCAACAATCAAGTTTGATGAATTAGTAGATAAGTACGCAATGAAGGATTTTAGATTTGCTTGGCACCGACTTCAAAAATATACTAGATTGGTAGGTAATTAATTTGTACAGAATGAGCACCTTTTAATGTTTACATTTTTTACTCCCTTGATAGGTACCTAACAACATTGAATGTGTTATTTATTTGCTAGAGTTGTATTTTGTTATAATTATTTTTAGGTTTTTAGTATAGGTAGAAGTCGGTTATATATATTTTTTAAAAATGTAACAAAAGAATTGTTAGTAATTAATTTCAACTGGGGTGGTATTTAAATTTGTAAAATTGTTTCAAAAACCAAAAAACCAATATAATTTATTTCATAACTGGCTTAATTTTCATGCTGGAGACATTTATAAAAAACCAAATTAAAGGATTAACAGTATTTATAAAGTATTCCCGAAAAATGCATTGTTTTTCATTTATTTCACGATAAACCTTTCCAATTTTTGTTTTGACAAATAAAAACAAAATTTCAACAAGCTATAACTCTGTATTAGTTCTACAGAAACCATAAACCCAACATTTTGTTTTGTTTTTCTATAAGCTACATTTTTGATCCAAATGTTTTTTTCTTAATGGTGCATATTTTTAAAGTTATTGACGAAAAACGGTATGAAAACATGTTTTATATGGTTGAAAAATCGATACTTTCACTTGCGATTAACTCGAAAAGAATTGACATTTCAGAAAAAACTGTTATGGAACAAAAGTTGCTTAAAATTAGTTAATTTATTCATTACCGGAATTTGTTTTTATACTATTTTTCACCTCCCAGAAGGGGTAGCATCCCATCTCGGTAAAAACAATCCTAAATTTTTAGGAAAAATCGGTGCTGCTTGGACAAAATACCCAGTAGTACTGTTTTTTGCCTTCATTGACTGGACTATATTTTATTTTGTCGCAAATTTCGTATTGAGAAATTTTCCAAACTAGTATACAATTCTTTCGTTGTATATTTATCGTGACAGCAAACTCTGGCATGTACATTTCTAAAACGTAATAAACAAAAAAGGCCCCAATCTAACATAATAACGGAAAATTAATCCGCTTCCATAGCACACCCTTCATCATAGCGAATGCAGAAGGAAGAGAGCAAAAAAAACAAGACGGAACCGTTCACTACAGTATAAATTGAGTACGGTGCGCCTTCTAACAACCCATTTGCGACATTCACACACAAACATCACCTCGTCGGAGAGGGAAAAGGACAGAGCGAAAGGAAAAAGAAACGACCACTCGCACCACCGTCGCCGCCACCCTATCGCGCGACCCCGGTCACCCTCCCTCGGTCGCCTAGCAACGCTATGACTGCGGGCTAGGCGTCGCCTAGCAACACCCAGGTGTCGCGAGGTCCAATCAACACAGGCCATCTCAAGATCAATGTTTACAGAGAGCGGAGGATGTCCTGCACCCCGGCACCCTGGATATGTGTGCAATTTGTCGCGCTGTGTGTTCTCGGCGGGGGCGAGCGGGGCAGGGAACGTGGGGTGAGATTTCAGGGGTGGACGACGGGGGAATTTGAGAGGGTTCTCTTGTTGCGAAAACGAGAAGATGGACGAGCGGATGAGTCACGTTGGGGTTGAAGGGTATTAATTAAGAGGAAGGATACGGGGTTAATTGAATTGGAAGCATTAAATAGACGCTTTTATTAATATTTTATTGGTGTAGGGGGATGGAAGATATCTAATATTTGACGAACAGGAAAACAAGAAAATTGCAAAAGTAAATCGTTCAACTATTTATGGATTTTCGAAAATATTTTATTTAACATTTAAAAAATGAAGATAAAAAGATGTTTGAAAGTGAAGAAGTTTTAATATATATACAGGGTGAGTTTTTTTTATGATCAGTGTGGGGATCTCGGAAACTAGCGGAGATAGAGCAATGGTTAAATTGGGAATAATTTGCAGTTTTACTGGTCAAATTTAATGACACTTTCGGATTTTTGTAAAAAGTCATGGCTTACTAGATATTTTGAAAATACGAAATTCTATCGATTTAGTTAAAATATCAAAATTGAGGGGAATTGTATCCCGAATATGATTGTCATGTCCTCGTTTGCGTGACAGCTCTCGTTTTCGAGATATGACACAAACTTATCTTTTTTTGAATGTAAACGATAGTTGGCTATGACCTCAAAAAATCGGAAATTTTTAGAGCTTTTCAACGATATAATACTCGATATAGTTATTCATAAAAATAACGGAGTTATGGATGCTTTTCTCTCTTATTTTCACTTTTAACGTAGGTAGCCATAAAAAAGATTGTTTTCACTTTGACGTTTCCTCATTTGAGAGTAATTCCATTAGTAGTGCTGAACTGACAGTCGATACTGACACGTTTTCGTGATAAAATGGAATATTCTAACGAAGAAAAACTGAATATGGTGGAATGTTATATCATATGCCATAAAAATTCAGTTCGTGCAGCTGAGGAATACCTTCATAGATATTTTAATCGTCGTCACTGCTCTATGTACTTTTAAGAGGCTTTACGATAGTTTACACAGATATGGATCTGTTACTAAACCACCAAAGGAACGTAATCAAATTAACGAAGCAGCACAAATAAATGTTTTGGCAATGGTAAATCAAAATCCATCTACATCAACTCGTGAGATTGCGGCAGAAGCTGGCACATATCAACGAACTGTAGTTCAAGGTACTGAAAGCGCACAAGTTCCACCCGTACAAACTTTCAGTTTCTCAAATTTTGCATGCTGGTGACGAACATCGACGTATTTTGTTTTGTACATGGATTAGAGACATGTGCCTTGACAATCCACAGTTTCCATTAAAGGTGTTATGGTTAGACGAAACTAGATTTACTAACTGCGGTATGTTCAATAGACACAACGAACATATCTGGGCTAAAGAAAACCCTTTCCATGTAGAACAAAGACGACCCCAGATAAAATTTGGTTTTAATGTTTGGTATGGTATCATTGGGTCTACTATTCTTGGGCCTTTTATCTATGCCGAATCACTGGGGAGCGCTACTTACATTTCTTGCAATACACTTTTCAGGACATGTTGCATAATTTGAATTTGAGAACTCGTTTAGAAATTGAGTGGTTCCAACATGATGGAGCACCTGCTCATAACTCGTTATTAGTAAGACAACACTTAGATAATATCTATTCAAACTCTTGGATAGGAAGAAATGGCCCACGCGAATAGCCACCTCGGTCTCCCAATTTGGCAGTTATAGACTTCTATTTATGGGGTGCGCTAAAAAACAAAATATACAAAAGAATGTATAAGACAGTTGGTGACCTAAGGGAGGCGGTATTACAAGCAATTGAAGAAATTGATAGGCTGTCTGTGAGGAAAGCGGTAATATCAATCTTAAAAAGATGCAATTTTTGTCTAACTAACAAAGTTGGACTTTTCGAACATAAATTGTAACCATTATTATGTACTTTAATTTCTTAAGTTTTTAGTAAGTACCTACTTATTTAGTTTTTTCGTTATATCTGATATACCTAATAAAAAAATCGTTCAATGTTTTTTTGGAATAGTTATTAATAAATCAATCTATTTCATGGCTAACTACGTTAAAAGTGAAAATAAGAGAGAAAAGCAGCCATAACTCCGTTATTTTTATGAATAACTATATCGAGTATTATATCGTTGAAAAGCTCTATAAATGTCCGATTTTTTGAGGCCATAGCCAACTATGGTTTCCATTCAAAAAAAGATAAATTTGTGTCACATCTCGAAAACGAGAGCTGTCACGCAAACGATGATATGACAATCATGTTCGGGATACAATTTCCTTCAATTTTGATATTTAAACTTTTTTTATAAAATCAAAAACAAAGGAGCTAGAGGGATTTGACTAAATCGACAGAATTTCGTTTTTTTCAAAATATCTAGTAAGCCATGACTTTTTACAAAAATCCGAAGGTATCATTAAATTGGGCCATTAAAATTGCAAATCTTTCCCAATTTAACCATTGCTCTATCTCCGCTAGTATATTTTATTTTTAAATTTTCCTGCAAAGTTACTTGTTTTCGTGGTATTCTAATTAACGTCGGGAAAATTTCACTTCGTTGTTTGAGCATATACAGAGTACTTTAAACGAGGTGGTAAGTCAGACGGTTTAGATAAACTAAACATGTTAGAGATTTGTAAATTTGGGTGTGGGTGAACCCTATGATGTTCTTTTTAACCGATTTAAAAAAGAATGAGGTTCTCAATTCATCTGTATCTGCTTTTTTATGTTCAGCGATTACTCGAAACCGGCTGAAGGAATTTGGATCGGTTAAAGTGGATTCTGTTGAGGGAGATCCCGAAGTGATCCCATATTTGTTTCAAAGCTTTGACCACTTTTTAGAAAATTGAGAAAACTTTTCAACAGACTTTCTTATATAAACCAGAGTCGATAATTTTTGAAACAAAAAAAATTGTATGATGCAACCCATTAGAAAATAAAGGGAATAGACCAACTATAAAGAGAAGATAATTTATGGGCGATGGGGCTCCCTCTGCCTTCCGGGTTATTTCGATTTTCGGTAAAACTACAGAAAAAAATTAAATAGCAGAGTTGTAGGTAATAAAAATATCTATAGCTTTTGTTTTTGCATTTTTTCACATAACCTCAAAATTTATGTGAAAAAAAGAAGTTTTTGGTGTTTTATTTTTATCTATTACAGAAAAAAATCACGAAACATATTTATTTATGTCCCAAACATACTGTAATTTAATAATATTGTAGATGTCTTATTAAATATTAACTTTCTAACTTAATTTTCTGAGAACATTTAACATTGTACTTTATATATATTTTTACACCATCAGAAAGTAGAGATTTCGACGAACAAAAAGCCCATCGACTTTAAAAAAAGCAAATATATTGACGTGAGATTGAAAATTAGGGTTGTTTTTAAACATTAAGTGAAAATAAGGTGAAAAAATAAATATTTTAAATCAAACAAATTACAGTGTGTTTGGGACACAAAAAAGTAAGTTTTTACCAAATTTTGTCAACTTTTTTTTCTAAAAGATAAAAATAAAAAACCAAAAACTTTTTTTTTTGAATTAGTCACATAAATTTTGAGGTTATGTGAGAAAAATGTAAACACAAAAGTTGTAGATATTTTTATTCCCTCCAACTTTGCCGTTTAACTTTTTTCCATAGGTTTCATAGTTTTGGCAGATATCGAGATAAACCGTCTTTAGTCTAGAATACCTTGGTCTACCAAGTTGGCATCCTATTCAAAAATTTCTTAATATATATAAAGAATTAGAAAACAAGATACTCTATTATATTGAACAGAAAACGAGATTGGTCGAAATAATGAATGTAATACTTCATTTTTGGCAAAATAGAAAAAGTTAATTAGATTTGAAAACTGCATAAAATTAGGCACGTGCGTCACTAAAAAGTGTGAAATAAATCCATTTAAAAAATATAAAAACCTACTTCAAAAAAGAAACATAATTAAAAAGCAAAAAATATTTTTTTCTGCAACAATTAAATACTTTCTCTGGACTCGGTGGAAAGTTAAAGTGAGAATAATTATAAAAGTTCATACATACATGTGTTGTACTTTGCAACTTTGATGTTTAACTTGGCACCGACTTCAGAAAAAGCATTAAATTGTGATAGAAAAAAATATTTTTTTAAGTTAGATCCTTTTTTAAAGTCGGTTTGTATTTTTTAAATATATTTATTAATTAAAATAATTTACAGCGGAAGTTGACTGTAAGTATTCACATATAATATATTGTAAGTTTCATAACTACTTTAAACAAAGATCTACTATGCTAACCAAATTATAAAAAACGTCACTATAGTTAAGAATTAAGACTCATAAAAGAAACTCGAATATAACTTGTTATTTTATAGAGAGCGTTCTGGACAAAAAATCAAACTTCAAACACGAAAGCCTTCATTTTTTAAAATAGTACGTCCCATTATGGGGTTTTACTATCCCAGATTGATTTTACATAGAATTACAAATTAATAAATAGTATAAATAGCAATACATTGTAAGCCGTACATTGGTATGAATAATATACCTGCAAAACTAATATAATCTCGTGTATATCTTTCAAATAAAATATACAAATCATTACAAAAATGTATACAGGGTGAGTTTTTTTTGATGATCAGCCTGGGAATCTCGGAAACTAGCGGAAATAGAGCAATGGTTAAATTGGGAAAGATTTGCAGTTTTACTGGCCCAATTTAATGACACTTTCGGATTTATGTAAAAAGTCATGGATTACTAGATATTTTGAAAAAACGAAATTCTGTCGATTTAGTCAAATCCCTCTAGCTCCTTTGTTTTTGATTTTTATAAAAAACGTGTAAATATCAAAATTGAAGGGAATTATATCCCGAATATAATTATCATGTCCCCGTTTGCGTGACAGCTCCCGTTTTCGAGATATGACACAAACTTACCTTTTTTTGAATGGAAACCATAGTTGGCTATGCCCTCAAAAAATCGGACATTTTTTGAGCTTTTCAACGATATAATAATCGATATAGTAATTCATAAAAATAACGGAGCTCATTGTAATTATTGTTGCTACTTATGGTTTTATGTCTCATAGGGATTTGTATACTTACTTTTATTTCTAGATGATTTATTTAATTCTTATCTTCAAACAAGTGTCCCATGGACAATGACTGAAATTGATAAAATCACATTAAAAGCAGATCTGTCTATTAATTTACGCTGCATCGCCATATTGGTAGTATGATAGGACTGAATTTCGAATAGAAAATTATTATGGAAACATAAAATTCATCCATATAAATTCAGGCAAATTCAGAATCATTTCACATTAGAGTTTCACTTTGCAGTGAAGAATTTTGCAGAACTATTTCATTAAATTGTAAAGAAGAAGAGAGCTTCATAATATAAAAAATATATCTAGTCGAGGAATTTTAACTAGTGGTCTCGCCCCTATTTCATGAAATTGTAAAAAGTATATTTTTATAAGAAACACAGATGTGGAGAAGTCGGAGAAGTAGATGTAATGACCAACATTGCTCACTCACATTGACAAATCTATTGTAGTGTGGAACATAAGTAGTTACTTATACTTGACATATGGGGCGAATGAGATGATAGGTATGCAAGGTGATTTAAACAATAGATAAATAGAAACAGTCAATAGAGTGGAGAGGATTAATACTAACTAGTGGTCGCCCAGTGGTCGAAATTCGACCCTATTTCATGAAATTGTAAAAAGTATATTTTATAAGAAAGTTGTGGAGAAATCGGAGAAGTAGATGTAATGACCAAAATTGTTCACTCATATTGACAAATCTAGTGAAATAAAAAGAAAATAAAAATGTAATGAAATATCGGTATTCGAAATATTTTTGACAAATGAATGAACCCCCAAATTTTTGGCTAGAACCTCTCCTGGCAAAATATTCGATATAATAATTGGAAGATTGTTCTTTCCAAGCTAAAAGTTTTCGTCATTTGCGGTTTCAATTAAGTTCAGGAATATTAAAGAAAAGACAGGACCAACATCCCTAGGAGAACTTAAATATTTAATACATTCTCTATTGTTCGCTGTCTGACAATTTTTTACACAAGACCTTCGGGAAGGTGTGATAATAATATATTAATCAAAGAATTAAATTCAAATTAAAAACAGAATATTTAATATGAAAGTTACCGATCTACTATATTGACTATTTTACCACTAAACAACAACAACGCTTGCATGCCACTTCCAGAAGTACATGCTCTAAGAATATAACAGCATCTAACGATCGCTCCCTCCATATATAATTACTCAATGTTTTGAGTTTGACCGTCTGGCGGCGGCGGCACTGTCAGTTGTTTGGCGTTTACAGTATGAACGTAAATAGTGCATTTTATTATATTTTATTTAATGAATGAACCAATATTATAAATTAATATTAGCATTCTGCACTGAAGGTCGTCAGTAGCTACTAAACAGAGGAGAATATGGTACCTAATCGTTTTGTTTTTGCCTATTTATATATAGACTTTCAAGGCATAATGAATACATTTGGAGAAATGAAAATCCTCATGCTACAAGAAAATTTGCATACCAGAAGAAATTTAGTTTTGGAGTGTTTCGTTTATTGAAAATAATAATATTGCTTATTTTATTTTGGAAATTTTAGATACAGTTGTAAGTGACTTTTTAGAGCTTCCATCTTTGCGAGAAATTGACTTTTGTTGTTATGGAAATCAAGGCCGTAGCCAGAAAATTTTTTCGGGGTGGGTTGGACAATATTTTTGGGGAGGGGGGGGATTTGGATAATTTTTTTGATTGGTGGTGGACTGATTGGTACTGCAAAATCTGTATTTGTATTCATATATATCCAGGATATATAAAAATGTATAAATATAAAATTTATTATCATGAAAAAGATGATTATTTGGTTAAAATTGAATCTTGAAACCCAATATTACAAAATTTCAGGGGGGGTTGAACCCCCAGACCCCCCCCCCCCCGCTGGCTACGGCTTTGAGGAAATGCTGTGGAACCTTTGGTGTGTCACAAATGTAAAACCACAGTTTTGCACCCTAACACCAGACCTTTTGTTTGGTTTACTCCTTACTGATGACAACTTAAAATTGTTGAAAAGGCGGTGAGTGTTTAAATAAAGGTTTGCTGTTAGGGTGCAAAACTGTGTTTTTTACTTTTGTTGTTGTTATGGTGAAGTATAAATTAATTCACAGAATTGCTATTAATTTGATATAGTACTCCGTCGTGATATTCCGTAACACTGGACCCATAATTTTAAAATATTATTTTCATAAGTAACACACTATCACATACATCATTCACCTGATGACGATAGCAGATACAAAGCTATTGAAACGTTGTGAGATCAATCATTTCAAGACGATCGAAGTCCAGCGAGGAATACTGTTTAAGGTTACTATTAATTTTAGATACTCAATTTTTAGAATTTTAATACTCATTACTTTTCAAAACTTTTATTTTTTCAAATAGAAATTAGCTTGAGAATCTACCGCTTACTCTTTCCAAAACTTACATTCATTTATAACTCTCTTAGAGTTGAAATCAGTACGAAATTCAAGGAAAATTTAAACGAAAAAGATTATAAAAAAAACTGTTCAAAATCTGGACGAAGGTATGTTAACCTGACAATAATCTTTTTTTTATTGTTTTGAGTACATCTGTTGAACTTATTGTTGAATGTAACGTAACATACCTATTAGAAATTCCGAAATGACGAATTATGTAGCTGATTCTGCTTTTTCCGGGATATAAACAAAGTTTTCCAACATTTCGCCCACACTTATAAGGGGCTTTTCAAGGCTGAGACAAAAAACAAACAAATGTTACTTACCTCGCGGCTACTCCATTCATTTCATCTTTATCTCACGAACACTTCAACACTTCACTTTTTATTCAACTTGTCACAATGATGTACAAATTCTAAATGAGTAATAGGTACGAAGAAATAATAACTGGCCCCCCAAATTTTCAGGTAAAAGTAGGCTAGGAGGCACTTAATGGGATTATTTTATGATATTGATGAAATTTCGTATACGTTCCTGGAATTTTATTAGTGGATGATGTAAGTGATTTATTTTGTGGAAATGTTGACGCAAGATTGTCAGATGGACTAAAGTTCAAAACCTTTGTCTCGGTTGAAATTCTTGGGATTCTTGGCGATTTCAACGGCCTCACGGAATTTTCTGGTGAAATAATACGGAGATTTGGCCACGACAGAGGAGCTGTCGAAGAGGATTTGGTGGCCCGTTTCGTGAGAAGCTTCCCAATCCTTCTCCATAAGCACGAGGTGAAAACAGTCTACAAACCACTATCCAAAATCTCAGAAATGTTACCCTCTCCAAAGGATAAACAAAATCCTCTTTCATCTAAAGGTGTTTATTCCATTCCATGCTCGTGTGGGGCAGTATACATCGGTGAAACAGGTCGATCTATAAACAATCGTCTGGGTGAGCATAAACGTTTGAAAACGGGCCTGCTTTCATACTTTGTTGTAGCTGAGTATTTTTATTTTCCCATTTGTCGAAATTCACCTTATGTTCCAATCATGTTAGATAAAGGCGTGATCGGCCTTCATTCTGAGATTACCTTTAACACTGCTTTGCGTTGCAGGTTCTTAATCAAATTTGTGTGTTTCTGCGTTTTCTGTTGAGAACCAAACATGAGTCCATGTCCATATAGTAAAGTAGATTGGACTACTAGATGTATTAATCTTATTTTTGTGTGTTTATGTTCTTTCGTTTGTTGTAGCAGTCTGCCTACGTGTGACACTTTCTGTTCCACTTAAACTCCATAAGTCAAGGTGCTCAAGATAAATCCGAATGTATTTAATAAGTACACCAGTCAATAGAGAGTTTTAGGCAAACCGCATAAGCCATCACGTAAATAATAGTTTATCAGTCATAACTGAATTTTAATAGCAAACTAGTAGAAGTAACTTATTTGCATCAAAAACGCCAAAAAATATTGGGTATTTCGTTTTTTGCTTATAGTGTAAAAAGTAATAAGAATTTATATTTTGGCAAAATAGGTTACATTTTGCTCAGACTACACTAGTTTCCAACCTCTACTATCGCTCGGATAAGAATTTTCTCTCACCGTTTTTAATACTTGTAATAAAAAATAACATGTTAAATAACGTCAAAGCGAATCTGTGAAAAGAAATAAGGATATAAAAAGACCATATGAGGACCAAACGAGAATATAGAAGAAACAAAAACAAAAGAAAAAACTGGAAAACGAAGGTAAATGCAAAAATATATGAAATAGTCTGTGTATAACGCCGTCCATGGAAAAATTATAGAGGATTAGAAAATCTTCAAAATGAGTATTTATAAATTTTGATTACAGCATTTTTTATAAAGAAAAGCTGGAAAATACTGCGTGAAGTGAGTGATTTAAAAAAATTCATAACTTGATTTTAATAACAGCTGGAACCTTAATCTGCCTCCTAGTGATAGCTTATAACGTTGAGATTAATAACTCTGAAGATCGATATTGTACGTCAAGTAGATCTCTTAGAAATGCAATTTAAATAATTTGTAGAAATATTTTGCAGAACATAACTTATTAACCACGATAGTTTGATAGCGATATGCAAAATAAGTTTCGAAAGATTATAAAATGCACTTCACTTCGTATATATTGGATTTTTGTCATAGTGCCGTAAAATTATTAAAAGATGAACCCTCCGATGTTTTGACAGTGTCGGATCCAGTCAGCGAAAAAATGTCAGTTAAATAATATCAGTAAACTGTATACAGCTAACCATTAACTTAATGAACCAATGAAAAAACAGACCAATATGAGCAGGCAATAGTAATAAAAATGTAATAAACTACTGAGAAAAAACATAATAATACAATTTACCATAATTTTCACCTCGTGCCCCGACCTTAAGAACATTCTACGAGGGTGAATCAAATATGAACCGGACTTTTCTGTTTTTCGCCCTGTAGGTAATTCGAGTGGCGTGACGTCTCGATATATGTTAGGTAGGGATGTTAAGAAGAGGGGAGTTCGTCGGTTTGGCGAGGCGTAGTCGATGCGCTGTTAGTAGCATCATGTCAGAGCAAGAGGTGCATACGTCTGTTGCGCAACGTGTTGTTATCAAATTTTTGGCGCGGGAGAGCGTTAGATCGTCTGAAATTTTGCGTCGACTATCTGCACAGTTCGGCAATGAAACACTTTCAAGGACCCAAGTGTACGACTGGCACAAAAAGTTTTCAGATGGCCGAGAGACAGTGGAAAATGAGCCTCATACACGCCGTCCCAGGACAAGCATCAATGAGGCGAATATCTACGCAATTCGTGAGCTGTTTGAAGGTGACTGCCATCTTACAGTATTAGCAATTGCTGAACACGTTGGAATATCATACAGGAGTGCTCAATCAACCATTTCAGATGAGTGGGTTACCGAAAAGTGTGTGCAAGATGGGTTCCTCGCCTTCTAAGGAAAGATCAGAAAGCAAACCGTCTTGCCGTATGTGAAAGGCTGTTAGCAAGATATCGAGCAGAGGGGGATGAGTTTTTGAGACATATTGTCACCTGTGATGAGACATGGGTGCATCATTATACCCCGGAGTCCAAACGTGCAAGCATGAAGTGGCGAAAACCTGGAGAGGCAGCACCGTGGAAAGCCAAGACCCGTCTTTCTGCAGGGAAAATTCTTGCAACAGTTTTTTGGGATTCGAAAGGCGTACTGCTGATCCATTTTCTGCACGAACGCCGTACAATTAATGCTGAGTATTACTGCGAACTACTCCAACAAGTGAAACTTGCCTATCGGCAAAAGAGGCGGGATATGTCTATCCGAAGTGTGATTCTGTTGCATGACAACGCTCGGCCACATACAGCTGCATTGACTCAAGGAAAATTGAACAAAATGCATTGGGAAATCCTTGAACACCCGCCTTACAGTCCTGATTTGTCGCCATGTGACTACCACATGTTTGGGCCACTTAAAGAAGAACTGGGAGGCCACCACTTTGAGGACAACGAAGGTGTAGAAACGTTTGTGCGCATTTGGTTATCGACAAGACCAGTTTCATTCTTTGAGAAAGGTATTAATAAACTTCCGATTCGGTGGGAAAAATGTATACATAAGAGAGGAGACTATGTAGAAAAATAATATGTATTAAAATTTGTATTGATCGCACCAATAAAATTTTTAAAACAAAAGTCCGGTTCATATTTGATCCACCCTCGTAGATCCGTCCATGTGCCTTGACATCTATTGTTTGTGCTGGCTGGCTGTCGCATATTAGTACATTTAATGCAATGTTTATTATTATTTTAAACCAACTTCTCGGCATTATAGCGAAAAACCCAGATAGACGAATTGAAGTAGAAATTATGAACTTTCAAAATATCGTCTCGTTAATACGGTGGGATGTTCAATTCAATTCAATTGTTCAAAAACTACTTATTCAATAGTATCCATCGTGAGCCTATATACATTTAATATCATAAACTATGGTTTTGACGATAACTAATATTCCAGAATACATTACAGTATTCCAGAAAGTTACAAATTTTTGAAAAAAATCCGCTTTTCTCAAGTTTTTGTGCGTAAAAACTGATCCAATCAGGATTCATAAACAGTCATTAAGAAGGATTTCTTATTCTCTACAACTTTTCTGCAGACGGCATTACGATTCCTCCATTACTTTTAATTATATAAGCAAAAAACAAAAGAAATTCGTATTTTTACGGGTTTTTGTTATTTAAATCGTTTACTTCTACGAGTTTGCTGTTAAAATCTTAGCAATAATTATCTATAAACTGTTACTGACGTGACGGTATAAAGGAATTGCCGCTGAATTGTATGTCTGAAAATTAGCTTAATTTTGCTCTATAAACTGGTGTAAAGTTTTTGCGGGGGGCGTATTTGGAAAATAAAAAATTAAACTTGTCTAATGTATCAAGTAATATATCTCACAGGGCTCATTATGCTAATACTTTTTTTTTATTTTGTTAAAATCTATTAAAAAATTACCCATTCTCCCCTTTATTCCCCAAAGATAAGACTTTTCTGAAGAAATTAGGTTAAGAAATAAACTGGCTCTTTCTAATGGGCTCTCCACCATAAAGTTGTTCCTTAATTTCAGCTATGCAATTTTCACATACAATAAAAGCTCATTATGTTCATATATCAGCAAACCATATTGTGGTAGTGTTTTTTGGGATGACAATAGTAGTAATTCCAAATTAGAAAACTAAATACTGCGATTCGAACCTCATATAGTACCTATTGTTAAAACCGTTCTTCTAAATATTAGGTTTACGTGACGGTATAAGGAAATTGCTGCTGATTATGTCCGATGGTATAAATGATGTTTTATTTTGTTTCATTTTCTGATTAGGTTAATTGCATTTTCTTCAAGTTGTTCCTTAATTGCCACTACAACGTTCATCAGCAAACCATATTGTGGTAGTGTTTCTTGGGATGACAATAGTAGTAATTCGTCATTCGTCATATAGTACCTAAATTCAAATGGTTTAAATCTATTAATGATATAAATGATGTCATTGCACTTCAAAATTACTTGAATTTGACCCTTAATTGATTTAGAGAAAACAAAATGTTTGTTAATACCCAAAAATGTCGTGTTGTTTCCTTCTTCCGAAAACTAAATGTAGCTACTGAAGACTATTACAGTGGAAATTGTAAGGTTAAGAGGTGTAAGGAGGTTAAAGATCTGGGGGTGGTCATTCAAGATAACTTCAAATTCAGTATCCATTTCAACTAGTTGATAAACAAAAAATACAAAGAACTTGGGTTTGTCATACGTAATAGTCAAGATTTGATGGTACAAGCAACCATAAGACTGTACGTCTATGGTGAGGCCTCACCTTGAGTATGCCTCCAACATCTGATTACCAAATTGTTACACACACAGCAATGAAATTGAAAAAGTTCAAAAACGTTTTCTATGCTGCCTATATATGAAAAGGAATGGTAGATATCCCTTAACCGGATTTGTTTATTTTTCTTGCAGAGAGACAAAATACATATTCTAGTATTCAGAATGACTTAAAAATAAGCCTAAACTAAGTTATATATGTGCCTTTTTGGTTTTTTTGCCCTAAACGGCGGTTTGAGTGTGAAACCGGTAGGAACTAAACAACAAACTCAGGGAAAAGTAGTTTTTAGAATTATGTGAATGCAAACGGACAGCTTCCTTTTTTACGCAGTTTTGCCTGTTCCTTCATTGGGTTGCTCCACCTTTTACGAGGTTTGCACACACCTCTTCTACCTTCTGCCGATTTGTTTCTTGCAATTCTTGCTGCTCTATCGTCTGCCATTCTGCTTATAATATGATATTTCCACTCTGTTTTCCATTTCAATATCTAGTCGTTTATTCTCCCACGTTATGCCGTTCTAATTCCTCACTTCTTACGCGATCTCTTAGTGTTTTCTCCATAATTATTCTTGGTATTGTTATCTCTGTCGCCTTTATTACTCTTTGTGTTTTGGAAGTTTTGTTTCTGCGGTGGTCTTATAGTAGCTTTGTAAATTATTGTCTAAGTTTCTGTTCTAATATGTTGGTTTTTCCATATTGTCTTATTTCGGCAACCAATTGCTCTTTTGACTCCTTCTATTTGGCTTTTTACTCCTAAAAAATCTCTTCTCGGTCTTGTCTGGTTACCAGTTGTGTCGTCTCGGCTTGCTTAAGGTTATATAATGACAATGAATATTATATAAACTAATTAATAATTAATAATACATATTTTTTTAAAACTATATTTATTAGGTTATTATACAAAAATATTTTATCAAGTACATAGATGTTTTTATTTTACAAACTCTTAATTTTATCTTTTAAATTACTCGATGACCAAGAATTTAAACATAATAAAGCTTGCATCACATCATCTTTCACTTATGTACGTGTTATTCTCAATTTTTTGTTAGGCAGTTTAACATGCATTTTATCTCTACAGAATAACTGAAACATTTTTTGCATCTAAGTTTGCGTTTGCGTATTTGACCAGTTCTATTATATATACTTCTACAGATGTATAAAATAATTGTTCACATCTTTACTACAAGAAATACAAGTAAAAACAATTTTTTTTCGAGATGTACAAATAGCGACAAAATTTTCAAAACATCGGCCCTTAGAGGCAATAAAAGTTGTCCGTTAAGTATTGAATTTACAATGGGATCAGTCGTATATAAGAAATGTTTACTGTATGACTGCTCTAAGTAACAGGATCTTCCAGTTAGAAAATTTCGAGCCAAAGAAACCCTTTTAATAGTACTAGCTGTCGCCCAGTGGTCGAAATTCGACCAATTGTGTCAATATCTCTGGCACGTTAAGTAACATGAAAATTTTATCGTGACATTCTATCCTAGGACTTTAGGGAGAACAGCAATTACACAGAACGGATCCAGATTCGGAACCTCTGTGTGATAATTTCCTCGAAAATCCTAGATGTCGGTCTTACATCTCGCTTCTACAAATAAGTAACGAAGTTTTTTTCACATATAATTCATAGAACTTTATTTGTGTTCAAATTCGTAAATCTTAATTTAATATGACAACAATTCAACTGCTAATGGGCTACCCTACATATTTATTTTTTGTAACCCCCCTGTATAGCTATAATTGCACTCAATTCTCTAACATTTATTAAAATCCTCATTATAATAATTCCATCTCATTATATATTTCCACCACCCTGTAAATGCAACTGCTTATGAACCACGCATAATAGTTTTTATTTTTCAACCACCGGGTAAACCATTCTGTATATGCCACTGCCTATGACCCACCATATTTAACTTTTTGGTTATGAAATTTTTAATTATCTTCTGTAACTATAATTCTACTCCGACCTATATTTCAATCATTATATATATGGAACTCTTCGTGTTCTACTTTATAAATCATTTCCTTTTCTAACATTTTTTATCACCATCCTGTATATCTATAATTGCTCTTACCCTATATTTCATCTTAACTATATATATAACTGCTTATGGGTTACGAAATGTTGCATTTCCATTTCCGCCACCCTGTATATGCATTTATGTATAACATTTTTTGCACCACCCTGTATAACTGTAATTTTACTGCACCTTCTATTCCATGAAAATAAATTCAACCGCTAATGGGCTTCCCTATATAATTATTTTATTAGTTATAATTGCACTCTATTCTATATTTTAAACACCCTATATATGCAACTGCTCATGTGCCACCCATGAAAAAAATGATTTCTAACATATCTGGAATCGCCCTATAATTATAATATTCAACAATTACTTTACCCACTAAACAATAAGAACGCTTGCATGCCACTTCCAGCAGTACATGCTCTAAGCATATAACAGCATTGGTCTGTCTATATAATTACTCAATGGTTTGAGTCTGGCGGCGGCGGCACATTCATTTGTTTGGCATTGACATTATTGACGTAAATAATAATTAATTTTTATTATATTTTATTTAATGAATGAACCAATATTATAAATTAAGATTAGCATTCTGCACTGAAGGTCGTCAGTAGTTACTAAACAAAACAAAAATGAAGAAAATCGGTTGAGAAACAGAGGAGAAAATGGTACCTAATCGTTTTGTCTTTGCCTATTTATATATAGATATACGTTTATTACTCTTTAGTTTAATATAGGCACATATCAGTAAGGATCAATATTTATGACAAGAGATGCGTTACTATAAGAAGCGTTAACAACTTAAAGTAAAATTGTGAAAAATAATAGGTACTTGGTTATTGAGTCTTTTTGAAATGTACAATAAAATATTTTACAGACGATCACCAAATTTTATATATTGTAAAATATATTACTTTCTAGATAGAATAATATTTTCGAATAAAAAAAATTAACGAGTTAAAAAGAGACTCTCGGGTGGCACTGTATGTAGTCTCGGTATCGCCCATAATATTTTCTCAAACGTCTCGTCTCGTCTCGCTTTTTCGAGACGAGAAAGTGACGAGACAAAAAAAAATTCGCTCTCGTGTGAAGCCCTATATCTGCTATAACTGTGCAACATCTTCTAGATCACAAACCCCTGTTGTTTATCTTTGAATGATAACAATTTAGTTAGGACATTCCTCGTAAATTTTAGCGTGACGTTCAAGAAATTGATTTTTTTGTAGTTTTCCGGTTGCTTTCTGTCATCTATTTCAGTAGCAGACTTGATACGCGTGTCCTCCATTCTTTGGATACTTTGTTATGTCTTAGAATTTTGTTATCGAACTTTTGTAATTGTTGTGTAACCCACACTAATTTAGTATTAGTAGAGGTATTGGTATTTATATTCAAGGACGAAGGAGGAACGTTTTAGATAATGAATTCTTAGTTTTTTATAACAATTCAATAAGAAACAAACGTACGCCAAAAAAGATACAAAGTCCAATGAATTAGCACTAACAAACAATTTGTATGCTAGAATTGCTCCCGTCAATGTGCACCACGCAATGATTGCTCGGCCTCATGGGCTTCAATACGACATCGGAAAGACAATACGACCGGTGAGGTATGAATTACACACAGTAGGCCGCGATCACCCTCCCTCTCTCAATCTGCAAAACAATCGACGCCGCAATCACCACCGGCCATGCAAATGGTCGGCATTGCACGGCCGATTATGACGACGCATACGATCAAAGTGCCGCCATCTTTGTATCACTTCCGGTGCGACGACTGTACGCAATTCATTAGCTAATTGATGCGATTTGCGAATCGGAATACACCCGACAAGTTTTAGTAATTGCCCCTTTCTTCGTTTACAGTTTCGTTTAATGTTTTATTTTTGGCGGTTCTGTTTTCTTTTGATGGCGGTTTTTGGTTTGCATAAACAAGGGGTGAACGGGTGGAAGATTATTGGCAAAGTTATATCGCACGTAGGAAGAGCTAAAACGTAAATAAGGGAAAACCCATTTTGTACAAACAAAATCTATATATGCTTCAAGGCAGTTTTCCCGCTCTAAGGTAATGTTAATTTCTTCGCCATGCCAGCATTCGTCCCTCTAGTTATATTATCTATTTTAATATCAACATGGGGGACCTCTAAGCAGGTCTCTAGAAGGGAGTAGCTACTTACACGACGAGACAAATTCGAAGTTAGGAACAGTCCATTCAGAAAGCTAAAGTGATTAAACGGCAGTTTATACTGTTTCGCCTCCTAATGCAAGGGGCACGTGAAAACAGCAGCGTACGCATTCTGAATAGTGTTTAATTCCAAGTGCAACAGAAATGACCATCCAGATCGAAGGTGTTGAATGGATTCAGAATGGTGAATCCGGGATATGGGTAAGGTCGGATGAAGCCCAATTCAAACTTAATGACTCAAATGTGAAAAACGAAAAAGCTAAATTTGCCTGGCGTAAATGTGTGGTGCTTTGTCTTCAATGGGAATTGGACCTTTTCGATTTGACACTGTATTTTTTATCTTCTGATTCCTATTTCCTGCCATTCGTGCATTATACGTTATTTTTTATTTTCAACAAGATGGTGTTCCGCCGCACATAGGGACGTAATGCTATTCAAAATTTGGGGCCAGTATAGGTCGCAGGGGGCCACTCACACACTCTCCAGACCTTACACCACTGGAAAATTTAAACCACGTAACCTACATTACATAAGGATCAACGTTTATTGGGCTCTCGTAAGTTTGCAACTTTTATTGAGTTGGAAGTAAATGTGTATGATTTAAAACATCAGTGCTATTATCTCTAATTCAGTTTTAGTCCAGAAAGCTAAAATATTTATAGTGCCAATGCAACTGATGAATTTATTTTTGGATATATTTTATTAATTTTAACCTTATTGTTTATATAATTTCACTAAATTACAAAAATCGTGAAATTATGCACAAATCATAAGATTCAAGATAAATAGTTAAGTCTGGCAACCCTGATATTCATGGCCATTGTTGTTGGAGCAAAGATCTGAATTTTGACATTTCATTACTGTTTCAGCCATTAGTTTAAAAGTTTTCAACTCAGTGAGAAAAGTTGTCAATGTATTATTGTGACGTTTTCACTTTAAGTTCATTGTCAAAAATTGTCAACAAAAATAGTTGTATGTAATATTATTTAAAAGTAGGTCCTTTGTAATTCTTTATTTGGTCTTTATAAAACAGAAATCGTCATGGGTTATGTACTAGGTAAGTTAATAAAATTTTAGGAAATCTTAATATATTTTGAGTTCAAGGTTTATTAATATCTACTGATGTATTGTAATTATTTGTTGTGTAATAGTTTGATTGTATTTTCTTCGAGTTGAAATAGTAACTGTAAAATTTTCGAATAAATATTATAATTTCGTTCTGTTACTCATTTACATGAGACAGACAATTTTCTTAGAAGATTCAGAAACTTCATTGTCCTCCATTTAATAAAATAATTTTTAGACAATGCTGAATCTTGACTTTAACCGTTTAAAAAGGGCATCAATCTATGGATTATTATTACATATGTACAACCCAACTAACAAACATATTTTAGTCCTTCATAGATTAAACCAGCTGGCTCGTTAGGCTTCGCACTCGGTAAACAAATCGGTGTTTTATTTTATTTATTTTATTTATTGCACTCGCTCGCATCTTCCATTAACCTACTCAAACACCACAAAAACGCATTGAAATTGTTCCAATAGTTTAGGAATTAAAAAAATTCCCCTTAAAGCCCAATTGCAGCTCCACCTGTCGGGCCCAATTGTAAATATAAACCATCCAGGTATCAACTCAAACCTACGACTTCCGGCTAAGATGGCTAGGCAGCTTCATGTGTGTGAGTTATGGTTAGGAAAATTGAAATAATACTTGATAAGATATAAATGGTGTCTTTTTTTCTCTTCAATAGATGCTATTGAAGTGTTATAGATGCTCAGAAAGTGATGGTTTGTGTTTTAGTTTTAGTGAATAAGCCGGAGGTCCAAGGCTGCCTCGCCGTAAATATAGATTGTACATAACCTAACTATTGAACATTTATTTCACACAAATTTATGGATCCACCTTTTAGTTTATTTCAAAAGGCAATTTTCGTTTACATTGGACAATTGTGAAATAAATAAATATTTTTACTGGTATACGGCTTAGATCATGTACCTTCTATATATAGCTTGTCATGCACAAATGTCGTGGTAAGACTAAATAGAGAGAGTGGGCAATAGAGAGGGCAAGAGGCTATTTCACTCGGTTGGGAGCTGCTTCCAATCAAATACGTTCAGCATGTTGTTCATTGGCTGCTTCCACCCACTAAGTGAAATAGCCTCTTACTGACTCTATTGCCTTCTCTTTCTAGCGTTGGCACGATTTTATGCTTGACAGGCTATATCTAGATGGTAAATGATCTAAGGGTATATGGTATCCAGGTCTTTACCCATAGCCACTCTTCGTAGAGGAACCCTTAAAGGAGAAGAAGAAGAAGAACTGAAACACAAATAAAAGTTTCAACAAAATCAGCCTAACCGCTTAGAAGAAGGTAAAATAAATCATAGAACCCGATGGCAGCCCTACCTACCTGGTCCATTGTAAATCTCAACCATCAGCCGTTTAGGAGTTTAACAAAATTCCTGGAACTCGATCGCGATAGTGGCTATCGGGCCCATTTATGAATATAAAACATTCAGGGACCCACTTAAACACACAAAACATTTCATCAAAATCAGTCCATTATTGTGTAGGCCTCTGCCTCAAGATTGTTACCATTCTAAATGTATCGTAATAAGATTAACCGAAGAAGAAGAGCTTGACATCTTTAAGAAGATCTGAAGGGAATGTATTGAAGAGAATTGAAGCTCTTTCGACAAAAGGGCTTTGACCAACTGAAAAGTGGAAGCAGAAGAAGGACTGTAGAACTGGAGATTGTAAAATTTGCTCTCCGACTAAAAAGAATAATATACTTTTGTCAGTTTTTACCCGAAGTCTGGACTAGAAATTGAGGTATTGGTCTTTAATAACACGGGTAAGAAGTAGAAGAAGAGCTTGAGGCTTGGACTCGAATTACTGCGAACACGAAGAATTGTTTAAAATATTTGAGAGCATATGAAACATACCTGTCAACTGTGCTTCAGTTCAGAGTTGATAAAGGGCAAGTGTCCATTTACCAGATTTTTGCTATTTGCATCAGAGACGAACTAAATTGTCTGATTGGTGAAGGAGTGGGTTATCCAAATACCTTTTCCAATGATAAATATAGCGACAATATGTTCACAAAAGGTTAATAAGAAATAACTTAACTCTCACAATTCCTCACTATAGAGGAAAATTCACTAAACCCCAGATATACTAGATATTAAAAGGACGTCCTTACCAGGTTATCAGGCTCATGGTTGGCGTCGTAGCAGCAGTTTCCTATGAATTTTGTGACCATCTAGGCTGTTCTTAACAGGATGACTTGTTGGATCAATTGGTAAAGAGGTTTATGCAGAACGAGGTATTTTAAATAGTTTACTAGATGTTTTAGGACTATTACTATTGTTGACATAACAATTGATATAGTTGGTGTGTTGTTTATTTTCCACTGTCTCTTTATTTGAAATTGGTTGTTTTTTCATTCTGCTTAATTATTTATATTATTGTTGGTAGGGATTGTTATGTCAATTGAATTTTTTTTTCTAGAGACTTTATATTCTGCAACTGTATCTGGTTTATTGTGAGCAGCAATTCGATTGGTCAGTATTGTGCGGACCCAATGCAGCTGCTGGTTGTTTTTTCCGATTGTGATAGTTTAAGTTTCAGTGTTAGTTCCTGGTACAGCATTTTTGTCACAGCCTCATGTCGTTCTGTGTCTTCAGTTGCACAAAAATCTTGTCAACCTCTTGTGAAATGCTGGATTGTTTCACTTTTTTGGCTAGCATATCTGCATCTTTACTTTCAGGAAACATATGACCAGATATCAACCAATAGTTCAACGCTGAACTGTCGAGATATCTGTGATTGACGTCATTTATATGTGTTCCATGTAAGGGCTTCTCTTTTCATTTGGGCTCTTTTTGATCAGTTGACTGATGGTATAATTTAATTTGTTGTTCTGTCAGTCAGTGTTGTTCAGTCAAACCTGGCATATCACTCTGAAAAGATAAGAAAATTCTGCGAGTTTGTGGAAATGATTAGGCAAATATTAGAAACTTTTTCGAAATAATGAAATCCATTCCAGATATCATGGCGACTCAAGATAAAACACTCCTAACCATTTATGGTTAATTTGTGGCCATAATCTGGATGAAATTGAAAAATTTTTGATTTCCATTTTTCGTTCGAAATTCACAGTTAAAATTTTAAT
Organism: Octodonta nipae; assembly: GCA_034190945.1. Classification (NCBI taxonomy): domain Eukaryota; kingdom Metazoa; phylum Arthropoda; class Insecta; order Coleoptera; family Chrysomelidae; genus Octodonta; species Octodonta nipae. The sequence continues at coordinate 13,425,827 of CM067217.1, forward strand.
TCCATAACAGTATACAGGGTGAGTTTTTTATTTAATGACCAGTATGGGTATCTCGAAAACTAGCGGAGATAGAGCAATGGTTAAATTGGGAAAGATTTGCAGTTTTACTGGCCCAATTTAATGACACTTTCGGATTTTTGTAAAAAGTCATGGCTTACTAGATTTTTTGAAAAAACGAAATTCTGTCGATTTAGTCAAATCCCTCTAGCTCCTTTGTTTTTGATTTTATAAAAAAGTATAAATATCAAAATTGAAGGGAATTGTATCCCGAATATGATTGTCATGTCCTCGTTTGCGTGACACCTCTCGTTTTCGAGATATGACACAAATTTATCTTTTTCTGAATGGAAACCATAGTTGGTTATGACCTCAAAAAATCGGACAATTCTAGAGCTTTTCGACGATATAATACTCGATACAGTTATTCATAAAAATAACGTAGTTATGGATGCTTTTCTTTCTTATTTTCACTTTTAACGTAGTTAGCCATGATAGAGGTTAATTTATTAATAACTATTCCAAAAAACATTGAACGATTTTTTTATTAGGTATATCAGATATAACGAAAAAACTAAATAAGTAGGTACTTACTAAAAATTTAAGAAATTAAAGTACATAATAATGGTTACAATTTATGTTCGAAAAGTCCACCATTGTTATTCAGACAAACATTGCTTCTTTTTAAGATTGACATTACCGCTTTCCTCACAGACCGCCTATCAATTTCTTCAATTGCTTGTAATACCGCCTCCCTTAGGTCACCAACTGTCTCATACTTTCTTTTGTATACTTTGTTTTTTAGCGCACCCCATAAATAGAAGTCTATAACTGCCAAATCGGGAGACCGGGGTGGCCATTCGCGTGGGCCATTTCTTCCTAACCAAGAGTTTGGATAGATATTATCTAAGTGTTGTCTTACTAATAATGAGTTATGAGCCGGTGCTCCATCATGTTGGAACCACTCAATTTCGAAACGAGTTCTCAAAATCAAATTATGCAACATGTCTTGAAAAGTGTATTGCAAGAAGTAGTGCTCCCCAGTAAGTGATTCGTCATTGATAAAAGTTCCCAGAATAGTAGACCCTATGATACCACACCAAACATTAAAACCTAATTGTATATGGGGTCGTCTTTGTTGTACATAGAAAGGGTTTTCGTTAGCCCAGATATGCTCATTGTGTCTATTGAACATACCGCAGTTAGTAAATCTAGTTGCATCTGACCATAACACCTTTAATGGAAACTGTAGATTGTCAAGGCACATGTCTCTAAACCATGTACAAAACAAAATACGTCGATGTTCGTCACCAGCATGCAAAATTTGAGAAACTGAAAGTTTGTACGGGTGGAACTTGTGCGCTTTCAGTACCTTAACTACAGTTCGTTGAGATGTGCCAGCTTCTGCCGCAATCTCACGAGTTGATGTAGATGGATTTTGATTTACCATTGCCAAAGTATTTATTTGTGCTGCTTCGTTAATTTGTTTAGGTACGTTACTTTGGTGGTTTAGTAAAAGATCCATATCTGCGTAAACTATTGTAAAGCCTCTTAAATGTACATAGAGCAGGTTGACGACGATTAAAATATCTATGAAAGTATTCCTCAGCTGCACGAACTGAATTTTTATGGCATATGATATAACATTCCACCATGTTCAGTTTTTCTTCGTTAGAATATTCCATTTTATCACGAAAACTTGTCAATATCGACTGTCAGTTTAGCACTACTAATGGAATTACTCTCAAATGAGGAAACGTCAAAGTGAAAACAATCGTTTTCATGGCTACCTACGTTAAAAGTGAAAATAAGAGAGAAAAGCATCCATAACTCCGTTATTTTTATGAATATCTATATCGAGTATTATATCGCTGAAAAGCTCAAAAAATGTCCGATTTTTTGAGGTCATAGCCAACTATGGTTTCCATTCAAAAAATATAAGATTGTGTCATATCTCGAAAATGAGAGCTGTCACGCAAACGAGAACATGACATTCTTTTTCGGGATACAATTCCCTTCAATTTTGATATTTACACTTTTTTTATAAAATCAAAAACAAAGGAGCTAGAGGGATTTGACAAAATCGACAGAATTTGGTTTTTTTCAAAATATCTAGTAAGCCATGACTTTTTACAAAAAATTCGAAAATATCATTAAATGGGGCCAGTAAAACTGCAAATCTTTCCCAATTTACCCATTGCTCTATCTCCGCTAGTTTCCGAGATCCCTATACTGATCATTAAAAAAAACTCACCCTGTATAATATACCCCTTCAGCTTCTGAAAAGTGGGCCATAATATTAACGAACCATGATATGTCATTAACGATATTTTATCAAACAAAGAATTTTTTAAAGCACTTATTGTTATTGATTTCCGTTCCATTCTCCCAAAATAGTCATCAATTACATAATGGTAATACATAAAGGCCACTAAATCGTAGCTATATAATACCCATAATACGTAACTTAAACATCGACATTACCCCGTAATTAACCCCTAATGAAACCTCTCACTTATGAAAAAGCAAAACATTCTCCCGGCATAAATTACAACGGCAACGTTTGTTGGTACTTAACGCAAAACTTTTCAACGATGGACGCATTGAAGGGCCTTTGTTCCCGAATCGTAGGTAATAAAGCTGAAACGGCTCCTTAATAAGCTCTATAGCTGACAGCCAACTTCGATACGTCGAGCTTTTGATAGGGCAAGCTGTTATTTAATTTTTTTTTCACGAATATCCGCTTTATCGAAACCGTTCAATAGTTCGTTTCACACTAGACCGGATACGTCAGTGCGAGTTACGTCATATTTTCTATGATGGTTTTCGTTATGAGTATTGTTCTTCTTTCGGATCAAAGGGCCGCGCACAGTCGTTGAAAAGATTACAATTAGCCTCGCTGTTCAAACGTTGCTGCATGTTCACAAATTCGATCTAACAGGGTCTATTGTTGATTTTTCGAAAATTATTCAGTGTGCCAAAAGCTGACGTAATTGGCTCACTACTTGATCTTAGATCTGGTCTGCGAGATAAAATTCAAGTGGCGTTGTGTTTATGCGGAAAAAATACAGTGAGCACGGCTAAACCTGATATTTATTTTAACTGGCGATTTTATGGGCCCTTCAAGGACCAGGCACCTTTCTTATAGAAAAATGGACTTACGTCAATTTGTTTGAAATTTGGTATGTTGTAGAAGTTGATGTTGTGACAAAAAGAGTCCATGGGCTCAAACAGATTCTATAACTAGTTTTCGAGATACAGGATGTTAAAAATCGAAAATGCCGCATTTTTAATATCAGATTTCGCATGATAGATGTGTTTTATTTCCGGTTAGTTGAGAAATTGTGATTTGCACATTATTGAACATAAATATTTCACAAAACAATTGCCATAAAATATGCTGGATTACAGGGTATTTCAAAAATATTTAATATGAGCTTTTAGAAAAAATCATTTTTTCTATTACAACGTTGAAAACATAAGATGTTGTTGCACAATTAATATCTCATTAAAGTAATAATTTCTTTGATATGCTTTATATAATATACAATGTGGGCCATAAATATAGCTAGAGAAGACATATATTGTTTTTTCCTATTAATGAGTCACCCTGGACGAACCATTCGTACTGCAATTTTAATAAGACAATAAACAGATATATCATCCGTCACTTGATACTCAACAGGATGTAAAACTCATTGTAAAAACTATACATATTGAAAAAAGGTAGTTTTAAATTCTCTCCGTCAACTTTTTAGAAGATTTGTTACATTAACTAATGTTGAGTGTATAACTGAGCAGAGTATTGTTAAAATTGTATGACTAGTTTTCAAGATATTAAACATCGGAAATGTCTCCACTTTGTTTTCCGAACGATATTTGTGGCATATTTTTCAATGTCTAAGTACTTCTTGGGAAATAACACCACAGTTTAAAGAAAATTGCTGTACACTTCAAACGTTTCGGGGTCTAGGTCAAACCCCGTTGTCAATGGTTAAGAAACTATGGATAAAAAAGGCACAATGCTAAGATGTAAATTAAAATATTTGACAATGTGTTTTATTTGATTTCTGACGTAATAAGAGAAATTTATTTGTAATATACAGGGTAGCACAGGCATTTCTAAAGATCATATAATCATAAAGTTCCTTTCAATTAATACAATGACTATACCATACATACAGGGTCTATCAGAAAAACTAAAATATAATATCAAAACACCATTTAAAACAAGAAATACACTAAAATCAATTGTATCAAAAACCAAACCAAATAACACAACTCAAAATACAAAAGATTGCATTTATAAAATCCCTTGTGAATGTAATAAATTCTATATTGGAGAAACCTCTAGACCTCTGAATGTTCGAATAAACGAACACAAAAATTACATAAAAAAAAGACAATTTGAAAAATCCAAAATTTGCGAACATGCTTGGGACCTTGGTCATAAAATACAGTTTCAAAATTCAGTTATATTACACAAAGAAAAACACAACACCAAAAGAAAACTAAAAGAGCCTGCTTTAATTTTGTTAAATGAAAACGATTGTATCGCTACTACCTCCGTAGAATTCGGTCGTTCCTGGTTGCCAATGATTAAGGAAGAAATTGCTAATGGTCATGTCGTCGTGAACAACCCAATATCGGGATAGTTCATGAGGTTCTTCCTAGGTTTTCCCTTATGATTTTAATGGGATCACTGAATCAACAAAGTTTTTTGGTTGCATTTTTGGCGAATGCACTATCTTATAACAAAGTCGCACCTAGGAGCTCCACATAAAATTCTGAAGATCTCCCTTTCAAATTCTTCTAATTTGAAAGGAACTTTATGATTATATGATCTTTAGGAATTTCTGTCCTACCCTGTTTATTACAAATAAAATTCTCTGAGCTACGTCCGAAATCAAATAATACAGATTGTCAAATATTTTAATTTACATCTTAGAATTGTGCCTTTTTTATCCATAGTTTCTTAACCATTGACAACGGGGTCTGACCTAGACCCCGAAACGTTTGGGGTGTACAGCAATTTTCTTTAAACTGTGGTGTTATTTCCCATGAAGTACTTAGAGATTGTCTCCATTTTCTTATCAGCTTTCTCATAACAGACGTGTATTATTTCTGTATATTACAGGAAATATAATTTTCGCATTATTTGACAAAAATATTGAATAAAACAATTACCATTAATTACAGTTAGTTCCCAATATATGTAACATGTATTTTCAGAAACTCATTTTTTTATTACAACGATAAGATGTAATCGCACAATTAATAAAAAATGAATTCTTGGACGTGTTCATATATTATGCAGTGTAAGTCGTAAATATGGCTATAGTAGACATATATAATTTTTACTTATTAGTGGCAAAAATAATAGATGCCCACTTTAGCAATATTTACAACTCACACTATATAATGTATGAAAACTTCCAAAAATTAATTTCTTTAAGATTATATTAACTGAGCAATTAGATCTCCTTATTTATTCAACGTTATAATAAAAAATGAGTTTTCTAAAAAAATATCTCACTTATATGGGAAAAACCCTGTAATAAAAAATAATTAATAGTAATTTTTTGTGCAATATTTATGTCAAACCATGTGCAAACCACGTTTTCTGCAATAGACGGAAATAAAACACATCGATTATGAGAAATCTGATAGGATAAAGGTGACATTTCCGAAGTTTAACACTCTATATATCGAAAACTGGTCTTACAATTTTAATAATATTCTGCTCAGTAAAACATTGAACATTTGTTAACGTAAAAATTTAATAATATATAGCATAACGGAGAGAATTTAAAACTACAGGTTAGTATAAAAAAATACATTTTTTAAATATGCATAGTTTTTGCAATCAGTTTAACATCCCGTTGAGTATAAAGAGACGGATAATATATCTGTTTAATGTCTTAAAATTGAAGCACGAATGGTTCGTACAGGGTGACTCATTAATAGGAAAAAATAATATATGCCTTCTCTAGCTATATTTATGATTCACACTGTATATTATATGAAACACATCCAAGAAAGTATTTCTTTAACGCGATATTAATTGTGCAATAACATCTTATTATGTTTTCAACGTTGTAATAAAAAAAAAAGATTTTTTCAAAAGTCACATGTTACGTATTTATTAAATACCCTGTAATCCACCAAAACTTATGGCAATTGTTTTGTGAAATATTTATGTACAATAATATACAAATCACAATTTCTCCAATAACCGGAAATAAAGCACGTCTATGATTGGAAATCTGATATCAAAAATGCGGCATTTTCGATGTTTAACGCTCTGTATCTCGAAAACTAGTCATAGAATCCATGGACTCTTTTTGTCAGAACGTCAACTTCTACAAAATTTCAAACAATTTGAAGGAAGTCCATTTTTTCATAAGAAAGGTGCCTGGTCCTTTGTTACATTTGATATGAAATATTAAGTTCTATTAGTGATAGATGAAAAATATCCTCCTTGTTATGATTTGAAGAATTTAATAGCGATAGCTGCATACTGAATATATTAGAACAAAGTATATAAAATTGTCCTATCATTGTTTTTACTTTCAAGGACTGAAAAAAAAATTGTCAAAATCTGTTCTTCTGGAATACTTTGAAATAACACTCCTAAGAGAAGAATCTTAAGAAAATTACTAGTACTAGAGTATTAGAGCTCGAACTAGCTTTTGTACATCGTCTAGGAAGAGCTTCCATCCATGGTGGGTTGTTTTACAAAAGAGCCTTTGGTACCTACTGCATAGTGTGTTTGACTTTTATTATCTCTTTCTTGAACTTCTCTTCATTTCGTACTTTGTTAATTTCAGTTTGTGCTTTGTTCTCAACTAAAATTGGTACTTTGTATATTTCATTTTGTACTGTCTTCAATGTATCTCACTTTTAACTCAACACTGTCAAAAGATTTTTTTACTGTCTAAATTTCCTTATTTACCTCGTCAAGTCCTGATTTTATTTCCATTACTTTGTGGTCAACTAGTTCATTTGCTTTTTAATTAATAACATCACTTGATTCAATTATTGCCTTTTCTCATCCAGTAGTTCAGGTTCTTTTAGTATTTTCTTCTCTAATAGTGCTTGTTTCACTTGCCATTTCTGTTCTAATAATTTGAGCTGTTCTTCTAATTTTGCACCAATCTTATTCAAGGGCACTTCTTGTTTTTTTCTGTTTTACTCCGCTCTTAACTTCATCATTAGTTGAATGACAATTTATGATCCCACTTCTGACACCAATTTGTTACGAATTACTGTCAGTTTTAATTACACACTGGTTGTCTTCTAAACGTTGTTTGTGGCATATTCTTGATTATTTTTATGTTTCTTTGGGGAATAACACCACAATAGAAATAAAACTACGTATATTGCAGGAATACCAAACGTTTCAAAGTCTATTCTGACTTCATTGTCAATGGCTTTATATTTATTGATGTAGATTGCGAAATGAAAATTTGATTTATGACATTTAAAATTGACATTAAAAAATTTGTTGTTTTTAGATATACAGGTAGCACCTAAAATTCTAAAGATCATGAACCAGCTTTCAAATTAGAAGAATTTGAAAGAGTTGTCTTTAGAATTTATAAGTGGCGTTCCTAGGTACGACTTTGTTAAAAGATAGCTACAATAAAGAATTCCTTTCACAAAAACAAAGACATTTACATAAATTTAACCAACTTCTTTTAAATAGAAACATAACAAAAAATAACAAACAGGAAAAAAACTTTACTGTAACAAAAACTCTCATCAATCTTTCACATAAACAGCTAAATGCTACTGAAACTTCAGTATTACAAAAAGGACTTAACTTTGCTGTTACTCCAAAACCAATTCCTAAATTTGATATAATAAGTGCTATAGAACAAACCGCAAATAAACTAAATTCTAGTGATGCTCAAGAATATAGAATAAGAGCAAAAATTGAACTCGAAAAACCTGTAAATGTTAAAAATAACCTTACTAATAATGAATTATGTGCGATTACAAATTTAAAAAATGACAATTCTATAAAAGTTTTACCTGCTGACAAAGGCAACGCAACAGTAATTTTAAATAAAACTGATTATGATGACAAAATTCAAACTATAATAAACCAAGGACAATACACTAAACTAACAAAAGATCCAACAAGCTCAATAGAAAACAAAATATACCGTTTACTCTACAACCACAAACATGAATTCACAGAACAAGAACGTAAAGCACTCACTCCACACTATACTAAACCAACACATTTCTATGGGTTACCAAAAATTCATAAACCTAATATACCTTTAAGACCAATTGTCAGTTCTATAAATTCTCCGTGTAGTGAACTTTCAAAATTTCTTTTAAACATTATTCGTCCTCTTACAGGGAGTTCTGTTTCTCATCTAAAAAACAGTGCACATTTCTTGGAAAAACTGTCTCATATAGAATACAAAAATACTTTTACAATAGCAAGTTTTGATATAGTAAATCTTTATAACAATGTTCCTGTTTCCAAAACACTTCCAATAGTAAAACAACTACTAGAACGGGACTTTTCATTAAATCAACGAACTCAGTTATCAATTGATACAATAATGGAACTACTAACATATTGTACCAAAACTACATACTTTCAATTAAACGATGACTTTTACCAACAGGATTTTGGCATGGCCATGGGTTCTTGTCTCTCACCAGCATTGAGTAACATATTTATGGAAAACTTTGAACAACAAGTAATTTTATCAAAAGAAAATAAACCTTTAGTTTGGTGGCGTTACGTTGACGACATTTTCGTAATTTGGGAACACAATCTTGAAGAACTAGATAAATTATTAAATGATATAAATAACAAAGAGCCAACTATCAAATTTACCCTTGAAATTGAAGAAAATAACAAACTATCTTTTTTAGACATATTAATAATAAAAACAGAATCTTCATTCGAAACAGAAGTTTATAGAAAACCAACTCATACAAACAGATACCTAAATTTCAATTCAAATCATCCGAATACAGTAAAGAAAGGTGCCATTAAGTCATTATATGATAGAGCAAAGACCAACTGTTCTGATGATAATAAATTCAACAAAGAAAAAATAATTATAAAGAATGTTCTCACTTTACAATTACCCCACAAAATTTATCAACAAAGAATTAAACAGACTTGGACAGAAAACAAACATGCCGAATCAACCCAGAACTTCTCTTAACACTACTACTACTCAAGACAACAACATTACAGTTACAACTATGCCATATATACAGGGTCTGTCAGAAAGATTGAAAAGAGTGGACAACAGATTTAATGTTAAAACAACATTCCAAACAAGAAATACACTTAAATCTTTAATATCGAAAACAAAACCAACAAACAAAACCCAGAACTCAAAAAACTGCATATATAAGATTCCTTGCGAATGCAATAAATTTTATATTGGAGAAACATCGAGACCATTAAACGTACGAATAAATGAACCCAAGAATTACATAACGAAACGACAATTTGAAAAATCAAAAATTTGTGAACATGCTTGGGACCTAGGCCATAAAATACAATTTGACAATTTAACTATACTTCACAAAGAACAACATAACACAAAACGAAAAATAAAAGAGTCTGCCTTAATTCTTTTGAATGAAGACGATTGTATCGCTTCTACTTCTGTAGAATTTAATCGTATCTGGTTACCGACAATTAAGGAAGAAATTATTAATGGTAACCTCCTTTTGAACAACCCAATATCGGGATAGTTCATAAGGTTTTTCCTAGGTTTTCCCTTATGACGTTAATGGGATCACTGAAACAATAGAATTCTTTGATCGCATTTTTGGCGAATGCGCTATCTTTTAACAAAGTCGTACCTAGGAACGCCACTTATAAATTCTAAAGACAACTCTTTCAAATTCTTCTAATTTGAAAGCTGGTTAACTATAATTCATGATCTTTAGAATTTTTTGTGCTACCTGTATATCTAAAAACAACAAAATTTCCAATGGCAATTTTAAATGTCATAAATCAAATTTTCATTTTGCAATCTACATCAATAAATATAAAGCCATTGACAACGAAGTCATAATAGACTTTGAAACGTTTGGTATTCCTGCAATATACGTAGTTTTATTTCTATTGTGGTGTTATTCCCCAAAGAAACATTAAAATACACACTGGTTGTCCAATTAATTATAACTTTATTCAATGATGAAACCAATTTTTAAATTCAAAATACAACACAACTAATGAATTCAAATTCGAGATGTATTCATCTTCTGTTTTGGGTTTGGTTTTTTGTGTAAGTGTCAGTTTTATATATGAAACTCGAATTTTTTAATAAAAAAATTCACCTGCTCCTTTGACCACCTGGTAGGGGGTGAGCGATGGGGCGTTCGTCTCCTCCGAGAGCTTCAAAATTGGTAAATATAATATTAAAACGAGATATTCTTAACCCCAAGAGCCTAGAAAAAGGTAACTTCTATGGGTTTAGTCCTCAGATCGACTATTTATAAGAAGAAGAAATTCCAAGAAAGCCTCTAGGGGTTGATAATTATATTGCAATAAATTCCCTGTGTTCAAATAAAATTTAAGACTGATATTCACTTTCACTTTCGATGTCTTTATCTACACAAATATAAATCCACTTCAAAATCCACAAAAAATGAGTAATAAAACAGCTGACTGACTTCTGTCGATTCAATTCACTCGGCAATATAAAACTAAACTAAACTATTCGACATGTACAACTGTCCTATTTATAATCAATATAGAAGAGACTGAAATGCCAAGATAATTTCTTTGTAGTCGGTACGTTCATCAAGAACCTTTTGGAGGCCGCCGCTTTTTGCACCTATCGAAATTTCTGGATAGTAACTTTGTTATTATCTGTTTTTAACGGAACGATTAATTTAGAAGGTTTCCTTTGGCGGCGTAAAAATTAATTTTATAACAATATATTTTAAATGAAAAGGAGTAGAGTTTGATACCGCGTTTAAAGGGTTTTCAATTCTGTATTCAACAACGTAGGCTCTTTTCGTAAAATTAAATTTTTGGAAATAATTGCCAATTAAACCAAAATTAGTTTAGGATGTGTAGGGGAGGGTCTCATAATACAAAATGGTGGATATACACCAAAATTGGTGTATAGGGGTTTTTAAATTCAAGATGGCGGACGAATTTTCGGCTCGTGGGTTATTTTCATCGTTCATATTGGACCCCCTCTTGAATTTTGTCTATCCGATTAGTGATCCAAAACCCAAAAACGTCCTTATAAGAAGTTTGGTGCAAAACGGCTGATTTCTTTAATTTTCATTCGCCATCTTGGATCCGCCATTTTGAATTTTGGAAATCTGACCTCAGAGACCCTAAAAATCACCGTAAATTAATTTTGGTGTAATTGGCAATTATTTTCAAAAATTTTATTGTTTTTCGGTTTCTAGGTTATTAGTTTGTAAAAAAAAATCTGATTTAAAAAAAGATGAGTCAAAAGATTGTCGAAAATGAGACCTTTAAAAAGAGGTATCACATGATACCCCTTTGCATTTAAATTTGTAGAAGTGATATTCACCCCTCTTAGGGGTTGAAACTGCAGGTTGACCGATAGGTGTAAATATAAATTAACGTTTTTTTTCCTTTTAAAGATATTTTAAATGTTATTTTGTGTGGCTAGTTTTGAAATGAAAGCCCTGTAAACAAGTTGACCTGTTTCAGTATTTTATTTATTTTATTTATTTATTTATTTGCAAACCACTAATAAATGCTAATACAAAAAAAAATAGATTTTTATAATGTAATGCACCTACAGAGGCAATCTAGTGTTGCCTGTGCGTAGGACTGGGATATAACTGCTAATTAACATCCTTAAAACTAAAAGCTTAAACAAACAAATGCTAACAAAATCCGAAATTATATAAAAACAAAATAAGTATATAGACTTCTCTTGTTTCATATTTATACAATTTTACAATAGTATAGATTATAGTTAAATTATATTTATATTATACTTATATTGATATTATACTTATATTCTTACTACTCTTGCTGATATTTATTGAAAGGAAAATCATTAAAATCATGAAAGTTGTTCAGAATCCATTGTTTTAATTCCTTTTTTCTCTGGTGATCTCTAAGTGTTTTGAACTCATTAGGAAGCTCATTAAACAATTTAATGGTCATGACAAGACTTCTTTTCTCGCTGCTTCTCTTTTTCATCTTCGGCAACTGTATACTTTTACATCTGGTTTTGGAATTGGATGCAATGTATCTATTACTTAATTCTCTATAGTGATATAATAGAGGTTGTAACGAGAAAATTTGATCTAAATTCAGTGGGTTTTTGTTAGAAATATATTTATTCTTGTTTACAATTTTTAATATTCTATTTTGTAACCGTTGCAGCAGGTTAAGATTATTGTCATAGGCTCCTCCCCATGCTATATTGCCATAATTGATTATACTATCGAACAGAGCATAATAAACCATTCCCAATGTTTCAGTGTCCATATATCTGGATATTTTATAAAAAATAAAAATCAAATATTTGTTTTTTTTATAATGTATTCAATATGTTTGTCCCATTTTAGATGAGGATCAAAAATGACACCTAAATATATGAACTGATTCACCTTACGTACGTTCTTTCCGTTTATAAGAACGTCAATAGAATGTGGTAAACTGTCGATTCCCGAAAAGCATATAAACTGTTTTATCTATATTCAGGGATAATTTATTTAAGGCTAGCCATTCCGATATTTGATTAAGGCAGTTATTCATTTTTGATTCTACACCTTGCCAAGTTTTGTCATAAGTTATTATCACAGTATCATCAGCGTAAGAAAAGATGGTGTTATCAGTCATATCTTCTAGAAGGTCATTCACATACAATATAAACAACAGAGGTCCTAGTATTGTTCCCTGAGGAACACCGGTAGTTACGGGCACTCACTGTATTATTAATTTTTACTCGTTGTAGCCTGTTGCCCAGATCGCTCACTAATAATTTATTCGCAATACCTCTGATTCCATAGCTGGCTAGTTTTTCAAGTAGGATTTTGTGATTAACTGTATCAAAAGCTTGTGCTAGGTCAACAAACGTTGTAGCTATTGGTAAACTATTATCCATCTTTTCTAGAATCATTTACATTCATAATTACATAGAAAACGAGTTTATCAGTTACTTTAGAATTTTAGGAATTTCGAAATCCGGAAATCTGTCAGATATTGCAGCTGCACAATCCCCAAAAAGCACTGCACTTCATAAAACTGCAGCTTTGGAACATAATCGAAATATCCGAATAACTCGAGGCAATTCAGTTTTTTTCCATGTTCGTTAGTAACATAACATAAACCTCCATACATATATACGCCGACTACATTACAAAGTCGGTGGATCTACATATGCAAAGAGAGTTGCGTTCCGCGTTTCACCCGGAGGCTCTATTTGAACATGATATGTTGATGATGACATGCCATACCACAAAGCCCTTTACGGTCGAACAAAGGATGTTCGGGATCGCGTCCAAAATGGCGTCTGCATCGGACAGCTAGGGCGTCATTCGAGCATTACTGGCGTCGAGGCAGAGGCGTAGTTACGGGTGATTTTTTAGTGTCACGAATAGCAATAGGGTAAAATAAACGAATTGAATATTTGTGTAGCGTTATTTCACTATTAATGATGTATTTTTCAAAACCTTGTTGAAGTGTACACATATGAAACTAATGATAAATCACAAGCCATTGTTGAAACACCACTTTGTCCAGAAAATTTACCGTTTGTGCTATTTGTGTAGCAGTAGAATCATTTGCAGTTTTCCAATTACCAGAGCACAAAGAGTTTTTGTGTCGCACTGTGCCGTACTTTTCGGGCGTTAATTAGAACATACTTCATGTTTTATGATAGAGTTTTATGTTTACTTAATAAACTTACATAAAACATCCCAAAGGCACGGTTATTTCTTTTGCCCATATTTGCGAGCTAGTGCTGTAATTGGAACATGAGTGGTGAGCACTGTGCCGCACTTGCGCGGTAATTGGAAAACAGCGATTGGTACAGGGACACAATTGCTCATTTTTTCATGCCTCAATCGGAAGACATGTATTTTACATAGGACTATAAACAGCTCTATAAATTAAATAATTTCTGTTATTAATTAATAAAACTAATGACGTTAAATGTACATTTTTCAGGGTTGGCACCAACTTCAAATACAGTTTTAGAGAACTTATACTAATTTTCTTTTATAATATATATCCAATTAAATTATTTTTTGCATGTTTGTGCCATTATTGTTATTATGCCTTAAAGTCCTTAACTTAAAAAAAACAATCTATTTTTGCTTTTTAGTTCTATAACTGCATAATTGGATGCATTTTTCAATTCTTATTAACTTTGTTGCATAACAGTGCAGTAACAAAAGGGAGTACAGTCTATATACGCAAAATTAATAATAACAACTTACACTGCACACAATACTAGACGACTGCTCTTCATCGGGAACAATTTTGGGCATGGGTAAGATATTAAAACAACAAAATTTATTTTTATTTGGGGCGCCACTTAGTTGAAAACTATAAAGAGAGACATACCTTGAAACTAACAAATCGATATGAGGTTGAGACGCTAAATACGCTAAATACCACTGTCATAAAAAGTATACGATATCCTAACTAATGAGAGTTTTATAAAAACTAAAAACATGGTACACCAACAAAAATCTTAAAAATGAAATATTTCTTTAAAACGTTCAAGTTGTTATGCTATTGTATTTAAAAAAGTAAGAATTTGAATAAATATAGACAAGGATCCATTTTTTAAATGTATCTCTACAGACTGTTAATAGTATTACCTACCTTGTACATTTGAAGTCTAGAAATATCTTTATACCATATTTGAAACAAAAATAATTAATGGTACTCTACTTTGCAAAAATCTACAACCCTCAAAGCGGAAATCCATCCACAAAAAGCTTAACAGTAACAATATCCCTAACTGTTAAACTTTCAAATAGCCATTGGATTAACAGCCTAAATCTTCAAAGACGAGTCCAAACAATATATAGCCCCATAGCCAAAAAAAAAATGGTTTTCTAAAAATCAGGCGGAATCCATAAATATGACCTGGTCACTCCATAAAAACTTCCCAAAAAATAAATCCGTGAGGTAATGGACCCAGCGTATCACTAACGGATTCCAAAAATTAGCCCAGCTAAGAAATAGCTCTATAAGAAAAATAGCTCCATTAAATAAAAGGCTCTCCGTAAATTAACTGCGCCATAAAATATAACTTCCAAGAATTATGAGGCCCAGGTCCACCGTAAGACCCTTTTTTAACAAAAAGTTATAACTTCAATCCAAAAATTTCCTGGCTATCAACTCATATTTAAGATGCATAACGATGCCAATAAAATATACTACTATTGAACTTATCTTTTACGAAGGCTAAGAGCTGGTCGGCTTCATATTCGAACTCAATCGGAGACAAATTCAGAACCAGGCACGAACTTCACACGATTAACGAGATTCAAATTCCGATCCCCTCTCTTTATAAAACTAGAGGGCGATAACATGGTATAGCTGTCAGCTTCATCCTTTCGTGTGAGTGTAAAAAATAACCTGTGATGCGCTAGATTGACGTATTAAAGAAGAAGAGTAACTAGTCCTAACCTTATAATAAATCTGACAAATGTAATGTAATTCTAACTGAATTAAATTTGTAACTAAAGCTGTTTGAATGGGATAATTATAAGGTAGGAGGCATTGAATAATCTAACGAGATTTAATTCAAACATATTTAAAAAAAATCTATTTATAAAAATATCCTGAGTGGCGCCGGCATGTGGACTACTAACACTCAAATTAGTTCAGGTTTCGGGAAAGATGTCAGATCGGGACGATAAGACCTACAGGCTGTAGTAACTCACCTAAAAAGCATCTCAATTATGTCTCTTTTGTTGGTCTAATGTAGAATAAGATAGATACGAGTTCGCTGTTCCTACTAGAATAATCGGGAGCAATGCAAATGACAGGCGTTACGTTGCTGGAGCAGGTCATTCCATTCTACGAGAAGTCTCTATTATCTCATTGTTTATACATAAATAAATAAATAATTGCTTTATTGTCCAACAGTCTCCCATTTACAGGACAATTTAAAGGTACTAGCTGTCGCCCAGTGGTCGAAATTCGACCAATTGTGTCAATACCTCTGGCAGGTTAAGTAACATGAACGTTTTATCGTGACATTCTATCCTAGGACTTTAGGGAGAACAGCAATTACACAGAACGGATCTAGATTCGGAACCTCTGGGTGATAGTTTCCTCGAAAATCCTAGATGTCGGTCTTACATCTCGCTTCTACAAATAAGTAACGAAATTCAAGTTTTTTCAGATATAATTCATAGAACTTTATTTGTGTTCAAATTCGTAATTCTTAATTTAATATGACAACAATTCAACCGCTAATGGGCTACCCTACATATTTATTTTTTCTAACCCCCCTGTATAGCTATAATTGCACTCAATTCTCTAACATTTATTAAAATCCTCATTATAATAATTCCACCTCATTATATATTTCCACGACCCTGTATATGCAACTGCTCATGGAACACGCATAATATTTTTTAACATTTTTGAACCACCGGGTAAACCATTCTGTATATGCCACCGCCTATGACCCACCATATTTACTCTTTTTGTTTATGAAATTTTTAATTATCTTCTGTAACTATAATTCTACTCTGACCTATATTTCAATCATTATATATATGGAACTCCTCGTGGTCTACTCTATAAATCATTTCCTTTTCTAACATTTTTTATCACCATTCTGTATATCTATAATTCCTCTCACTCTATATTTCATCTTAACTATATATACAACTGCTTATGGGTTACATTTCCATTTCCGCCACCCTGTATATGCATCTATGTATAACATTTTTTGCACCACACTGTATAATTGTAATTCTACTGCAGCTTCTATTCCAAGAACCCTGTAAATTCAACCGCTAATGGGCTTCCCTATATAATTATTTTATTAGTTATAATTGCACTCTTCTCTATATTTTAAACACTCTATATATGCAACTGCTTATGTGCCACCCACGAAAAAAATGATTTCAAACATATCTGGAATCGCCCTGTATAATTATAATATACAACGATTACTTTACCCACTAAACAATAACAACGCTTGCATGCCACTTCCAGAAGTACATGCTCTAAGTATATAACAGCATTGGTCTGTCTATATATAATTACTCAATGTTTTGAGTCTGGCGGCGGCGGCACATTCAGTTGTTTGGCATTGACATTATTGACGTAAATAATGAATTTTTAATGAATGAACCAATATTATAAATTAAGATTAGCATTCTGCACTGAAGGTCGTCAGTAGCTACTAAACAAAACAAAAATGAAGAAATACGGTTGAGAAACAGAGGAGAAAATGGTACCTAATCGTTTTGTCTTTGCCTACTTATATATAGATAACATTGGGATACTAACTATTTGATTCACGGTACATGTAAAAATGTCACAATAATAGCATATATTATTAACATTATTGCGCATAAAATAAATTGGTAATTTCAACAAAATGTTTGTTCTCTTGGTGGCCTTAGCGCTAGTGTTTCCTTGAGTGAAACGTAGGTACATTAAAATTAATTTGTTTTAACAATTCCGAACAGTCTACCATATTATTTACCAATTTAAACAGATGAACAATTTCTCCTTAATTGCAAAGAAGGCAGTTGAAAACATTCACATAACTCATCATTAGGTATATTCCTTTCTGTTATAATCCATCACTTTTGAGAACCAAATATTTCAAAAATTTTCTTTGTACCTTTTCAACACGTTTGCTGTGAATAACATAATTGAATGCCAAATAACACTTGCATATTCAACTTTTGAAAGAACATATCCAAAATATAATGTCTTCAAATTCTTTATACTAGTATTTAGCTCCAACAATGTACCTTGACTTGAATAAGGAAATTTAATGGCTGACGTTTTTATGTCACTACTTTGCACTTTTTCGCATTTAGATGTAGATTATTTCTATTGCACCAGTTTTCTTTAGATAAAATTGACTCTGAATATTATGACAATCATTTACATCTTCTATTCTAGAGAAGATCTTGAAGTCATCAGCAAAGTATAACTTTTCTGTCGATATTGTATGACCTCTGTTATGGTCATAAATTCGACCCTTGAGGTACTCCTGATTTAGCTAAGTATGACACTGATTTTAAACCAATATAAGTCACGTCTGATAAGTAAACCTTGGGGAAAATTACTGCTTGGATAGAAAATTCAAATCCTGATAGCTTGTTGAACAGAATTCTAAGATCAATTCTGTCAAATGCCTTAGTGAAATCTGAATAGATCATGTCGACTTGTATGTTGGTGTCCAGTGTTTCTGAAATATATTGAGTAATTGCTACCAGGTGGGTTGTTGTAGACCTTTTATCAATAAATCCGTGCTGATATAGAGCTAGTTGATTGCGTACCAGTGGAAATATCTGATTATACAGATGATTTCAAATAGCTTTGAGAAGTTTGACACAATAGATATAGGTCTGTAGTTCTCTAATATATTTTTCTCACCATCCTTTGCTACTCTCCAGACTTCAGGAAATTTACTGCATTCGGGACAGGCGTTATATATATTTGTTATTATTCCCGATAGCCCTGTAACACAATCTTTTAATACAAACGACTGGATGATATCAAGTCCAGCGGTTAGTTTATGTTTTAGTTTCTTACTCGCTGATAATACTTCATTCTCAGTAGTGGGGTAAAGAGTTTGTGGGAGGTGTAATATTGTCAGTATTTGTGGTTAAATACACACTAGAAAAGTATCATTTTGAATATTTTGATAATTTACTGTCCAGGGATCCTTGAGTTGTGCCTTCTCGTAAGCACATACGACCAAAATTTATTAGGATTTATGACTACTTCTGACTGAATACCTTCAAGATAGTTGTTATAAACGGTTTTTATTGGAGCTTTGACAATTTGTCGGAGTCTCTTGAATTCATTAGGATGGAGTATATGCCCCTGTGCTCTAAATTTTTTGCAATATTTGTTTTTTAATTTAATATTTTTGATGATATCACTACCAAGGGGGAAACCTACGAGGATAATTGATGTCCAAAGGAACATAAAAGTCAAAAATCCGATAAATTTTCTTGTAAAAATTGTCTAGCAAGTTGTTAACGTCGGAAGAGTTTTGCGTAATTATATTCCAGACTATTTAAAATAGTGGTATGGTATGTTCATTGTGAAATCTTAAAAAAAAACTATAAGATTTAAATCGGTTAAATGCAAGATTCAGATGTGCATAAAGTTTGTAAACTTCATCCCATTACGACAACAAGAATATAATCTCGAATCTGCCATATTCCATCGTCCAAAATCTAAATTAATCCCGGTGTCATCGCTGCCATTTGCAAGGGGCTCCTTTCCGTAGCTTCGATACACCCTCGTCATCTCGGAAAAGCCTATAACTTACATTAAATCCGAAGGAACAATCAATTACGACGAACGCACCCTCTCCGCCGTGCCATGATGCCATCACCATCAGATATTCCATTTAATCTGTGGGGATACTTCATCCAGGAAACACACTCCGCTCCAACGATACTGCTCGATTTCCCTCACCCTGAGGGATTCCACTTAGTCGCCCTTGTAGGGCTGCGAAATTGGAAAAAATTACGCTGCTGACGTGGCACGTCTCGACGAGCGACGCTGCTGCTCGGAGGGGTCGTCGAAGGCTTCGCCAGCGTGTGCCTGCCTGACGCAGGGACAACAAAGCTGAAATGCGAAAAATGCTGAAATGAAACGAGAGGATGGTGAAAATAAGGAAATAAATTGGTCGTGTAATGCGTTGCCGTTGCTCCTGCCGTTGAGAGGTGAAATGCGATTCGTAGATGCTGAAAAGGAATTTTTAAAAAGATCCTTAAGAGTTTCCTGCGCCTGAGACCATGTGGGAATTTCGAGAGGATTTTAAGTGTATGGATGGAGGCACTTAGGTTGATGGATATGCCGAGATAAAAGCCTGTTTTTGTGTTTTTAAAAAGCTTTTTTGCTTGTTACTTGATGCATAATGTCAATTTGAGCATGTTGAAGTGAAATGGCGAAGAACGTTAAAGTATCACTACTTACATTCTGAAGTGATGATAAAAATAGTACAACAAAGAAGAGCATAGTTGGTGAATCTACAAATTCATTTTTCTAAAAGCAATTTCGATGGATTGTTGACGATGTATCTGATTAGTTTGCCAGTTTTTTAGGGTATTCTTAGATTTTTCCTGCCACAGAAAAGTGTTTGAAATTGTAAATGGAGAACAAAGTGAACAATTGTGCAGATTATTGGTTGTCTGTATAGACATTCTGGTCCACGTATATTCTGAGAGAAAGAGATGGCAACAATATGATAAACCGAATGTATATAACTAGTACCTTTTATATACAGGGTGTCCCAACGAATATGAGACATCTGGAATATATCTCAAAATACTCATTACGTTGAAAATTGCAAAAACACGTCAAAACATTTTCGAAGGAGGAAATATTTGGCCATATTAAGCACACTAAACAAATAGACATTAATTGTTTCAAATACGGCTAGAGAACTCAAATTTAAACCAAAATCAATAGTTTTTCTTTAAAATATGTTTTTTATGAATGCATATATTTGTTCTATTCCTTCAACTACGGAAACAGTTTGCGAGGGTAAAAGATATTATGGACCAATTTGTACCCTTTTTTGCTTTCGTTGGGTATTAATATTATTCATTCAGGAGTTTTTCGATCTGTCAGTCCTATCCACCAAAGGTCGGTAACTTCAAAAGCGCAACTCGATGCCAGGGATTGATGGTTTCGTGTCGTTTTCTACTAGGAAATTTCAGCAACTGCCAAGCCAAGAGGATTAATCGTGCAATAAAAAGTAATTAAATAAATATCTACAACTGCCGGAAAAAAAGTATACCCAATAGTTCAGTCATTGAAGGTTTTCAAGTGATATACCACCTAACAACCGTAAAAATTTGTGTGTTGAAATGCCTATAAATTTGCGCTGTTCACTGGTAGATTGAATCCTAATGGTTTTCAGCGTTCAGACGTCTACGGACGTGTGAGACAGAAGCCTAAGACAAATTGCGTTAAAATTAAAATCAGGTAGTAGTGTTCAAAGACTTCTGAACTGTAAGAATTGTAACAGAAATATCTCTTAAAAACTCCAAATAATATGGAGTATTTTCGTTTTTGGCTTATAGTATCAAAAGTTATGATCAGTTCATAATGCTCAATAGAAGAATCAGAAAATCTTCAAAATGAGTTTTATACATTATGATCGCGGCATTTTTTATAAAGAAAAGTTGGAAAAACCGATATAAACTGACTGTTCTATAACATTTTTTAACTTGGTTGTAATAACAGCTGGACCCTTAATCTGCCTCCTAATGAGCTTCGTTGTCACTGCCATTGACAACGAAGTCAGAATAGACTTTGAAACGTTTGGTTTTCCTTTAATATACGTTGTTTTATTTCGATTGTAGTGTTATTGCCCAAAAAAACATAAAAGTAATCAATCAAACAACGTTTAGAAGACAATTATTTTTGAAAAAAAATCCACTTTTGACCAGTTTTTCTGTTACAGTTTACTCTGTAAGAAATAATCATATTAGGGTGTATAAGTGCTCATTAAGAAGACTTTCTAATTCTCTACAACTTTTCTGTAGACGACATTACGATTCCTTCATTAATTTTCATTATATAAGCAACAAACAAAATAAATTCGAATTTCTGCGAGTTTTTAATATTTAAGTAGTAGTTTAAGAATTTTTGCCCGAGTTCCATTTTGCTCTATAAACTGGTGTATTATTTCTTTAATGTTAATCTGAAGCTGGTAGACAATATAAATTATTCCTCGAAATTTCCTTAGACTTTCATCGTCTTGAAATGATTGATTTCACAACGTTTTAATAGTTTTCGATCTGGTATCGTCATCAGGTGAATTATGAAAAAAATCTTGGAGTGCCTCTGGCTCTATGGGCTAGTGTTTTGATGATGCCAGTTTTCGTTGTTGATGAATGGTTAAAGTTGTAGTGTAAGTATAAACCTGTATGTGTAGCCTTCATGTATACTTTTGTTTCGATTCCGGTCCTAGTCCTTTGGTAGGTACTTCACATCAAGATATGGTAGGCAACCAATCTCTTCCCTCTTCATGGTGAATATGATGGATGGTTGTGATCGGTTTAGATGCTCCAGAAATGCCTGTAGTTCTCGGTCTCCATGTTGCCAAATAATGAAGGTGTCGTCGGCTTACCTTAACCAGAGTGTTGATTGCTTCTCTTACCCCTTCAGTGTATTATCTTCGAACTATTCTATATAGATGTTGGCAATGGTTGGCGATAACGGGGAGCTTATAGGCAATCCATCTTGTAGCATGAAGGACTGGTCCTTCTCTTGAAAGTAGCAGTTCTTGAGGCAACATTGTAGTAAGACCATGATTGAATCCATTGGCAGGTCCGCCCTCTCTATCAGGGTTTCGTCCTCGGTAAGTTTCTTTCTCACTATGTCCAGAGATTCGTCTAATGGTGAAGAGGTTTTCAACGTCGAAACTTACTAAGCGGTGTTCTGGTCCAAGCTCTATGGATTCGATGATTTGGACAAAATGCTTTGAATCCTTGACGTGCGATGATGTTTTACCCTCCAAAAGTTAGATGATTCGTAGGAGGCATTTTCTCTTTGTCTCGGGTGGAATGTTTGCAGCATGATCTCTGAGAGTGTTGAAAGTTTTCCGTTCTATTTTGGCTGTTGGATTGTCGTCTTTGAATGTTTCACATAATCTCTAATGAGATTTAATCTCTAATGAAAATATAATTATTGAACCCAGCGTCCAAATTAAAAACTTTTGTAGACCTCTCTTGAGCCACAGCCTCTACGCATCACCGACAACCAATCGCCAAGTCCGGCACGCTGATTAGACGAGACAGGGTATTAAGCGACCCAATGAGGATGACCGGTTAAGGGTGTAAATACGACGGGTAATCTGAATTTCCCATCATTCACCTGATGACTATAGCAGATCCAAAGCTACTGGAACGTTGTGAGAACAATCATTTTGAGACGATGGAAGTTCAAGCAAACTTCGAGGAATTATTTTTTTATGTATCTATATAGTATGTCAGGACGCGATGTTGCCGCATTGTATAACAGGTTTTTGTGATTTGGTGTATTCCCCCAAAAGATTCGGAAAAGGACAAGAGTGAAAGACATAGTCATCCATATTGTGTGAAACTTTGGTATAATCTTTGTGTCTTTGGAATTTTGAACAAGTTTTGTTCTCTCTCCTTGAGCAGCACTTCTTGAACTAGTAGAAATATCAAATTAACTAGTGGTCGCCCAGTTGTCGAAATTCGACCCTATTTCATGAAATTGTAAAAAGTATATTTTTATAAGACACAGAGTTGTGGAGAAATCGGAGAAGTAGATGTAATGACCAAAATTGTTCACTCATATTGAAAAATCTATTCAAATAAAAAGAAAATCACAATGTAATCAAATATCGGCATTAGAAATATTTTTGACAAGTGAATGACCCCCCAAATTTTTGGCTACAACCGCTCCTGGCAAAAAATTCGACATAATAATCGGAAGATTGTTCTTTGTAACCTAAAAGTTTTCGTCATTTGCGGTTTCAATCAAGTTCAGGAATATTAAAGAAAAGAGAGGACCAACAACCCTAGGAGAACTTAAATATTTAATACATTCTCTATGGCCCGCTGTCTCACAATTTTTTACACAACACCTTCGGGAAGGTTGTGATAATAATATATTAATCAAATAATTAAATTCACATTAAAAACGGAATATTTAATATGAAAGTTACTGAAAAGCGCCCGAAAAACTAATACTGATCTACTACATTGACTATTTTGCCACTAAACAATAACAACGCTTGCATGCCACTTCCAGAAGAATATAACATAAGTAGCTATTAAACAAAACAAAAATGAAGAAAATCGGTTGAGAGACAGAGGAGAAAATGGCACCTAATCGTTTTGTCTTTGCCTATTTATATATAGATGATAAAACTACTAGCTCTTAGACTTATGCACCCCAAATATCGTTGTCATTTGACAGAAGCAAAGAAATTTCCACGAATGTAGTAGTTTTATCATTAATTTGGTATACTATCTCCCCCCTGTACATGCAATATATACAGTGATTGACAACAGCTCCAGCCATGGAGTGGAAACGTCCTCAAAACGGATAATAAGTATACAAAAAATACAATGCACATCTTTATATTTGGGAAGACTGATTGATCAAATTGTAGACTTTGTGTAAGAGAGAAGCAGTAATCCTGCAATATTTCGAAATTTCCCCTACTACACTTTATTTTCATCACAGTTGTTTTATTTTTTTTATATCTTCATTCCTAGTATACAGTTTACGTCACCTTTCAATTTCAGACCGTAAACTAAAAAATTCACATATTTTCCTCCTTAGATTTACAGAAAAAAAGTTCCTTCAACTAGCTAGTTTCTAATGAAACCCTTGCACAAAAAAAAATGAAAAACGGCTCTATATATACGAAAATGGATCGTTAGAATCCATTAAAATTCAAACTTCACAAAACTACTACTGCTGGCTGCATCACAAAAGAATTCGTACATCACATAACGATACGAAACAAAAAAAGGAAAAAAGAAAAAAGGAAATCCCAGAAAGTACAGAACGAGAGGAAAAATATCGTTATCTGCGTTGAAATGCGAGCGAAGAGAAAACTGAAGTGCTATCTGATGCATTGTTCCGCGACAAAAGCCCGTCGAGATTAAAGTGGGCTGCTGCGATGTTGATAGAAATGCTCTGCGCTCTCCTCGCATACGTTCTGACAGCGAGATCCACCCGAGATGCTCCGTTGTCAACATCAATGATTCCACTGACTGCTGCTCTCCTTTTTGTTTCGAGCCATTCAAATCGAAATCGTCTTAAGTGGGCCATGGAAAAAATAAAAAAGGGTTTAACTTCCAGTTTCTTTTGTTCCTCAATCTGAAGGGCGCATCATCGGTAACATAGTAGGCAGGTAGCATAGGAAAACGATGATAAAGGAACGCTGAAGAGTTTTTGGAGTGTTTGGTGTTTTGTTGATGACGTTAATCGGATTATGTTGTCCTTCTTAGTTTGTTGGAAAGCGGATGACAATGTGACAAAAGCGCCGGAGCAGTTTAAGGCCTTCTAAGTTGTCTCTGTGTGTCGATTGACGTGCTGAATGTCTTGTAATAATATCAATGAAAACGATTAAAACGTATTTATGTTTGGTATATTTAGCTTCATTGTGTTTGGAATCAGTAGGACTGACTTAGATCTTTTTCCGAAGATTTGCAATGTGAAATTATTCGATGGTCGGAAATTAGATGATAAATACTATTTTAAGAATACATAAACCTATTTCAAAAAAGGAACTTAACTAAAAGGCATAAAATATTTTTTCCTGCAAGAATTAAATACTGCTTCTGAAGTCGGTGCCCAGTTGATCAGCAAAGTTGTAAAGCACAACTCATTAATGTAATATATGTTATATATAATATGTATTGTCTTGCGTACAAAGGAATGACCCCTCGAAGAGAGTATTCAATATCTCTGACAGGTGAAGTAACCTGTCCTAGGAGTTAAGGGAGAACAGCAATTACACGGAACGGCTCCAGATTCGGAACCTCTGTGTGCTAATTGTCTCGAAAATCCTAGATGTCGGTCTTACATCTCGCGTCTTCAAATTTAACGAAATGTATCAAATACATAAACAATTGTTCGAAAGGACATTCAATTGTGAGAAGCGCAACTGATAAAGGTTCCCTGACCAGAAACAATATATGTTATATATAATATATATAAGATATTGTCTTGCGAACAAAGGAATGACACCTCGAAGAGAGTATTTATATAGATGTTTACAGTTTTTTGCACATATTTTTCGGATTTTCAGTATGTTTTAAGTTATAGAAAAATATACGGAATCAAGCTGGTACTTATCTCTTTAGAATAAAATTTTAAATATTCAAATTGATTGAGTCGTTTTAGAGAGAACTCATTGAAATTTATTGAAATGTAGTCCCTTATTTACTTTTTCCTGATTTTCTGGAAAACCGTACATCTCATATTATAGACAATTATATGGTACTTTTCTGTAATAATCCTTAATATAATGCCGTTTAAATCATCAAAATTGCCCACGCAGTTTTCGAATAGCTCCTGGTCATACACAAAAAAAAGTTGCCGATCAATTGATAACCTCCTCCTTTTTTGAAGTCAGTTAAAAATATCGCAAACACAAAATTGGAATGTTTATTTGACCGAAAAGTAAATTTCGTGCTGGTATTGTATATTTATTGGATTTTTTTTATTTACTATAATTTATTGATTTTCTATAAACTAAGATGCTCTTAATATATAAACTGGTTTTCTGTGTAAGAAGAAAACTCTGTTGAATGCGAATTTCATGATCAAGCAGTTGTGGAGTCGGTCAGAATGAATTGTCGAAACAAATCCGATTTCAGTTTTTGCATTTCATTCCCATAGTCATCTATTTGCATATGTGTAATTGTAGGCCTCCGTTAAGAGGCTTTCGTTTAAAAAATATTATCTATAATTTAAATCTATTATAAGAAACTATGAAGGTGGCATTTTACTCGAAACTAGCTACAAACCCGGTGACAGTGAAATTATTACATAACACTCAATAAAACGTTAAAAATATATAATCTACTCACACCTATAACTAAAAAGCTGAAAATAATTATAACAAAATACAACTCTAGCAAATAAATAACACATTCATTTTTTTCAACTTTTTAGTTTTCATCCTTTATTTTTTTATTTTGTATGTATAACCTTAATAGAAAAGGTAACATCGAAAGCCCCAACATTACACAATGATACATTTTCATTTAAATTGACAGGTAAATGTTTACGAACAAAATGTACTAGTACGCGTTGACATAATAAGCCCAAAATATATTTATGCCTTATGGACCACAACTGTTTTTGACAACCCAGTACAACTATACATAATTCCACTCCACGCTATCATAAATTTGTTAGCTGCCTTCTGTAAATTATAGAACGGGGTAGAATTCATCCCATATTTACGGAGTCAAATCCGTCCTATACTTCAACCATCGTATATAACTCCTTGTGGGCTACCCCATAAATTATTTCATTTTTAACATTTTATATTATTGCCCGGTGTAACACTAATTCCTCTCCACACTTTATGCAACTTCTCAAGGGCTATAAAATATATAATTTTTTAATCAGAATGTATAAATGTAATTCAACCCCAGCATTTATTTCAACCATCCTGATTTGTTTAAGTCCACATCATATAACAGTTCTTTAATCACACTATATAATTTTAATATCACATTTTTTCCAACATATTTATACCACCAAAAGTCCACTCCACCTTAAATTTCAACCATCCTGTATATACGGCTGCCTAGGGACCACTATCATTCTGCTCTGTCCTATATTTCAATCATCATATAAATGCAACTCCTTCTATCACTTTACTTTGTGATTTTATTGGCAATAGCAAAATACCTTGTGTATAAACGCACCAAATAGCAGAGTTTGACATGTGTTGTCACTGAATTTTCTATTAGGCCGATCGCAAAAAGGAAAAATTTTCATTTAAATAGGTATTTGCCAGGTATACAAACAAAACGAGCTTGGTACTCATTGATTTAAGGAGCCGAAATGCTATGCTTTACTACCTAGATGCTTGAGATGTACATAGAAAATTTTCAAATTTGCCATTAAAACTTCCAGTGCCTGCAGTTCCCGCACTATTACGTTGGAATTAAAATATTTATGAGGAAATGTCCGTTACGTCATTTCTATGAAATTTTTGATAAGAATTTTGGAATTTCCGGCGATTTTCTGCAAAACTGCAAGTTGTACGTCGCAGAAAACTATATGAGATCACCTAGGGATCTTCCTTAATAGATTAAACGTTAAAAAACTATACACATCCATAAGGAGTTATCGAAAAATCGACTAAAATATTAGGGATATTGGTCGATTTCCATGCACGCATGTGTTCATTCACAAATTTTATCACTTTACCAATAGAATTCTTTTCCAAAATTTGAAGTTTCACCAATCCGGATATATACTCTATTAAACAAGACTATATTCATTCAAAACGGTGCACCACAGGAGAAGAAATCAGGTAACATACATATAAAAAAAAAGCGAAAAAAATACGCGACGAATTGATAACCTCCTGCTTTTTGGAAGTCGGTTAAAAATAAATTAATAATTACTCCTGCTTATTTATTTATCGAAACAACCCTGGAGCGTTAAAGCATATCGCAAATTACAATTATCTGGAATACAACACACTGCCCTCAGATAGGTACCTAATTTCTACAAATTGAATCATTGGTAGAACAACAAGTCATGTTATCATCTTTTCGTACGGCGTAAACGAATTTCGATTTCTGTGCCCGAGGCATTTTTGCTGCTGTTTTGATTCCATGTTAGTTTTGATTTCAGCTGTAAATTCGACAACCCGTATAAGTGAACACGTTCGCGTAAATACCTTCAGAAAACAACATCTCGCAACAATGGTTGATGGAATTGAAAGTAAATATTTTCTGTTTCGTCGGTAAGCTATTATTCGGTACATTGTGGAAACAACTGTGTGTGTATTTTGGATTTAATAATGAGGAAAAGCTACTGTACAAGGGAAATTTCATTAATTTGTACCAAATTGAGATACGAGGCATTTTCGGTAACATACATGGTAGACTGGGGCAAAAAAAAAAACGAAATTTTTTTAACAGTACTGTAAAATTATTGTTGATGATAAGTTTGACTGAAACTTTGAGCCCTCAATAACAATCTTATGTGTTCCATCATCGCAATTGTTCATTTTTTAACAGTTAGTGCATTTTTTGCAAAAAATCGGACTTAATTAATTTAAGAAAAAACTCAAGCTCACAGCCTTGTAGGAAATTAAATTCCCCACAAAAAACTCTCTTTTTACTTTGTATTCGGGATTCTTAAAGCGACCTTAAACATCAATATTTTTATAAGACAAATGATTATTCTTAAAAAATATATAATGCTCTACAAAAAATGTTAAACTCACTTCTTTCAAAGTTATTCGATGTTAAATATATTGGGGGTAGTATTCTGATAAAAACCTTGTTTATCAACATACATTTACTTGCATTTTATTAACCGACTTCTAAAAAGAAGGAGCTTATCAATTCGAGTCGTATTTTTTTTTTGATTGTATGTTACCTGATTTCTTTTCCTGTGGTGCACCGTTTGGAATGAATATGGTCTTGTTTAATAGAGTATATATCCAGATTGATGAAACTTCAAATTTTGGAAAAGAATTCTATTGGTAAAGTGATGAAATTTGTGAATGAACACATGCGTGCATGGAAATCGACCAATATCCCTAACATATTAGTAGATTACTCGAAAAATCCTTATGGATGTGTATAATTTTTTAACGTTTAATCTATTAAGGAAGATCCCTAGGTGATCTCATATACTTTTCTGTGACGTGAAACTTGCAGTTTTGCAAAAAATCGCCGAAAATTCTAAAATTCTTATCCAAAAATTTCATCAAAATGACATAGCGGACATTTCCTCATAAATATTTTAATTCTAACGTAATAGTGCGGGAATTTTAATAACTGAAAGTTTTAATTGCGAATTTGAAAATTTTCTATGTACATCTCAAGTATATAGGTAGTAAAGCATAGTATTTTCGGCTTCTTAAATAAATGAGTACCAAGCTCGTTTTGTTTGTATACCAGGCAAGTACCTATTTAAATGAAAATTTTTCCATTTTGAGAAGACGGCTCTTTTGGTTGTCACATTCTCCCGGCCTAATAGAAAATTCAGTGACAACGCATGTCAAATTCTAAACTGCTCTTTGGTGCGTTTATACACAGGATGTTTAGTTATAGCAAACAAAATCACAAAGTAAAGTGATACAAGGAGTTGCATTTAAATGATGATTGAAATATAGGTAAGGCTGTTTAGCCGTATGTACAGGATGGTTGGAATATAGGGTGGAGTGGACGTTTGGTGGTATAAAAATGTTGGACAATATGTGAAGTTAAAATTATATAGGGTGATTAAAAAACTATAAATTGTTAAAAATGAAATAATTTATGGGGTAGCCCACAAGTAGTTATATACAGTTATACAGAGTTGTCAAAAAAAGTTGAAAAAAGGTTACATGGCGTGGTACATAAGGCATAAATATATTTTGGGCTTATTAAGTCAAGGCGTACTAGTACATTTTGTTCGTAAACATTTACCTGTCCATTTAAATGAAAACGTATCATTGTGTAATGGTGAGGCTTTCGATGTTACCTGGTCCTGTGTATTAAGGGTATATATACAAAATGAAAAATAAAGAATGAAAACTACCTGAGTTCAAAAAACTAAAAAGTTGAAAATAAAACATTTTTTAAAAAAATATAACCGACTTCAACTTATAACTAAAAAGCTAAAAATAATTATAACAAAACACAACTCTAGCAAATAAATAACAGATTCAGTGTTGTTAGGTACCTACCCAGGAAGTAAAAAATGTAAACATTAAAAGGTGCTCATTCTTTACAAATTAATTACCTACCAATCTAGTATATTTTTGAAGTCGGTGCCAAGCAACAATCAAGTTTGATGAAGTAGTGGATAAGCACGCAATGAAGGATTTTAGATTTGCTTGGAACCGACTTCAAAAATATATTAGATTGGTAGGTAATTAATTTGTACAGAATGAGCACCTTTTAATGTTTACATTTTTTACTTCCTGGGTAGGTACCTTACAACATTGAATGTGTTATTTATTTGCTAGAGTTGTATTTTGTTATAATTATTTTTAGCTTTTTAGTTATAAGTTGAAGTCAGTTATATTAAAAAAAAATGTTTTATTTACTCTAATAGTAAAAACAATTCGACTTATCGTTTATAAATAATTTATTTGCATAATTTTATTTTTTGAAAAAACTTTACTAATTTGCTGTATTTTTTTTCATATTTGAGTCAAATTTATGATACTAGTGGAAAAAAATATGTCTAAAGCGAAATAAACGGTAAAATGTTTTCGACTTTAATTTTAACATCGAATAAGTCGCAATGAGTGAGTTTAACGAAAAATGTTAAGGGACCTTTTTTGTAGAGCATTAAATTTTCTTTATGAACCACATGATTTTATAAAAATATTGATATTTAAGGTAGTTTTGAGAATTCCGAATACAAAGTCAAAAATAGAAATGCAAAGCAATGTTTGAGGCTTGATTACAGAAAAAGGGCTCGTCCTACGAAAATTTACTATAAGATTTAATTTTCTACAAGGATATGAGATTGAATTTTTTTTTAAAATTCACTAAGTCCGAATTTTTTGCAAAAAATGCGCGAACTGTTAAAAAATTAACAAGTGCGTTGATGCACCACTTAATATTGTTGTTAAAGGCTCAAAATTGCAGGAAAAAATAATTTTACAGTACAGTTAAAAAAAATCGTTTTTGGCTAATACAGTCTAATACAGGGTGTAACAGTATGAGTGCAAATATTATAAGGAACAGTTCGAGGGAATATAAGTTAAAAAATATTCTAAATTTTTTTAAAATGAGTTAATTTTTTGTCAACTAAGTAAATGTTATGAATTTCGCACTAATTTTTACCAATCTGCATAGAAAATCCTTGTGAAGCTAGATGAAATGTAGATACAAAACAGATTTTTTTTGCTCCTTTAACAATGATAAGTAAGTTTTTCGAAAAAAAAGTTTACAGTGGAAGTGCACCGCAAATTGACTGAAAAGATATTGCGGCATCTTGACATCTGAGATATCAACGAACTTATCAACGAATCTGTCTTCGTTGCTTTTTCATTTTTTGGCATTGGGAAGATTCTAAAGGCTAGTGAATAATTGTGCAATATTTAATTGTAGTGGAGAAGTATTATAATCGTGCAGTTTAGTGCACTTTTTGTGCTAAAAATAACAATAAAAGTTTATTTATTATGTAAGTACCGACATATTTGTAATTAAAAGAGGTGAATTTAATAACTAATGT
Organism: Octodonta nipae; assembly: GCA_034190945.1. Classification (NCBI taxonomy): domain Eukaryota; kingdom Metazoa; phylum Arthropoda; class Insecta; order Coleoptera; family Chrysomelidae; genus Octodonta; species Octodonta nipae. The sequence goes on from CM067217.1 coordinate 13,457,928, forward strand.
GTTTCTGAATAATTTAGCGGTTAAAACAGAACCTTTTAATTCGGATTTAATCGAGTTATTGCTAAAATATATGTAAATTACGTTTTACCTTTTAACATAATTCTTGAATTTTTCTTTCAAAAATTAATTTTTAGGAACAAAATCTATTTCAAACATATTTCACAAATATTTATTTACTGACACAAATTAATCTACGACGAAAATATCACGAAAAGTTGGTACCATAATTTCTTTGATAGGTTTCAGTTAACTTACGAATTTTTTCATGTGATTTCTATTCTAGAAATGACAGGAAAACGACTCCCGATTTGAAGTCTTTTTGAGCTAGTTTTTCCTGAAACTTCTAAATGTCGCAATGCATAAAAACAATTATAATTACTCAATTACTGAATAAAAATTATAAGTGTTAATTTTTTTCGTAGCTGACATCATTTCTTTAGGTATTTGTTCGTAAGGCTACTTGCCAATAATCTAAGCAGTTTAAAAAATTTTCCACGAATCAGCGATTTCGTCAGTTGGATGCGTCAAACCGTTGAAATTATAAGCAAACAAACAAACCCAATATATTCAGGATTCAGTGTAGAGTTATGGCGTATAGACCATATTGGTATAAGACTAAAAACACTCAAATTATCTACACCCTGTATACAGGAAACATTTGCTTTATATGATATTTTAGAATTTTACTTGTCTATTGCTTTGTTCAGAAAATGTGTGACTGTACAGACTTTAGTATAACAAACCAACTTTTTGTAAAATGAAAAAACGCATATATGGCCAGATAGCTCATAAAATGCAAATGTTTTCACCCCATAACATTGATCAAGTCCTTGAAGGCTAAAAACAGGAGAGATCTGTGCGTTCTTAAAGAGTCCTAGCGAAGTCGAGTAAATAAACCAGTCTACAATGACATCTATTTTAACAATTATTAAATTACGAGTTAGAATTATTACTAGATTCGTAGCAAAATGTTAATAAAAGTTTTAATGAAGAAGTATATAATAAGAGTATTTTATTTGACCAGAATTGGCGAATTGGCATAGGGACGAAAAATAATCGATAATTGGATACGACAAAACTATGTAATACGGTTTATGTTTCTACCTTTTTAGAAATAACGTCACACTAGCGGAAAATCAATATATTTCAAAACCTCCAAAAATTTCAGGGTCCAAATCAGTCCCGGTTCTCAATGGCACTTAAGACAATAAAGAAAATATGTATAATATTCGTTCATAAAATTTCCAGAAAAGATGCAGATAGATTTAAATTTTCAATTCAGCGACGGTGTTTGGATTTCTTGAAGGTTCCGGAATTTGGAACAGAGATCGACTTGATATTTTAATGTTTTTTTCTTTTTCCAAATCGAGTTTTCTGAAAAAATCTAATGTATTCAAATTTCAAAAACGACACCAAGTCAACAACTATGTCTAGATTTCTTGAAATCTCACAAATCTGGAACATTCGAAGTTGAGTTTTAATATTTTCTCTTTTTCCAAACGTTTAGTTTTTAAAAAATACGTTCATTTTCCAAAAAAGAAATTTGGAAGAAAGATTGGCTCGAACTGTAATATATTCTCTTTTATCAAACATCCTGAAATGTTTCAGAAAAACTCTATTATATTCAAATTTATCAAAACGCAAAAATCAATCATCGTGTCTGGATTTCTAGAAATTTTACAAATTTCGCAGGGATATTGATTTGAACTCCGTTGTTTTCTCTTTTTCTAAACTTCTTATGAATATCAACTTTTCGGAAAAAAGTATGACACATACATACTTCTTCTAATATTACATTATGAGCCACTACTTTAAATCTGACAGCGTACTTACCTTACAAGGTCATTACTTCAGTCTTAGTAGACGATATTTTGAGAAAAGTTTATAGTGTGTAATTTCCAAGAATGACACAAAGTCAGCTACAGTGTATGGATATGGACTGCGACCCGAATTCTATCATTTTTCCCCCCTTGACTGAAGAGATAGACCTAAATAGAGACAAGCAGACGGATTATCCGTCTGATTCGGCGGATAAATAACATGTTGTAAAATGTTGCGAACAGCGACCCAAACCAGGAAGAAATTTGTCTTTTGACGAATTTGCTGATATTTGAAACTTGCGGAATTTTCCTTTATTGATATTAGTTCTACAGGGGTTTGCTATTCATTTATAGTTAATTGATCCCTTTTTGGCTTTCGATATATCTGGTTCTACTAATTTATCATGTATTTAATGTAACAACTAAAATTATCTAGAATTAAACTTGGATTTGCATGAAGATATTCCAATATATCTTGAAAATTCAGTCAGAACAAAAAAAACTGTTTGGATTTTATTAAAAGAGTACCAAAGCGTTGCAAAATTAGTTAGATATTGATATTCTCTTCTTCCTCTATCCAAGGAAGTAAACAATTTTCAAGCGGATTGAGAAACAAAATTGTAATCGAACCAAAATAATTCTGCTCGACGCTCATTAGAAGCGCATTTCTATTCTAAAGCCATGAAATTTCTCACCCCCTTTACAGCCGAAACGACCGCCTCTGGCCGTCGCCATGGCAACCCCGCCAAACCGTCACCCACGGCGAGGATCGAAGTCGATTGTGTCAGAGTTACCACCCCACAGTGTACATACGCCAGCTTGTACACTCCGGGTGCTCCATTATGTACATTGTTATTAACAAGCCACTGGGAATACGTATACAGGGAGATACGCATTATCTCTGTATTACTCAGGAAAATCTGAAATGTTATACGACAATGGAAGGATCAACAATCTGCAAAAATTATATTTTATATAAGAGAGTAACGTGTGCATTTTTTTTGTTTGTTGATAAATGTGACACTGACAGTTTATTTCGATCTCTTAATACTGAGGATTCCATTGTTATACTCGTCGAGAGATTATGTTTTCCATGAAGGATCCAGTTGTAAAGACGGAGCTCCAAATGAGGATTAGTAATACTAACTAATTATGATTATCCTCGAAGTTGACTTGGACTTCCATCGTCTCGCAATGGTTGATGTCACAACGTTTCAATAGTTGTGTATCTGCTATCGTCATCAGGTGAATGATAGGAAATTCAGAGTATCCGCCTTATTTATATTATACCCTTAACCGGTCATGCGTCGCCGGTCATGGTCATTGGGTCTTATCTGGTCCAATCAGCGTCATCGTACCTGGACGTTGGTTGCCGGTGATGCGTAGCGGCAGAGGCCGAAGAAGAGCTCTCCAAATATTTTTAATTTGGTCGCTGGGCTCACTAATTATATTTTCGTTCGAGATTATATATGCTGTCTCTATGAATTTTCTTTTGTACCAGTGCTCTTCCTTGTGAATTGCTCTAGGTCACAGTTGATATTATGGTGTTCGGTCCATGCGTGATTAGCTAGCCAGACTTCGTTACCTCTGCCCTTTGAGTAGCTGTGCGGTGTTCCTTAATCCTGGTGTCCAGCGGTCGCTTTGTCTCTCCAATGTAAAGATTGCCACCTTCACACGGTATGCTGTATATACAGTTATTTGGTATTGCTGGTGAGTCGGGCCTCGTTCTTGTTATCATGCTCCTCAAGGTGTCGTTGCTTTTGAAGATCATTCTGATTCCATAGCTGTCTGCAATTCTTCTAAGTTTCTCCGACAAGCCTTTAGTATACGGTAATAGTAAAGTTGCAACCGTGGTGTCCTCTTCCTGCCTAGGTGGTTTATCCAGCTCTTCAAACGCCTTGGTAATGAGATCAACCACTTCAAGACGATGGAAGTCCAAGGAAACTTCGAGGAACTAATCATGGTTAGTTCAATTTTTTATTTAATTTTCTTCTTTCATCTTAGTATTGCTCTATTCTATTCTATGATTACCAGCACTGCTTGATAGGCGGTTAACTAAGTTTGAGATTGTCCACGTGTCTTAATTAGGAGTGCAAGTTCAAAAATTCGGGCCAATTGCTTTACTTTTAAACTTATAAACAATGCCATGAAGTAACAGCCTCCAAATTTATCTTTAACAACTGTTATTAGTCAAGTCGGCTTCCAGAAGCTATAAGAAATTATTCACAAGGTGAAACTATAAACACTTTGGATGCTCCTGAATTTTTGTTCCTTCTACTATCTCAGATAACGATAAATTTTGTCATTTCGACGTGTTCAAGAAGATCACATAACAGCCTATTCTAACGATTAAACAATATTTACCGTAGAAGAAGAGTCTCTTTTATTTCTAACCTGATTAATCTGACAGTTGTAAACACGACTTCTGAATAAAAACAAATCGATTTTAAATTAAGTATTCTTTTAACGACAAGCATAAGGTAATAGGATCTTGGACAGTATGATAAGTTTTAATTCGAACACCTTCCTAAGATGTGAGTATAAACATCGTTGTCATGAATTTCGAATAACAAACAGACTAACTGATTGGCATCCAGTTATATTAATCACAGGACATGTTTTTGGCATCGTGAGCTTGTTTAAACTTAACAATGCAACAGGATACAAGGTACTCAGGAGCTTAAAATACCTAAATTTGCTGTTGCGTTCATATTATTGGTGAGAGTAAAAATGCGACATTTTAGAAATAATGGGTAGATAGTTAATATGCAATATATACAGTAGTTAAGTCTTGCTTCCACTCGTTTGGCACTTAAAAAAAATAACAAAGCGAATTGCACATTCGGTGGGACTTTCAAACGCGGTGGCATTTTAAATATGTAACTTCAAACAGACGAAAACAACAAATGATTGTTTCGATCAAGGTGTCTGTAGCTTTCCAGCAGATATAGGTACACAGTGCGCATCTGCGGGACATCCGCCACATCGCTGCATTGGCGGATATGAAAAAGATATTTACTTTTTAAAAAAATCGTATTTGACTTTATTTGGTGAATTTTCCTAATCAATAATGCCATAAAAAGTTTTTATTTTAAAATCGCACTTCAGATTACGTGGTACTTTAATCGACGTTTATCGCTTTCAACATTGTGACAAATATATTGTACTATAAAAATGATGAAATGCAGGTACACAACTCGTCAGTCACAATATAATTTAATCCATTTTGACAGTATTTAAAATTCCATCTGTTACAAATAAAATAAATCTCAAAAGGATATTAAAATGTGATGGGTGGTGCTGAAGATTATAATTACTAGTATCTTTCATTCAGAAAAACTAATTTCAACAACACCATGCGGTAGAGGAAGTGAAGCGTTTTCTTTATTATGGACACCACAGGCAACATAATATTACAAAATTTAGCGCAGTCTTCTTTGTTACGCTTAATGAAGCAGGTTTGCCAATCCATCGTCTAAAGTATAAATCGAAATTTCTTAAAAACTTCTTCCACATTATTTGCGAGGGGATTATCAGGACTATTTTGTTTAACTCCATACCCCTGCTGAACCTGATGATAGGTTTGGGACGCATACTGTCGTGCTGCTTCTTCTGTTGTTGGTACCAATTAAATTTCTACTTACATGCCGATTCAAAGATCATTGCTAAAGTTAGGGAACGCTTTCTTCTTGCAGTGTTCGGTTACAGTGACGTAAAGGTATTCGTTAACAACAATAGATATGCATGCCTCAAAAAATCAGCATATAAAAGTAAATTTATTATTGATTTGTTACTGCCGATACAAGCAAAAGCACAAGATGTAACCAATACTATGAATAATAATTCGGATCATCCCATCACTGATGATGTGGAAGAAGTTTCTGGTTGTGACTTGTCGATCGAGACTGTCAATTGAACCGAAGGAGAATACACCAAATCAGGGGCCCGCAACTTTTTTTGTGGGCGGGTCAACATCAACCAAAATGAGAGAATTAAAGAGACCTTTGGGTCTTTACATTACATGCCATTTTTAGAGATATTTTATTTTTTTTATTTATTTAACTTCCCTTTATTTAATGAGAGTTTACAGATCGGTTCAACATGGCGAGATTTAGCTAATGCTACTCTTACACCTAACCGTGGAACCACTCCTTATGTGTACACAAGATACTAACTATACATTTCTAACATTAACGTGTACGCTATAACCTAAAGTATTTATATCTATATAAACATACAACACACATACATATCCAACTAATCTATGAATGTTCAAGCAGTGACAGGAGACGAAAAAGAGGGATCACTGGAATTATATCATAATGACGCGAGCAACAGCATTTTAACATTTTTTGAAACAGTTTTAGGCTAAAAATCTTTGAGTTTGTTGCGCAGTGAATTATAAATGACCACCGCATTATCTGAAAATAGCCGTTGAAACATGGCAGTACTATGATGAGGAATGGACAAAAAATTCCTATCACTGACATTTCTTTCATATACTTCTCTACGAAATATAAGCTTTTCTCTTAAGTAAAGGGGTTTAGATGTTATTAATAGCTTTTGAATAAAAATAGCAAGGTGGTAATAGAAAAGATCAGGCATCTTAAGCCACCCGATTTGGTTATATAAACTTGATATGTGGCAAAATTTCCTCAAGTTGAAAATAAAGCGAACACAGTTGTTTTGAATGAGCTGAAGCCGATGCTTAGTAATCTCATCTAGATATGGATAATAAACCTTATCCCCGTAAGAAACAATGGACAAAATTAACGACTCACAAAGTTTTTTCCTGAAGATGTGTTTGTTGGAAGATAAGACTCTCAGCTTCAGATATGCCTTTTTCATTAAGTTATTAACGTGCCCAGTGAATAAATAAATAAATATAAATAAATAAATAAAGCATCTTTATTGTTTCATCTATGTAATACATATATCTATACAGCATGCACATACATAAATCTATACAGTATACACATACATAGCAAAACAAAAGGCGGAGTTTAGCCTATGGCTAATCTTCCACTCAACCCTAAACAAAACAAGCTTCTTCACAAAATATTTATTACCAAAGTAGGTCATTGTGGCAATTGAACAATATGGAGGAAAATATTGACATTGACAAACTACATTAAGACTATTTAAAAACAAAAGTGTCGTTAAACAAGAACTTTTTAATTTTCTTTTGAAAACCAAGTAAAGTTGTATCATCTAAATTTTCCAGAATAATTTTATTATACATTTTAACTGCGTTAAATGAGAAAGACCGCTGAAACATGGCTGATGAATGTCTAGGGACATATAAAAGGTTGCTGAATCTTGTAGGTCTATTGTGAATTTGATTAGCATAAACTATTTTTTCCCAAAGATAATCCGGTTTTCTCGTGTGAATAATACGATGGACAAATTTACAAAAATGATATTTTCATTGTTAACCAGTTTATCTCTATTAGTTTTTGACTTATATGGTCAAATTTGCGAAGTGCGCAAACAAGTCTACAACAAGTATTTTGTACTTTTTGAATTCGTTTTTTTGTAAACTCAGTTAGATACGGATAGTACACTGTATAACAGTAATAGAAGATTGGCAAAACAAATGTTTCACACAATTTTTTCCTCGTTTTTAAGTTTAAAATTGACTTGTTTGTATAGAGTAGTTTTAAAACAACGAATGACTTTTTAAATAACTGGTTAACATGCGTCGTAAACCTTAAGTAATGATCAAACGTGATACCTAAAATTTTTGCTTCGTCTACAATAGAAATTAATTCATTTCCCTTTTTTATCGTAATGTTTTCTTTGAGATAACTATAGTTTTTGTTTGGCGTGAACAACAAACATTTTGGCTTTTGTGGGTTGATCTTAAGATTGTGACTATCACAATAGTCTTGTATCGCTAATAGATCAGAGTTAATTAATTTGCACGCATTTATATAGTCACTAGAATCAAAACTGAGACTTATCCGTGTATCATCAGCATAAGACTGGGTGGTACACACAGTATGTTTATACAAGTCGGCCGTGTATATAAGAAACAGTAAGGTCCCTAAAATAGACCCTTGTGGTACTCCTGATTTTACTATTTGCGAATTCGATATACCTTGGTGTGTCCGAACTTTTTGGTATCTGTCTTGCAGGTAAGACCTAAAAAATCTTTTAACCAACCCGCATACTCCGTAATATGATAATACGTCAGATAATAACGAGTGATCAACAAGTTCGAAAGCTTTAGAAAAGTCCAGTAATACCACTATAGTAGATTTTTTATCATCTAGGGATCTTATAATGTTATCACTTAAGTTGGTGAGTGCTGTAGCTGTACTATAACCCGAACGAAATCCTGATTGATATTTCGGCAAAATGTTGTTATAAGTGAAGTACTCACTTAGCTGTATATACACAACTCTCTCTAGCACCTTGCTTAACACTGGTAGCAGACTTATCAGTCGTAAATCCTTGTAATTCGTAGGATTTTCAACTTTAGGGATAGGGTTAATAATAGCTTCCTTCCAGCATTGTGGAAAGTATCCAATTTCTAAGCAACAGTTAATAATATGCGTCAAGTGTAAAATTATAACCGGCAGACATAACTTAAGCATTATAAGAGTTATTTAAACCCACATGCGTTAGATTTTAAGCTCATGCTGATATTATATATTTGTTGTGGGCTTGCCATTAGAAAGGAGAAATTAAGTGCATTATGAAATTTACTATTTTCGTAAATTTAACTTAAAGTATTTGCCTGACTTACAGCAGTACCATTTATGAAACTAAGAAAAGCATCGTTAATTTTATCTGGATCACAAAGATGCTGTGGAATGTCATTATTTATGCGTTTAAAATACAGGTTCATAATTTTTAAGGAATTTATAAATTTTTTTGAATCACGTATGTTGACCGAGTTTAGATAAGCCGCTCGTTCTCTTCTTATAGAATTACTTGTAAAGTTTCGTAACTCTTTGTAATAATTCCAAGTTTGAGCATTTTTATTAGCATTATACATTTGAAGTGCTCTGTCTCGTAAATTTTGCAGAAGTTTTATGTTGTCAGTAATCCAGGGTTTGAAAGGTCTACTAAGCCGTGCCGTTTTTATAGGAGCATGTAAGTCAAAATGGTAAACAATATTATCTGTTAGAAATTTTACTTTATCGTCAATGTTATCCATGAAGTATATACTGTCCCAGTTAATTCTGTTAAGAAAAAAATAAAATGAATCTTCGTTAAAGAAGCTAAAATCCCTATAGGTACGCAATTTCTGTTTAAATTTATAGGAGCTTCCAGTGAGATGACAAAAAGTAAGTCTATGGTCACTTATAGAATCTGCATTAATTGTGCCCGAGTTTATAATTCTTAGGTCCCCTTCATCTGTTACAAATATTGGGTCTAATAATCTCAGTCTTTCATCCAAAGTAACCCCCAAAATCTTTATGCACTCCGAGACTGGTAAAAATTGATTGTCTCTGTATCATGAGGCTCGATTTGGTTGGATTAAGAGCAAGTTTATGGTGGCTGGAAAATTTACATACGGTTTCAAAGTCAGCGTTTAGATCTGACATGGCTTGTTTACTATTGTTTAAATCAAAATAGTGCAAAATCTGTGTATCATCAGCGAATGACTGAATACATGAGTTGTGAACTTGGAGTGGAAGATCAGCTGTATACAACCTAAATTAGTGCAATGGTGTGATATTCCTAATATATATTTTATACTTTATTTTTGAAACTAAAACGGGAGTCGGTGAACCCCGATTTGTACATTGCCGACCCCAGCACTAAACAGTGTATTGCAAGTGGTTTAAGGTCTACTAAGGATACCACGATGAAAACGCTACACTTGCTATATCTCATGGTGGTGTGAAAATGATTTTACTGGCCAATACGCTTTGAGGTAGACCACTTTACACTGAAACTATTCATTTTACAAAAAAGTTACTGCATAAACTATATAGGAAATTTAGTCTAGTTTAATTTATTATGTAACTATTTTTATCAAAAAATGACTGAGAAAGGAGATATCAAAAAACTGCTTTAAAGCGCCCTTGTTCCAATATGACGGTGCAAGCAACAAAAATATGTTAGGGCAAAAGAGCACGTTAAACTCTATAAAATTACTAATTTTCAAGCCTCCGGTAAAACATTTCAGGTAAAAGTACCACATTATTGAACTACTATATTCGAATATAGCGTAAATAGTTATTCACAAGACCCCATACATGGAGAGGTGAACAAGGAGTGGGTAGAATAATTTTCAGACCATTTTAAAAGTTGGCCTGACAATAATTAGGATGTTTTTGTTTTTTCTTATCCTTCTAACAATTTAAGCCTCATGTAACCCCATTAAACATCTCCTATGAATACTCTCTTCGAGGTGTCATTCTTTTGTACGCAAGGCAATATATATAATATATATTGTTCCAGGTTAGGGAACCTTCTTCAGTTGCACTTCCCAAGCGATATGTAAAAACCGACATTTAGGATTTTCGGGGAAACTAGCACAAAGAGGTTCCGAATCTGGAGCTGTTTCATGTAATTGCTTTTACCGGTAACTCCTAGGTTAGAATGTCACGATGAAATTTTCAGGTTAACTTCACCTGTCAGAAATATTGAATACCTCTTCGAGGTGTTATTCTATTAAATGAAACAGCTCCATATTCGGAACCTCTATTTGCTAGTTTTCCCCGAAAATCCTAGATGTCAGTCTTTACTTCTCGTGTCTTCAAATCTCCTATGAAACAATTAACCAAAGAGTAAAACACCTTTAAGTTGGTGAAAATCTAATTTTACTGACGAATCGGCAAAACGATTAGTACGGATATCCTAATAAATCTAGTAGACAAGAAGCAACGTTGGATTGACACAGAGTACAGCAGTTGGATGGCCATAGAGAAAAACCCTGACAGACAAGCTATTTTTCCATTTTGGAATTACTGCTATTAAAGAAGACGCAGAATGAATGGGATCACCCTGTTAGTCGAGCGCGCAAAGTGAGAGGGATGGATTCCGTAGAGCTTTGATGACGATCTCTATAACTCGGCGGTTTGGTATTTTATTATAAAGCCGTTCTCTCAAATATCTATCGTTTGCAACTTGGCTATCCGCTACAGCAAAAACATGTTTGTACTCGGAATTTAGTAGAGCATAAAAGAACTCTGAAATTTCATATCCAATTATTTTCCTGTGAAGATTTTTCCTTTTTGGATAATTGATATTTGATATCGGCGATTAGAAGCAGGAAATGGAATTCAAGACGAACTGCAAAATTTTCTACATTTTTCTGCAAACGATGTAATTGAAATTTTGCCTTTTGTATCAATCAATGCACATTTATTTCAAGATTACAAATATGCAATGATAGAACTATGCTATCAGTATTTTCTCTTATTTAAAGTGAAGTTTAATGTATGGATGCCATCTGGATTGTTAGTTTGTGGCTGGTGGACAATGACTTCGTTCCTCGAAGTTTCCTTAGACTGCCATCGTCTGGAAATGGTTGACGTCACAAGGTTTCAATATCTTTCGATCTGCTATCGTCATCAGGTGAATAATGAAAAATTCAGATTATCCGTTGTATTTATACCCTTCTCCGGTCATGCTCACTGGGTCGCTTAATCGCCTGTCTCGTCCAATCAGCGTTGCCGTACCTAGCGATTGGTTGTTGATGATGCGTAGCTGCAGTGGCTCAAAAAGAGGTCTCGAAATGTTTTTAATTTGGACGCTGGGCTCGCTGATTATATTCTCATTAGAGATTATGTATGCCGTCTCTATGAATTTTATACCTTGTGAGTTACTCTTGCCTGATCCTAGTTGATGTTATGGTGTTCGGTCCATGTGTGATTAGCTAATCCAGACTTTGTCAGCTCCTCGCTTTGAGTGATCCAATGGATGCTTAGTCTGCTCAAAGTAGAGATTGCCACATTATCAGAATTGAAAATAGTCGAACGCTGCTTTTTACTATAGGAACATAAGATGAAGAAAAGTTAACTTCGGCCGACAATAGACCGAAAACACACAACTTTCAGACTTTGTGCACATTAAGACATTACAATTATGTGTTCAGAACTATCAAACACCAAAGTTTTAACAGAATCAGTCGAAATATATTGAAGGTTATAATCAAGATTTCAGGAAGTTTTACAATTTTTTTACCTTCCAAATTATCGTTTCTTTATGTAATTTGTGTGTTCATCTATCTGTACACTTAAAGTCCAGAGAGGTTTCCACTATAAAATTTAATACATCCGCAAGGAATTTTCAAAATGTATTTTTTCGAGTTTTTGATTATGTTATTTGGTTGATAAACAATAGTCATTATGGTGTCTCTTGTGCATCACCCCCACTACTCCATGACGTTACTAAACCACACCCCTCCGTATAAACCCAGCGTTCCCATTGGTCGGCGTTGTGTGCAGTTACACTGGCGTGAAATTCAAATTTAAGAACCTCTTTGTGACAACGCATAGTGGGAGCTTCAGGTGGCTCCTCTGTCCTCCACTAGCGGAGGATTTTGTCATGGCGACCAAAGTCGGTTATGAAGGTATCTCGGTACTACGTTAAGTTATCAAACGGTTTCTTAACTTTTAATTAACCACGGTGTATGGCTAGTACTTTGAATTCAGCCATTCCTGGTTACCGATAATTAAGAATGAAATTGGTAATGGCCATATCCTTTGACTAATCCTATACAGGGATAGTTCATGAGGTTTGTCCCAGGTTTTTCCTTATGACTTTAATGGGATATCTGAAATAGAAAAATTCTTTGTCCGATTTTTTGGCGAAATCACCACAAAGTCGAACTTAGCAGAGCTCATTTAGTGATCCCATTAAAGTTACAAGCGAAAACATTGGAAAAAGATTATCTAGTATCCTGATAATGACATAACGATGATCAAAAATCACAAATTTCATGTAAATAATTAATGTAATGAATGTAAAGGATTTCAAGTAAATGAACGAAATTCAAGAATTCCGTTATTCCCAAATCTTCTGAGCCTAACAATTTGGTTGGTTGAAAAAATGGCAAACCGGTCGCTTAATATAAATATTATTTTATATTTAGCACTTCACATCATGCCCTTTTTACACCATTCTGGTCACTTCTTGATCCTGTTATTTAATGCTTTCAGCTTGATAGTTTCTCAGTTTAATCACCATATAAGTTTGCCATCCTTATCTTTATAGTTAGTTAGTTACAGTTTGTAATTCGTGTTTTTACCATTTATAAACTTGGCAACGTTGCCTTTCTGACTTCTGACGTATATCAAGTCAATAATTTAGCAGAAAATTGGAATATTTATTAGAACGAAAATCGAATTGTGTGCTGGTATGGTATATTAATTGGATGTTGATTTGTTTATTTACTATAATTTGTTGATTGTCTAGAAACGAAGAGACTCTTAATATATAACCTGGTCAATGTTTCTTATACAGAGAACTGAACTGTATGGGTATTCCAAGGTGAACGAAGTGTCGTGTTCGTCGGAAGGGTCGAGTTGGTTGTCGGTTGGAACGAAGTTTAGCAACATTTGCGAGTTTTGCATTTCACTAGCATATTTATCTATTTCCATAGATGCAAGTGAGGGCTCCGTTAAGAGGCTTTCGCTTCAAAAAAGAGTATACAGGGAAGCCTTACATAGATTATAGAAGCATCGAGCGAGTCAACTCGTATTTGACTACTTATTTTTGCGATTTAAGTTCTATCTAGGGAACTTAAACATGACTGTCGCCAATCTCATAGTTGCCATTTTCAATGGTAAGAATTTTTTTCAAATTCTACATTTCAGAAGTTTTCATATCCTACTAAAGTTATCATAAAATAATACTGAGTCGTAGACAGAAACTAAGATATAGATTTTATTTATTATGAATAATGTAAAATTGTGACGCCACTGTCGCTCTCAACGCCCTATCGACTCCTGCACGTCATGACAAAACTTTTTCCGAAGCCAATATCCGACCCTTTCTCATTTTCCGTTACCACAAATTTAATTTGCTAGCCTTTAGGGAACATTTTTTCTTCTTCCTTTCGCTATTCAAGATGGAAAATGTGAACTCGGAAAATGTTAATTGGTTTGAGCGAAACGGGTGGGTTAGTGGGGTCTAAAAAAGTCTTAGAAATTCTCCTAAATGAAATACTCAAACATATCAATAATGTCTTAGAATAAGTTGTACAATTATGGATTCACATTTGTAATTTAATGAAGTTAATAACGATTTATACATGAATCAGAAGTGGGGTAATTTGTTTACTTACACTTCTTTTTGAACTGGTGTAGCAATAACAACTTGTTACTATCTAACCTGTTTAAAAAAGCATATACCAACATAAATGTATGATTGTTAAAACTTCACCCAATCAGACGAACGCAACTTGCGATTATTGCCACTCGAATCAGAAGTGGGATAATTTCTACGACGAAGTTCGTTTCAATGACAAAACCAATATGGCGACTAATGTAATGATCGAGCAACTCTTACAAAGCAATAATAATCCACCCCAAGTGTATGTGCCATATACGCCGCTCTCCCTGGAGTATCTACTGTAAGCGTACGGCACTAAGGGTGGTTTCATGTAGTATATGAGAGGGTATCAGAGAGGGATTCTGAGAGATTTCGAGGGTATCAATTCGGACTGTAATATTAATTGAAAAGATTTAGAAAATTAGATGTTTATAGATTACTGTTTGCTGGATGTAATTAATAAATGCCCCTTGACAAAGAGATTACTCTCGGCTGTGAAAATGTAACGAACTAGTAAATACTTGTGTTCTGAACGATATTTGTAGCATGTTTATGTTCAAATTGTACATTTTCATAAAATTGTCCATCGAAAAATATTTTTTGTTTCCATTGCCATTGAGAACGGATCTGATTTGGAGACTGAAACGTTTAATATGCAGACTTCGTCAAGTGTGGTGCTATTCCTAAAAAAAATCAGAAGACAACAAGAAGTCTGCAATGGGACTACGGCAACCAAAGCATCTTAGAAAATTATATAAAAATTTTTGCAAAAAATAGCTTGACATTCTTGTGCTTATGTCCAGATTTCTTTAACAAGACATGGGTGGAAGAATTCATACCGGCATAACAAACTTGACCCCCCACTAAAACATTTTCGTGTTTTCAAGGTTGGTTGTTTATTGTTCAATTATAAAAATTGTAACTTCGTTTTTTATTAGTCTATACATTATTAACCAAATTTTCATCCACAAGCTAGCCCCCTTACAAGGGATTTTTGAAGAGAAAGCTTCTGAATGGAGGCCCACACTTACACATATGAAAATAGATGAGCAAGGGTGTGATCTTTTATAAAGCTTACGCCTTTTACATATTAAAAATGATTGCTCCAGCATTATCGCAATATTTGCAATAAGCCAAAAATATAGTCGAAACAGGACAATCAAAATAAACGGTTTGTTAAATGCTTGCCAACTTTTCGCTTTATTATATTTAAAGCTTCATCAGGGCTAAAAACATCCATGAAAATGTGTATACAAATTACATAAAAGTTAAAATAATATACAAAAATGTAAAACAATGCATAAGCCATTACTAAGTGAATTAATAAAATTATATATTAATAAGTTAGATGACAAAACAAAACAAGATTATTAAACACAAAAATTTTGTTTTGTCATCTAACTTATTAATATATAATTTTATTATTTCACTTAGTAATGACTTATGCATTGTTTTACATTTTTGTATATTATATTAACTTTTATGTAATTTGTATACACATTTTCCTGGATGTTTTTAGCCCTGAAGAAGCTTTAAATATAATAAAGCGAAATGTTGGCAAGCATTTAACAAACCGTTTATTTTGATTGTCCTATTCCGACTATATTTTTGGCTTACTGACAATAAGGACACTAAGAATTTTCTGAATTTGCAATAAGGTTATTTGTTATAAGGATAAAGTTTTAAAGGTACCCCTTAGCAATTTCTCGAATGAACGTAATAGTGCGGGAATTGTAGGCACTGGAAGTTTTGATTGCGAATTTGAAAATTTTCTATGTACATCTCAAGCATATATGTAGTAAAGCATAGTATTTTTGGCCCCTTAAATCAATGAGTACCAAGCTCGTTTTGTTTGTAAATGAAAACTTTTCCAATTTCCGAAGACGGTACTTTTGGTGTCACATTCTCCAGGCCTAATAGAAAATTCAATGACAACACATGTCAAGCTCTAAACTGCTATTTGGTGCGATTATACACATGGTGTTTAGTTATAGCAAACAAAATCACCAAGCAAAGTGTTAGAAGGAGTTGCATATATATATGATTGAAATATAGGACGGAGTGATTGTTACAGAACAAAACAGAAACAACAATCAACTTTGATGAAGTTTGATAATTACGCAGTGCAGGATTTTAGATTTGCACCGACTTCAAAAATATACTAGATTGGTAGGTAATTAATTTGTACAGAATGAACACATTTTAATGTTTACATTTTTTAGAATGTTTTATATAAAAACCCATAAGTAAATATATATACAAATATATATCCACATATTTAGAACTATATATATATATAATTATATAAAACACTCGAACCATCTGTCAAGAGTATGGTATATGTTATTATAGCATAGTATGCCTTCATATACTTAAATTATTGATTAGACGGTAGATGTCACTGACATCTATTAGGTTCAATACACCGACTGTTATCTTACTGATGTGTATTACATCCAAGTATTGCACTTTAGAACTTGTCATTCAAGGAAGCGTATCTGACGAGAACTCCTGGTTCGAAACGGCTGTCATACGTTGAATGATATAGTTCTAAATATTTGGATATATATTTGTATATAGGTTGTATTATGTTATAATTATTTTAAGCTTTTTAGTTATAGGCGGAAGTCGGTTATATATATTTTTAATGATTTACTTGTAATGTCATAAAGTGTTTAAATTAATGACTTTTTTTATGAAACCTCGCGATTTGTGACGTATTATTTTTTCATCCAATTATTTGTGTCGATTTTAGAAGATCACACAAACATCATAGATTAGATTTAACTTTATTTGGTGAAGTTACAGTGAAAAAACTCGGGAATTAACCAAAAAATTAAATAAAAAAAACCCGTCAGCTATCCAAATCTTATACGGGCTGCATAATATAGTACATAACTAAGTAATATAAAATTATGCTGGAAGTTGGTGCAAAGCCTGAAAAATATGTTTAACCTAGCAATATAAATAGCTTTATTAATTAATAACAAAAATTAATGTATAAAACTGTTTATATTACTGTGTATTTTCATTCAATAAGCATGTCGTCAAAAAAGCATATAAAATGGTAGGGTTCATAATTCGTAATTCTTGTAAGTTTAAAAGATTAAGCACATTAATAAGACTTTTAACGCTTACATAAGAAGTATCGTCGAATATGCTGCAGTTATTTGGTCTCCGATTTATGAAATTCACAAAAATCAAATTGAAAAAGTTTATCTATTACAAAAAATATAGTGAATATTTATTTAGTTTACCATATTCAACTTTAACTAATAAATTTAAATTTAAAAAAGTAGATGCAAAATGGCATCGGTTCTGTTTTTATACAAACTACTAAAAAACGAGATAGACTGCTCTGAACTTCTTGGTAGAATCTCTTGATTGGTACCACAATATTTTAATAGATATCACAAACTATTTTTTGTTGCGACGGGGCGGACTAACTTGGGAAAGTTCGCTCCATTAAATAGAATGTGTATGTTTTCTAATGAGTCAGAAAAAATATTAAAATATTTTAGATTATTTTTGATTATGATTATATTTTAGTTGCTAATATTTGGTACTTATTTTTGTATTTTACAGAATACTGTAGCTTTTAGGTTCATTTTTCTAAATATTTTTATTGTTATGGGATTGTTATAAATGGTTATTCTCTTTATTTGACTTGATGCTATATGTTAATTGTGAAAATTGTAATTTGTTATTGTGGCTTGCCCTGTTGATTACTTGAATAAATAAATGAATAAATAAATTAATTAATGTATTTCTCAAAATTGGGACCATCTTCAAACAGGGGTTTATAGTACATATAATATTTATTTGTTTAAATATCCAGCTGAGTTATTTTGTACTTTTTGGGTCACTATTGTTATTATGCCTTGGAGTCGGTTATTATTTTAATCTTGTTTATGTTGTATTCAGTTGGTGATTATTAAAAGTTTTTACCATAAAAACAATATTTTTAAAATTTGCGGACTCTATCAAAACCCAAGTGACAGCAAACCGCCGATTATCAAGTTGCCGAAGTTATAAACACTTCGGGAAATCTCATTTCCCAACTTAACTCTCCACAATTACTCTAATTATGGACTACGCTGCTGTGAGGGTACGAAAACTCGGGGATCTTTTGAAATCTCAGGAAACGGAATTTTTCCACGACTACGTTTTAACTAAATTGCCGACAACGTTCGACGGAAAAACGGGAAAATGGAAGACCGGGAAAAATTAAGTGTCTCAGAGGAGTTTTCTGCCGCATCAGAATGGCAGGGAAGGAAAATGTAATTAGACACGGTGCAGAGTCAGCAAAAAAACGTAGGTTATATATATATATATATATATATATATATATATATAGAGCGAGAGAGAAAAGACGACTAAGAGCTTTCACAAGGCTACGTTACGTACAAAAAGGGATAGAGGTTCCTGTACTGCTTAAAGTAATGGAATGAGAATATATTACTACTAGAAGCGGAAAATTTTACATTGAGATATGACCCAAACCTATGACCTCCACAGTCATTTCATACTTCAGATGTCTTTTTAGATGGAAAGTGCTACACACTGGTTAAGCCATTTCAAGTCGAAAGATTTATTTTGCCTAGGTTTCGAAAAATTGCCCATATTATTGGTTGTCTCTAAAGAAATTCTTTCTGGCAGATCTTCCGAGAGAAAAAGATGTCTGACGCAGGATCAAACAGAATTCCTGTGTATACATAGTGTTACATTTAGCGCCATTTCTGTATAAATGTTATGTAATTAAGCGGACTGTAATTTTAAGGTTAGGTGTTGCTTGTTATAAATGATAGGAGAAGTTAAAACCTTATAAACGAGCCACCTTGAATATCTTGGTAATTTTCAAAACTATTGCAATAAGAAAAAACAGGTCCATTTTTGTTTGGAGTGGGAAATTTTTTGAGGCGAATTAGCGCTTACGCGCATTCAACAAAAGCAGGCCAATTAAATGACCTTGGATTTGAGATAGGGAAAATAGGTGTTGTCGTATATCATTTGATACGATAACTATTTTTACGGACTATACCGTCGTAATAAAATTTTTTATTGCAATTTCTCTACATGTAATAATAAAAGAGTATTAAAAAACAAATTTACATTACAATACAATGCCTCTAAAGATTTCCATAGAATAGTACAACCTTGACTGAAAGCCGTCTCTGACATGGTTCAGCATAGTCGGTGTTATCTGACGACACTCAACTTTAATTCGTTGGCGTAGTTCGTCCAAATTCTCATAAAAATATTTTGGATTTATCATGTCCCCACAAAAAAAATCCAAAGGGTTCAAATCAGGTGATCGGGCAGGCTATTCTATTGGAACTCTTCCTCCAATCCGGCGACCAGGGTATTCCAAATCGGGGTATTGACGAACAGGTGCGGCGTAGTGAGAAGGATCATCTTGTTGAAAACGCAATTGCTCTTCATGTAGTAGAGGATCGTTTTCTAATTTTTCTATTATCAATGCATTAATTTCATTTTCCAATATATTGTGATAAATTTCACCATTTAAATTACCAGGAATAAACAGGGGTCCAATTAGATGATTTCCCAAAATCCCTCCCCAAACGTTTAGTTTTACCGGATGTTGACTATGAGCTTCTCGAAATAAATGAGGATTTGTATCGCTCCAAAATCTACAGTTAATCTCTCCATTAAGTGAAATAGTGCACTCATTCGAAACGCAAACATTGTACAAGATCCCAATCATCCTCTTTCAATTCATGAAGTAATTTAATTTTGTACGGATGGAATTTGTACTTATGGAAAATTCTAAAAACGTTTAGTTTTGCTAGTACCGGAAGCTGCAGAGATTTGCTGGACAGACTGCGTGTTTGGTATAAGTTGGACATGGTCCAATGTAGCCACAGCTACCCGTTCATCAGTTACAATTCCAATGGAACCTCCTTTTTTATTCATTACTGAGCCCGTTTCAACAAATTTTAGAATCAACTCCAATACGTATTTATGACGAACGTTACGTTTGAGATGGTTTTGGTTAAAAACCCTTGCAGCAGATCGAGCACAATTTTGATTTTGGTAATAAAGACTTACCAGCTCAACACGTTCTTGCAATGTGTATACCATAATTATCTTTTAAGCTATCAACAAATCAGGAAAGTAATAACTTGACAGATAAATGTACAATTCTTCAAATGATCGAATAAAGGTCAGAACAGATAAATAAACTTGCTGTAAATATCAGCAAAAAATAAAGGAAAATAAATGAATGTTTACATTTAATGTTTTTCTTGTATTGTGTGTTATTACAGGGTGCGGCAGTGAAAAAGGATGGTTTAAGAGCGTACTATAAAAGAACTCATTTTCAATACTTTTCCATGCAGTAAAAACTTTTAATTTAATAATCCGGTATTACTACTAGGTCCGTTAGGTTTTCTGTTACATGAACAGGAATTGCAATAAATTTTTTTATTATGACGGTATAGTCCGTAAAAAGGACTTTGAAATGATATAGGTACGACAGCACCTATTTTCCCGATCTCGTGGTCATTGAATTGGCCTGCTTATGTTGAATGCGCGCAAGCGCTAATTCACTTAAAAAATTTCACCCTCGAAACAAAAATTGACCTGTTTTTTCTAATTGCAATAGTTTTGAAAATAACCAAGATATTCAAGGAGGCTCGTTTGAGATGGAATACTCTGTATGTATATATATATATGTAAAGGTACCATGGACAATTATATGAATACAAATTAGGCTGACTTACCGGAAAGGTAGAAGGGTGTAGTATATGTGTAGTTCCCATTAAATGGTTCCGTCCATAAAAATATACACTAGCGTCACGGCCCGGAATTGTTAAGGAAAATTTGAACTGTTCGGCACGTGAGTCGATGCGAAAGCCTCTGTAGATTCGTTCAACGACGAAATATGTGAGTTTTTTTCCATCAAATATATATAGTACAGGAAAAGAAGGAAAATGAAAAGAATTTAAGGATATCAGCACCCAATTCCAGTAAATAAACAAATAATACACTTCAGTCTAATGCACTTGAGTGTCCAACTTATATAACACGCAAAAAACTAAATAAATATTCGTTAAATAATCACTGAAGACGAAACAAATAGTGTTTGTAATTGTGTGATACTTATCGGAATTTTGAGACCTTTCAACTAGGACTTTTAACAATCAGTGTTTACAAATTGTGCCAGGTTATGTAATACGAATATTTATTAACACTAAATTCATGTATTACTTTATTTATGGAGGATGGAATTCATTTACTAGCATCTTCCTTATCTCACTGATCCAATATAGTCTGTGGGGTGTAACGTTATTTCGCCTCCACGTGGTGTACTTTGGGTACCGCTAAATGAACTAACACAAGAGGCGCCAGATAATCTATAGAGAAATTCTTTGGATCTCGTGGTTAAAGCATCACAAGTGCAAGAAAAAAATCTATTCATGTATTATATTCTTACCATTCAGTAAATACACATTACTTAGTGAGGGAAACTGCAATATGGTCAATCAATTTTAATGTGAATACATAATATTGTGTTTTATATATTGCGTTACAGTTTTCTGAAATTGGAGACGTTCCAAGTCCAAGTCTGGAATCTTATCAATCACTGTGCTTTAATTAAATACGTTTGTAAAATTTTAGCTTTGATCAAAATTTTGTTGTTTGTCAGAAAATTTTAACACTGACAATCTGACTAGTTGACGACCACTTGATACTGACAGCTCCATTTTTTTGTTTTTTTATAAGTAGGTTTTTCTTTCCCCGGTCCAGATCTATTGAAGGTGTCCCAGTTTCTGGATTGTTTACCATCGTACCACTCCCTCGTTTCCTTAAGTTCTGTTATTTTTTAATTTATTTATTTCAGCGCTGTTTAATAAATGGTTACCCAAATTTGATTTATCCACATTTCGTCCGAAAATATTATATTGCTGTTCCTTTTTCCGTATATTTAATGGTCTTTAAGCTTCATCGGTATATGTATAACTACAAACACATGATACACTGTACACATAATTAGTGGAATTTTGGGTTGCGTTAAATGATTTGGTATGAGTGAGGATAGGTCTTAGTTTAGTTTATTATTTGTATTTATTATTATTTAAGTCCTGAATTTTTTCCGATACTCCCGGAACATATTGTAATGTTTTTATTTTCACACTCGGGTTCAGTTCTTGGATTTATTTAAAAACACAGTCCAACTCACTCTAATTTATTTCCACTACTTTAACACAATTTATATTCACAGAACTATTTACAATTTATCTAAACTATACGGTAGTCGAACACTGATTGAATCCCATGGCCAGCTGTCCGTATTTTTATATTTCTCTCGGAGTTATCTAGCAAGTCAACGAACCATCGGGAAATAATTCCCATTAAAGCTAGCGGGCCTCGGGTCGATACTGAAACAATATTTCGGCTTCCCAGAAATATCAGGGATTGTTGCTTCCACGAATTGGATGATGGCCGATTGCACCAGCTAACGGATGAATTCTCGTAATAATATAAAATTATGTTGATAATTTTGGTCTCTGTTTGTGTTTGGTTCCTATAAGTGATGCGTTAGTTGTATGTTGTGTTTTACTGGTACGACATCTATTCTAGATAGGTTGTAGTTTTATTTATAAATTCTCGTGGATATTGAATTTGGCGGTGATATTCTTTAATGCGATCTTAATTTTTTTTAACAAATAATACAGTACCTAAGACCTATCCTCACACATACGAAGCCATTTAACATCATCCCAAGGATTGGTTGTTCAATGTACCTTGAGTTTGGGCTCAAATATACTCCGGTGAAACTTTAAGATAGTTTGAAGTGTGAAAAGTGGAATTTGGCCCATCATATATTAAACAGAACTGGAAGCCAGACGGTACAATGGCATAAAACAAAAATTTTGTTAAAAATATAAACTACGTTGTATTGCATTTTTTTCGTTATTAACAAGCTATCATATCAAAAAATCACTCGCAACACCTTTAAAATAATTTGATACTCTGAAATGCAACATTTCTGATTTTTTATATAATATGTCGGCGGATCGTTTCAGCAGCACCGCTAATTTTCCAACATTTGCTCATAATAAAAAATTCACATGTCCAAAACGGTGCGTTAATTAATTTTGTAATCGAACCCAGCGAACCTCGGCGGCATTGTGCGAATACAAAACACCGAAACCGCGTTGCGAGTACCTCGATTCCGCAAACAAACCATCATCAATTCGAAATCATATATTTAATTATTGACGAACGGCCGCGGCGGCGTTCATTTTTGCGAAATAAGCACGAAAACCAATCGGGAATCGCGATTAAATTCTCATATAATTTAATGAACTGTGTGTGTGTGTTGAGTTTCGATGATTTTTTGTTTGACAATTAATTTGCCATGCGAACTGGTTTTAAGCGTATTGTCAGCTATTCCGATCGCGCCTCATGAATAACGAATGCACGCTGTATCGAGAATTCATTCGCTCTAAATAATCCCTTTGAATCATTGTACAAATGACGATTTAATTATAATATAAAGTGCGGTATAAATTATATGCCATCGGAATGGTTTTCTATGAAAAGTGAGCATTTATGTCGATTTTATGAATTTATTAAATGTATTTAATTTTGGGGGAAATTTACATCTGTTAACTAGGTTTAATAAGAACGAAAGATTTGAATCGCCATGTTTGATAGTGCGGATGTAACGAATATTGGCATTCGCATTAGCGAATATTCGCCTGTTTTTTAATATTCGCATTCGTATTCGCGGTTCATCATGCGAATTTTTTGCGAATATGTTTGACAATGAAAAGCGTAAATATTATGATGTTACTCATTAGGAACATTGCACACTGTATAACTTACTTGTGATTTCAAAAATTAAGTCTTACAGATAGGACAGGTAGGTAATAACTTGTACTTGCAATGAGAAATAACAGTTGTATGATGACATAAATGTCAACTACATATATACATTTCTTCTGGAATCCTGACATGTATATGTAATCAGGCAACAATTTAATTGCTAAATAAAATTAAGCAAGTTATGTCAGTTTGATAACATGCTATAGGGTTTTATGGCTAAATGAATTTCCAGATTTGGAAGTTTCAGGGTAAACTAGCTCACACAGATTCAAAATCATGGGTCATACTGCATATAACGCCGTTTCCTTGTGATTTCTAGACCAAAGAATTCGTAGGTTAACGAAAACCTGTCAAAGAAATTATGATACAATCTTCTGGAGATTCAATCAGTTGAGGGGAGCGCAACTGATAAAGGTTCTCGACAATTGATGGTGTCAGAGTGCTGACTTCATTTTTTAAATCAGTTTTAAAAACAAAATTGCAGATATATCTAAACTTTGATAAACTTTAAAATATGCTGGTACTTTCTCGGGTCACATTTCTAGTTTTAAAAATAAGTGTAAAGCTTGAATATTTGCAGATACACGTTCACGGAGGTCACGTACAAGAATCTCTCAAAAAATGAAAACACTATAAAGGTGCGTATGTTTTAAATCTCCAGGTAACAAATTTTGCTTCGTTGGGTAGCGCTACTAAATCCACAGACATCATTATATAGTTAGTGAGCTTGCCCCTTTGTCTAAAAAAACGGTTTATGGCGTTTCACGTTTCTTTTTTTTTTTGGTTGGTTTGTAGGAAAATATTCAACCTATCCTGTTTGTGGAACGCTCAGACTAGCTGCAGGCCTTTTGTCAGAGCTCTGTGCGGTTCGGGCAGTCAGTTGCGTCAAAGTGACAGACACGAGCTGAAACTGGGGGCGAAAACAAACCACTGAGTGATTGGACAATATAAAATCGCTACAAAAGCCCTAATTTAATTTCCAGTAAGGAAACAATGAATGCTTTGTATGTGTTTACCCCATTGGTTAGATAAAATGAAATAAAACCACCATAACTGTCGTACTTGCGTTCTTACATTCCTTGGGCACCTGCCTACTTTGCGCCCGCTTGGCAATTGTGTTAGGTGAAATTTCTTAACAAAATAGTAAGTTATGTTTTTTTTGTTATATCGCCTAGAAACAAATTATGGCAGAACTCGCCATGTATCATTCTTTAATTTAAAGTATTGATGCAAATTTTATCGTCATTAGCTAGTACCATTTTCGCAGTTGTCAATTCAAATTAGTATCGATAGCCGACGAAGCCAAATTTGTGTTTAGGTCTAGTTAATTTTGCAAAATAAGAGAAATTCGCTGTCAGGATGTTAAAACATACCTCGTCATAAGTCAGTTATTTTTTTACCAATTCTCATGCATTCAGTCTTATTTTACTCAGAAATATACAAGCTTGCAGAATCTTACATTTAAACCGATACAAAGGTTAGACTCGTTCGTCACTTTGTTTTTGAAACTGATTTTAAAAATATGTAAATGAGTCCATAAATAAGATAAGTTATAACATGTCAATAAAAATCCTTATTTTTTGGCAATCCATATACTTTTAGTTTTTATTTGACTCCATAAAGTTAATTATTTAATTATATCTGTTTAATTATAATAACTTCTCTCATAAATCAATAAAACTGTTTTGGTTCACTCCAATATGATGGCAGCTTAACTGTTGAAAGAGCGTTGAGTGTAAGGGTTTGGTGTTAGCATACAAAATTTTGTGCTTATACATCTGTGAGACTACAAAAATCACGCAGCTATTTCAATTTATATATTAAAAATAGAAGAGTGGCTTTCTATAATGATTACGAAGCACAATTTAGGTTACAATTTTTGATTAAACCAAAATAAGTAAATTTTGATCTGATATTCGCATTCGCATTCGTATTCGTGAATATTGGAAAAGTAAATTCGCATTCGTTTCGCGAATAACGAAAATCGGACATTCCTTACATCCCTATTTGATAGTCATAATGTGTGCATTCAGGGAAATGTAGCATTAAAGCATTGAAGCGTTGCAGCGACTTGGGTTTGCTGAATGTACATTACTAGTTATAGTAGTAGTACCTGAAATTTCAGGTGGCCAATAATTATTTCGTCATCTGATAGATCCAATGTGTCATTTACAATTTATGCTTCACTGTGACAAGTTTAATAAAGTGAAGTTTCACATTATATTTGTGAGAAAATGACTGAACGAATGTGTTCGCCGTAAGGTAAGTATTTTCTTAACCTTGAAAAAGTCCCTTATAAGTGTGGGCAAAACGTTGAAAAACTTTGTTTATATGTTGGTTCAAAAATATAAATAAATTAATTCGAAAAAATGTCCAAATCCGTAAAAGCAGAATCAGGAGCTTTTTTATTCTTTATTTGTCGAATGGCATATCCGGTCTTTGATATCGTTATGTCTTGGATGTCTTTCAAGCCGACGTTCAGAAGTATCATGTATTACTATGCCAGTTCTATAAAGCGTTTCACAAATTGTTTGGAATTCTCTTATAAATTCGGATTTTTTCACTGCATATTTTACCATGTTGGTTCTTTATTTTCATGATCTTTGATATTCCTTTGGCTAAGTTTGACTTTAATACTCTCTTGTTCTTGTTGTATCTTATTTTGAAAGATGTGTTTTCTATGGTATGTCGATAAGACTGATATTAATTAAAACACTTAGAGCATTTACTTTCTAGAGATAGCCTGCAGTGCACAAATGTCGTGGTAAGACTAAGGAGAGAAAGGGCAATAGAAAGGGCAAGAGGCTATTTCACTCGGTTGGGAGCTGCTTCCAATAAAGCATGTTGTTCATTGGCTGCGTCCACCGACCATCCACCCACCAAGTGAAATAGCCTCTTACTGTCTCTATTGCCCTCTCTTTCTAGCGTTGCCATGATTTTATGCTTGCCAGGCTATACCTAGATGGTAAATGATCTAAGTTAAAACATGACAGATCGAAAGTTGAGAAACGGGAGTTAAAAACATGGAGCATTACGTGCTAGAACAACGTGTTAAACATTGTTATCAAAATAGTGAAGTCTGATTGTCACAATTCGTGAAGTGCGTCCAACATTCATCTACTGTGAAAAGAATAATCGAAATATTCGAAATTACTGGTTCAATTAGTCATGTGAAACATAGGACACGTAGAGGTCATTCACAACAAAACATCACGGCAGTTCGCAGAGTTGCGCCGAAAGAGCAGAGACTTCGATTCGTCATGTGCACAAGAATTGGTTATTAAAACATCCATTCTTCAGCGTATTCTTACTAAAGATTTTACGAACAAAATCATTTTCAGTCACGTGGCCATTTTTCACTCCTATGTCTTCGTTAATAGGCAAACATTTGGGACTTACAAAAGTCGACGACAGATTCATCAAAAAGCAATGAATCCAAAATGTCTAATGATAATTTAGAAGCGTCGTGGAGATATGCTGCAATCTATCCTTAACGTGTAGCCCTTCATCACACTTTGTTTGGACGGCTACATCAACGACTAAGAGAAACAGGTAGCTTCAAACTTAGTAAACATGATTGTGGTCGCAACAGGATATTAGAACACCAGAATTAGAAGCTGTACTTAATTTAATTGACGAGCAACCCGATACCAACACAGCTTCATGTTGATCATATGACGGTATTTGCCATCTTAAAGGAATAGCTGTTATATCCATATCATATACAACAAGTCCAGGCACTGTAACCTCGTGATTTTCCTAACCGTCTCGCATTTTCATTTTGGAAGCTAGATATGATTAGGCAAGACCCAGAATTTGTTGAGCATATTTTATTCACGGACGTGGAAAGTTTTTCAAGAGAAGCCATTATTAATAACCTCCTCAACCACCTATGGGCGGAAGAAAATCCTCATGCTATCATTGAAACTCACCACCAAGAACGATTTTCTCTAAACTTGTGGATTGGTACTATTAGAGATGACTTAATATGCCTACATTTCCTTCCACCTACATTAAATGGAGACAGATACACTTAGTTTCTAAGCGAAGAGCTGTCAGTTCTACTTCATCTGATTCCTTTAGGTGTCAGAGCTGGAATGTGGGTTATGCACGATGGTGCTCCTGCCCATTTTAGTATGAGAGCACGTCAATATTTGAACGAAATATATCCAGATCGCTCGATAGGTCGAGGTGGACCTCCGTTTTGGCCAGGTCGTTCACCTGATTTAAATCCGATAGAGTTTTCAACTTGGGGACATTTAAAAACGTTGTTTCATACTGGACTCCTGTTCAAGACACAGAAGACTTAAGAAACTGCATTATTGTTGATTGTAGAGTCATTCAAGATTCCCCTGGGATCTATATGTCGATGTGTAGACTCCTGCGTAATTGCTGAAGGTGGCCATTTTGAACACTTAATATGATTTCTTCATTTTAAAATAAAAATAGCATATTGCATCACATTTACAAGTTGTACGGACAGAAAGAACTCGAGACCCCAGAAAAAGTACCATCCTGTAGATTTCTGGACCGTTTCTGTGATTTTATTATGAAGACTTCATAGAGAGATGAAGACTTATTAGAGGCATTAATGCTCCATAATTGAAGTAAATACCTCGAAAACTTAATTTCATCCTAGAATCCGAATAACAATAATTACGTTTGCTAATGCTTGTTCCTTCGCCAAATTTTATCGTATACTTAGTTGTTTCTGAATTTCTCAAAAATAGCAAGAGCTATGTCCTTGATAAAATATGGGACGATTCCGAAATTCCTCCTAATAGAATGCAGTTTCAACTATCCAAATTTTTGAAGCCGTTTTTAAGTAATCGATAAACACCATACAAAAAAGAACATACAATTATATGTACGAAGTGACAACCATCTCCATTTTTGAGAATGGTTAAAAAATAATGAAGAAAGTTTTTTAAAATATTGATAGTATATATGCTATCTTAATTTTTTTTTAATTGTTAGAGAACACTGATGTTACTAAAGCAAAAACTATATTGAACAATGAATAAGCTCCGCTTTAGAGCTGACTTAAAAATGCAACTGGAATATCGTAACAAATTTTCCATTGAAAACCGAAACTCGCCAACGAATTCGTGTGTAAAAGAAAAGGGTGGAATATCACTAAACTGAAAAGCCGGATAGTGTTAAACGTCGAGTAATTCGAGTAAATTGGCTGCGCTTTGGTAGAATTACTAATAGCGGCAACAGCCTTAATCCCTCAAATGAAAATGTCGACTTGCCGGTAACGCCTAAGCGGCGAACGTGTTTTCGTTATTAATAAATACGACAACGTGGAGGGTTTATTAATTTTAATTAAAGTTTCTAGCTTTAGGTAGGGAATTTTTCAATGTTCGGGATTGTTAAGGTAGGCAGCTTTTTTGTTGTGAAAGAAAAAAATATTGAAAAAGCCTTTGTGATAACGATAATGATGAGAAGTAATCTTTTGAGCAACGTGGGTGGAACAGCGGATCGAAAATCTTTATACGTATTTAAATATCAGAGACGTACTGAGAGCTTTTAATCAAAACGAAAAACTGACACTAATTTAATTTGGTAAAACTTCGGCATTGCAAAAAGTATGTCCGCTAGACTGCGCCAAACAAATCGACCATTTTTTAATGGGATCCCGAAAATATTATTTAGGATGACAAAAATGGTAACGTCAAAATTCAAGTTGTTTTCTGAAAGATATTTGTGACATCTCTGGTTTTGTGTTTTTTCGAAGTTCTTTGGGATAACACCCACATGGGGGCGATGGGGGCGATCGCCCCCCATTGAGATACTCAAATTTAGTAAATTAAATATTAGAACGAGATATTCCTAACTCCAAGAGCCTACAACAAGTTAACTTCTATGGGCTTAAACCTCAGAACGACTATGTTTAATATAATAACCCAAGAAACCTGGGTTTGAAATTTTATTTAGGTAAATTTAGTAATGGATCACCTCGTCTGAAGCATGAAACCCCGCCCCCTCGAAAGCAAATGTTATAGCTTAAACATTATTATTGACTCAAAAGATAGACCTTCTCATACCCAATTAATGTTCTAAAAATAAATACTGTAGCCCCGGTATTTTTTTGAAAGGTCATATTATCTCACCGGATGACCCTATTATTATGAATAAAACTTCGTTGGAAAGCAGAAGAGTTAATCTCGAGACCCCTCATCTCACTTTTTCAAAATTCAAATAATTGAAAATATTTGGTCATTCCCTATCAATTTTCCTGATGAATCCAAAAAAAAATTGCTAAGGGGTGGTACCTGTGTAATAGAGGTGTAAGAAAAGTAACTACTCGAGTACTCGTAACTTGCCTGGATCCGAAGTAACTAATACAAAACTCACCAGCGGTATGGTTATTCGAGTACTCGAATGTTTCTGTAAGTATCGAATCTTTGATGTTGATGAAGACACATACTCGACATGGGCTGAGTTAATTTTTAGCCGCAGAACCGGTCGAACCGTATGACGGCGAGCAAAATGAATACTATGAATAGTGTCATCGACCAATATTTTAAGAAAGCTTCTTTGAAGTAATTACAGATTTCTTATTTATAATAAATAGGTCAAAAAATGTTTTATATTAATAATCAAATTCATAATTATTTATGTGTTATAATATAGAAATATATAGAAATGATAACAATAAAATGTTGGTTTACAGTTTTATTATAAAATTGCATTGTTACAGCCTTTATATTAGTCTATAAGACTGTTTGGCGGACAAATGATTTCTCAACCAACGTCACATGGCGTGCCGCCCATCCCTTAAAAATTCGAACTTAAAGAAGTCCAAAGTACACGATTTAGTGAAAAAGAACAAAGATGTCAGTTGAATTTTGAATTATTTGTGGTTGTGGAATTTGTGGATTTAGTCTCTGCGTTTGTGTTGTGTGTATGTATTTTCGGAAAATCTGTAACTTTATTATTGTAAATATTATATATTCATTATAAAATTCGGTTTGATTTCGAAGTAGAATATTTTACCCGGTGAGTTCCTCTGAATACTTCTAAAGAAAAATAAGTTTTTCTATGTTGAATCTCTCATATAATTTGCATCTCCTTGGCATGACTGAAAATCAGAAAGGAAGTGAAATTTGGAATTATTTTACCTTGTTATCCAATGAGAGGACAAAGTGCAATTTATGCAACAATACTTATTCATATAAAGGAGGAACGACATCTAATTTAAGGAAGCATTTTACAGCTAAACACCCAATAATTGCAATTGGCCTTGATAAATCTGCTTCCAGGCTTGTTTCGAAGGGCTCAACTAGTCACTTAAAAGCAGTTATTGGTGAGCTAATCTTCTTTATATATAAATGAGAACGTATGTCCTTTATCCGTTATAGAATCCTAAATGGCTGGACCGATTTTGATGAAAGTTTTTATGTATGTTTGGGTGGGTCCCTGGATGGTTTAGATTCACAATTGGACCCGTTAGGTGGCACTAAGATCGGATTCTAACTCCTCCTAAACGGCTGGAACGATTGTAAAGATTTGTTTGTGTATGTTTGGGTGGGTCTCTGGATGGTTTAGATTCACAATTGGACCCGGAAAGTGGCACTAAGATCGGATTCTAACTCCTCCTAAACGGCTGGAATGATTTTAAAGAATTGTTTTGTTTGTTTAGGACCCATACACTGCTAAATCAGCGACATACCAATAACAAATATAATGAGAATCATACCTACACCTTTACCACTATCGAAATATCTTCTACATTTACTCATATGATCTTATAAAACGTCGTTACATTTGATACTAAATACCGAAATCCAGAGCCTTAATATTTACACCGCATATACCGAACGAGTACGCGAGTAACGAATATTTCGAGTACTTAACTGAAAAGTAACGAATAGTTACGAGTACTCAAAAGTAACCATACTTTACACTTCTACTGTGTAACTACATTCTTATAATAAATAAATAATCTAGATGGAATTTTTCATTTTCAAGAGCAAAACTTTAATATAAAACGAAAATTTGCATTCTGTATTCACAGATTTTTTAAAACATAAGTAAATAATAGTAGGTTCCTTTGTTTACACTTTCAGTACATTTTATTTTATTATTATATAGAAATGAAACGCTGATACAAATTGATAATAGTTAATAATAGGAAAAAATGGTATTCTACAAATAGTTGACAACGCAATTTTTATGTTGTTCAATTCAGATTCCTGTTAAGAATTTTTTTATTAGTAAATTCTAATTAATGAGAAGCCAAATTTCTTTAGATATATATGTTTTGATCTGTTATTGAAACATTTACAAACGGAAAAATCGCTTTCAACAGCCTTCGCATTTTTGCATATTATGATTGCTCCGTCATTATCATTTGTGGCTAAATGGAGTTTAGGTATTCTATTTTGCTAAATTTATTACATAAATCCATATTATCTAAGAAATATAAATATGTATCTGCTTAAAATTAAAATTTGCAGTGAGATTATTTATTATAAGGATATAGTTACACAGGTACCACACCTTTTTGCAATTTTTTGAATGGACGCATCAGGAAAATTGATATGGAATTGCCAAATATTTTCAATACTTATATACTTTAAATTTTGAAAAAGTGAGATGAGGTGTCTCGATATCTACTCTTCTACTTTCCAACGGTGGTTTATTCACAATGATAGGGTCATCCGGTGAGGTAATATGATATTTCAAAAAGATATGTCTTTCATAGGATTGTTTGAAATTTTGCAAAAACTGCAGGGGCTACAGTATTTATTTTTAGAACATGAATTTGGCATGAGAAGATCTATCGTTTCAGTTAATAAGAATGTTTTAGCTACAAATTAAAAAATATATAAGCGATTATTTATTTTTTTGGAATTTTGGATAAGGATTCCATTATCTAAGAAAGCAATTAACGAGTTGAGCTTATAGTAGCTCATTTTGTAGGTTTTTCATTTCTCTTCAACATTACCCATAGTAGCAAACACGGTTTCATAGGTGAATTTTGTGTAAAAGGTAAAAAACTAAATTTTTAGTTATAAAACAAAAACGCATCGCAAAAATGTTCAATTTTATGTCAATTAGTCATGTTTTCTCATTAGAACAAGTTGACGTCGGTTTTGTTTTACTATTAATTTTGTCACGTATTTTCGCAAATGACCTGGGCTATCTGCAAAGTAAATGTAATGGTAGTGAGGTTCTTAAAACATCCTCAAACGGCTGGAGAGAAGAAGGCTGACATGGTATGGGCACTTAAACCGAATGAGTCAAAGGAAATAGCTTAGAAAGATTTGGACTCGGTGAACATGGTTAAAAGTCGTAGACTTGTCGATGCCTGCCAGATAATTGTCCAGAAGATACAACACAATGGCGTATTGATTGCGGGAAACCACGAAGTTGTAAAAAATCCTGTTGCAAAAAATCAGATCGTAATTCTCTAGCTATTCTAAAAATAACTTCTTTTTAGAATTTTCTATTATTTATAACAAGACCTTTTCGTCAGGGACATCTGCTATTCTTTCTCATCATAGATTAATAAAATTAAAAATTGTACAGCAAAAGAATAAAACAAAAACCTTCTTTCTCCATATCACAACATCCACATAAAATACTTCACTTGGAACATTCTCATGCTCTTGAAACCAGAACATGCCAGTCGACGGAAATTTCACCCTTTATTTTCATTAGAGGTTTCTCAACCCACCCTCAGGTTATATACACCCTCACACCGCTTGCTGATGACTGTCATGTTTGTTTTCATTTCTCATTTCCTACAGCTAAGGGTTGAAGAGAAGAGAACTGAAAAAAAAAGGGACACTTCACTTCGTCGGGGTTTTCATACGTACGTTCGGCTCTTAATTTTTTCATTTTCCCGATGCGGTGAGTACTCGAAAGCGGAGGTGGCTTCGCTACGAGCTTTTGTCCGCTTCCGTTGTGTTTTTGTTCTTTTTCGTCCTCAACTTTCCATTAAAAGAAGCAATCCCATTAATTAGGACTCTTCGCGGTAGTCGTTCCTCAGTTGTTTTAGCCTCGATTATGAAATATAATAAAATATTTGATTACAACTACGGTGACGTGACTTTTCGTTTCTAAAAAGTGTTGTTTTGTATAAAAAATATAAGAATTCGTTATTCATGTTTATTCCTCTATTGCTAATCCAGTAATTGTAACCTTACCGTTGGAATTATCAAAAACTAAAAGCTACTTTTAATACAGATCGTTTCATTTTCAAACAGAAGAACGTCGAATTAATAAATAGCCGACCAAATACTAGGCAATGAATAAAAATATGTTAGAAGCCTTATTTCAGGGGCGGATCCAGGATTTTCATTTGGGGGGGCTTGACGTTATTGAAGGTTGATTTTAGCACAATAAACACTAAAAAAGCATACCACACAGATGATCAGATGATTTTGGGGAGGGGGCGGGCGGGCTTAAGCCCCTTAGCCCCCCTCTATATCCGCTAGTGGGTTATTTGAATAAATTTCACTCATTGCTGGACTGAAAATTGTCGTTTAGGGTTATTATGATATTATATTTCACAAATCAAAACGTATGCTTCTTTTGGAAAAGAGTGGCCAGAATCAAGTATGTAATTTCAAAAACTTCTTAACGGAGGAGAGGAAGCACACTGATTGTTTTTTCTGCATTAACATGGATATGTCTAAGTACTTCTTGGGAAATAACACCACAGTTAAGAAAATTTCTGTATATTCCAAAAGTTTCGGGGTCTAGGTCAGACCCCGTTGTCAATGGTTAAGAAACTATGGATAAAAAAGGCACAAGTCTAAGATGTAAATTAAAATATTTGACAATATGTAATATTTGATTTCTGACGTAATTAAAATAATTTTATTTGCAATTTACAGGGTAGCACAGAAACTTCTAAAGATCATATAATCACAAAGTTCCTTTCAAAGATTCAGTGATTCCATTAAAATCATAAGGGAAAACCTAGGGAAAACGATATGAATTATCTCGATATTGGGTTGTTCACAAGGACATGACCATTAGCCAATTTTTTCCTTAATCATCAGCAACCAGGGACGACTGAATTCTATGGAGGTAGTAGCGATTAGTTTTTTTTTGATGTTGTGTTTTTCTTAGTGTAATATAACTGGATTTTGAAACCAAGGACCCAAGCATGTTCAACAGTTTCAAAATTCAGTTATATTAGACAAAGAAGAACACAACACCAAAAGAAAACTAAAAGAGTCTCCTTGAATTTTGCTAAATTAAAACCATTGTATCGCTACTACCTCCATAGAATTCAGTCGTTACTGGTTGCCAATGATTAAGGCAGAAATTGCTAATGGTCATGTCCTTGTGAACAACCCAATATCGAGATAGTTCATAAGGTTTTTTCTAGGTTTTCCCCTATGATTTTAATGGGATCACTGAATCAACAAAATTCTATGGTCGCATTTTTGGCAAAGTCGCACCTAGGAGCGCCACATAAAATTCTGAAAATCTCCCTTTCAAATTCTTCCAATTTGAAAGTAACTTAATGATTATATGATCTTTAGAAGTTTCTGTGCTACCCTGTATATTACAAATAAAATTCTCTTAGTTACGTTCGAAATCAAATAATACATATTGTCAAATATTTTCATTTTACATCTTAGAATTGTGCCTTTTTTTATCCAAGTTTCTTAATCATTGACAACGGGGTCTGACCTAGACCCCGAAACGTTTGGAACATACAGCAATTTTCTTAAGTGTGGTGTTATTTCCCAAGAAGTACTTAGACATTGAAAAATATGCCACAAATTTCATTCAGAAAACAAACATCGATCAAGATGCAGTTTTTTGAAAATATGCACGGGTACATAAGAAAAATGCATTTTCATAAGTCCATCTCGAAGTGGGGATCAAACTTGTTGTCTCAGCAAATAATAGACATTTTAATGTATTTTTTCAATTGAAGTTCAGGTCTTATAGATGAAGGGTAAAATTATTAGAATGTCATTATTCTTTATTACTTATTTTGTTAGTTGAAATGAAGGGTACACATTTAAAATAACCGATTTTGTGTTATGTTTGTTTATGGAATATCTCAAAAAACATGCCTATTGTAAGAAAATTTTCTGAAATTGTAGACTCCTCTTTTATGTATATAAAAATAAATCCCTATTTCCTTGGTCATGGCATCAGGCGTGAACGACTACACCAATTTTCCGAATTCTTTTTTGTTGTGTTTGTTATTGCCAGGAAAAGGTTCTTTCTGTTTCAGTCAGTGATATGACAGAACTATAGTGCCTTACAAGTGCTAAAACTACATACGCGGGAAAGTTGTTTTTTTTTTTCAGGGAGATGAAACTCGCTAACCGAACTAACAGCTACACGAGTTTCCTGTTGCGTACTGACGTGTGGGGTTCGACCAACTAAAACACTTCCATTCCCTCTGAAAGTACCCGAGATCGTCGAACATCCGTGAATCCCGGGCACTCTGGCCGGAACCCAACGCTGTTTGTAGAGATATTCTTGGGGTTCAGCGGCTTTTTGTAGCCTTGCTAAATGTCCAATAGCTCTCTTACCTCCACAATCTGTATCTCCTCGCTCTCCTTCTTCTTGACTACCATTGCCAATAAGTCTCCAACCTCTCTCCAAACACAGGAGAGTCTAGGAATAAATTTAAAAATACGTATATTTTTTCCTTGACCAGGTCAGGTCATTCTGGAATTCTGGAATTCCCCGAAGGGGTTACATAAAAATATTGGATTATTTTACCTATTTTGTTAACCCAAAACCTTACACTTTATTAACAATGCTGCAATTCGTCCTGTAATCTCTTTTATAATTACACCTATTAGAAATTTAGGTCACAGTTAAGATATTGAACTAGTGAACTTAGGAAATTATTTGAAAAACTAAATATCCTTGACATCAAAACATGTTCACAAGTATCCCCACCAAAGAATGTTTAGCCTCAATCCTTATCGTTTATCCTTAATCTCCGATATCCTTAACAGCTTCAAAATCAACCCAATACCACAAATGGATATGAGAAAAACTTTCAATTGTGTGTGAATTATTGTACATAAATTTTATGTGGAAAAATCAGGGATAATTGTGGTCCTTAGCCCTTAGCTAATTACTGATATTTTGGTATCTCATTTAGAAGAAATAATGTACTCTGAAGCAAAAGACATGTTACATTTTGGTATAGTAATGTGAACGACATTTTAGCTTACGTGAGAAGCACAAAGAGATAACTTAACACCATCCTAACATTCTTTAACATTTTCCATCATTAAATCAAGTTTATTCTGGAAACGTGTCTCTATCCATTAACTACACTTTCACTCACCAATAAACGTAATAAAATCACGATCAATCTATTCAGAAAATCAACATTTACAGAGATTATCCCAAACTAACCTTTGGTCCACTATCTAAAACAGATTTCAAAATGCCTTATTTTCTTGCTATAGGACATAATTTCCCAAAATTAAAGCAATTTTAAGTTTAGAATTCTTTTAGTTGCTGTAATTTTGGGAAATTATGCCCTGTTGTAAGAAAATAAGGTAATTTTATTACTACAGGACATAATTTCCCAAAATTATAACACTTTTAAGCTTAGAATTCTTTTCGTTGTTGTAATTTTGGAATTATGCCCTGTAGTAAGAAAATAAGGTGATTGTTAGATCTGATCCAAAACAGATCGAAAAATGACCTTATTTTCTTACTATAGGGCATAATTTCCCAAAATTATGCCTTGTAGTAAGAAAATAAGTTCATTTTTAGATTCTTCAAAGTTTTTTTGCATCCATTAAGGATAAACTTTAAGAATTGAGGCTAAATATTCTTTGGTAGGGATATTTGGGAACATGTATTGATATGAAGACGCGAGATGTAAGACCGACATCTAGGATTTTCAAGAGAATCAGTACAAAGAGGTTCCGAATCTGGAGCCGTTCCGTGTAATTGCTGTTCTCCCTTAACTCTTAGGACAAAATGACACCTTGAAGAGAGTATTCAATATCTCTGACAGGTGAAGTAACCTGAAAATTTTATCGTGACATTCTGTCCTAGGAGTTAAGGGAGAACAGCAATTACACGGAACGGCTCCAGATTCGGAACCTCTTTGTACTGATTCTCTTGAAAATCCTAGATGTCGGTCTTACATCTCGTGTCCTCAAATTTAACGAAATGCATCAAATGCATAAAGAAGTGTTCGAGAGGACATTTAATTGTGGGAAGCGCAACTGATAAAGGTTCCCGACCAGAAACAATATATATTATATTTATATATAATATATATTGTCTTGCGTACAAAGGAATGACACCTCGAAGAGAGTATTCAATATCTCTGACAGGTGAAGTAACCTGAAAATTTTTATCGTGACATTCTATCCTAGGAGTTAAGGGAGAACAGCAATTACACGGAACTGCTCCAGATTCCGAACCTCTGTGTACTGATTCTCTTGAAAATCCTAGATGTCTGTCTTACATCTCGCGTCTTCAAATTTAACGAAATGCATCAAATGCATAAAGAAGTGTTCGAGAGGACATTCAATTGTGGGAAGCGCAACTGATGAAGGTTCCCGACCAGAAACAATATATATTATATGTATATATAATATATATTGTCTTGCGTACAAATTGTATGACACCTCGAAGAGAGTATGTATTGATATGTCAGGAATATTTTGTTTTTCAATTAATTTCGTATTTTGATTGTTCAACATCTGAACTGTAAGCTAGATTTTTAATAGGTGTATTTATAAAAGAGACTACAGCACGAATTGCAGCGTTGTCTTTGTGATTTATGGTGAGTCCATAAAGTATTGGGGGTTAGGATTACAAAATATTTAACTGGATTTTCTCCATTACTGTTACTATATTTTTATAAACAATAATCCGAT
The DNA here is from genome assembly GCA_034190945.1 of Octodonta nipae. NCBI lineage: Eukaryota > Metazoa > Arthropoda > Insecta > Coleoptera > Chrysomelidae > Octodonta > Octodonta nipae. Next base: position 13,496,692 of record CM067217.1, read on the forward strand.
ATTTTATGTAAGTCTTCGACCTAACCTACTGTTATGGATAAGACCCCACTTGTTCTGTTTCAAATGTTTTGGTGATATTAAACAAAGTAATTCTTTATTCTACAATTTTAGTCTTTTCCCTAAACTTGACCTTGTCAAGGGAACAATATGCATATTATTTAAATTTAATCCCAGACTCTCTCGCGTATGTTGTTGTAGAACTTGGCATTATGGTTCTTTGATATCATTGATTGAACTGTTTGCAATTTACCAAAAAAAGAACAAAAAAAGGCTCTGCACGACTGATTTTTTTACACCTTTCTCAAAATTTTTTCTCGTGAATAATTTAATTCTTTTGATGTTATACATACAGTTTAACAATTGAATACCTTGCATTCATATTTAACCCTCTAGGCAAAATCTACTTTCAAATTTCATTCAACCCCACGATAGTGAAACATCATACTATCCACTCGAAAACCTCTCAAAACAAAAACAAACACGCACACAGATGACAAATGACAGTCGAAAGCAAACAATGGGATGCATTCGAAAGAGACTAATTCGTCGCCATTTCCATTAAAATATCCACCCTCATCTTGATGATGGAGAGCCCCCTTTTCAGCGGGGCCACTTATGTGACATAATGAAAATTTTAATTAGAGAATAGCAGAAACGAGGGAGCAATGGCAGCACTAGATTAGCACCCTTTTCGAACGGTACGGGATTACATGTCTAACGAGAGGGATTCTCGTGAGGGTCGAGAGGGGTGGCAATATGTGATGTGTATGCACTGAGGGAGTATTATGCACGCCTACCGAATGGGTTTTTCTTTATTTGCTTATGCCTGGCGTCTATTCTCTTGCATCGCACAGGGGGATTTTCACCTAAGGGGTGCATTATTAAGGGCGGGGGAAAATGGTAGAGTCGTTTAATGGTAACTCGAGCTGGAATTGTAGGAACAATTGAAGCAATTGCGAGTTTTTTAGTATATAGTTCCAAAAACGAATGTTGTTGAAGTAATTGATGTATCTGAATCTGAAATTAACGTTTAAGAAAAAATGGATAGTGTAACTGTTAATCTCATAATTACACTCATATGTATTTGTAAAATATGTTTTCCTAATATACTCCAGTCAATGAAGGCAAAAAACGTTAATACTGGGTAATTTGTCCAAGCAGCACCGATTTTCCTAAAAATTTAAAATTTGGATTTCATTCTTACCTACTCTTTACTTCAAAGTTGACCCTGTGCCGGGTGTTGCTTTTTTCCCTGGGGAAGAACAACATAACACAAAACGAAAAATAAAAGAGTCTTCCTTAATTCTTTTGAACGAAGACGGTTGTATCGCTTCTACCTCTGTAGAATTTAATCGTATCTAGTTACCGACGATTAAGGAAGAAATTATTAATAGTAACCTCCTTTTGAACAACCCAGTATCAGGATAGTTCATAAGGGTTTTCCTAGGTTTTCCCTTATGACATTAATGGTATCACTGAAACAATAGAATTCTTTGATCGCATTTTTGGCGAATGCGCTATCTTATAACAAAGTCGTACCTAGGAACGCCACATATAAATTCTAAAGACAACTCTATCAAATTCTTCTAATTTGAAAGCTGTTTAAATATAATACATGATCTTTAGAATTTTTTGTGCTACCTGTACATCTAAAAACAACAAATTTTCTAATGTCAATTTAAATGTCATAAATGAAATTTTTATTATGCAATTTACATCAATAAATATAAAGCCATTCACAACGAAGTCAGAATAGTCTTTGAAACGTTTGGTTTTCCTTCAATATACGTCGTTTTATTTCGATTGTTGTGTTATTGCCCCAAAAAAACATAACAGTAAGCAAAAACAATGTTGGTTTTATACTTTCTGTAGAACCAATACAAACGCAGTTTTAGTAGTTTTTATTTGCCAAAACAAAAATTGGACGGTTTATCGTGAAATAACTGAAAAAAACATGCAAAGTCCTTTCATTTGGTTTGTTATAAAGTTTGTAACATGAAAATTAAGTGAGTCATGACATGAATACGATTGTTTTTTTTTGTTTTTTTGACAAAAAAAATAAAAATTACCCCCTAGTTGAAATTATTGGTTACCAGTTCAGAAATCACCAATTTGTAGATCTTTTTATAGACTAAAAGTTTATGTAAATTGAAAATGTATTTGACCCTTATTTTTGAAAGGGCTTGCCTAATAATACTATTTACGAACATCTACAAACTTTAAACGGTCATATTTAATTTAATTTTTATGCTACAAAAAAATTAAAAAACAAAACCTACAATTTTGTAGTCTACAAAATTTTGCCCTATCTCTCATAGTTTATAAGTTATTTTGAAAAAATAGACAATTTTTTGCATAATTAGAAAAACACAATATTCTCTTGAAGCTTGACTTTTTTTAAAACTACTTACTTTAAACCGTCAATTTGAAAGCCAATTTGAAATAAGTAAGTCAAAACATATGTATAATGGTAGCAATTAATTTCAACTGAACTTCTTTTTTTTTGTTGAAAAATTGATAATTTGACTTGCGATTAACTCGAAAAGAATTGCCTTTAAGAAAACAGTTTATGGAACAAAAGTTAATTTATTCATTCCCGAACTTTTTTCATATAATAATGTCAACTTTGAAGCAGAGACCAAGTAGTACCCAAATCCAAATTTTTAGGAAAATCGGTACTGCTTGGAGAAATTACACGGGAAAATGGTCATTGACTGGGCTAATAGCCTTTCTTTCGATAATACATTGATCTGTGTAGACTCTTCAATCCCGTAATAATTTGAATAAAAAGAATGTCGATTTGAAAATAGATTAATGAGCTTCAAACTATTAGAAGTTAAATAATAACCTAAATGTGGCTTATTTAAAATAGAACACCGTGTATGTTTTAAGTTAAAGGAAAAGAGACAATCGATATTAGGGGTTCCTATAAGTATTTCTAACAATTCTGCGCAAAATCTATGTTTAATATTAAGTTCAGAAGAGAGGCAGTACGTCACCTCTGGCCGTATGCTTAGTCGTTCCACGATCTTTGGTAGTTATCAGTTGCTGTAGAATTGATACATTTGCTCTACCAACAGTCCACGGTATTCTTAACATTCTTCTATAACTGATCATTTCGAGACCTCAATTCGAGAGTGGTTGTCTTCCCATACGAATGGTAAGATATCCAGAAGTCGTAGTGTATAGTGCTATTATATACCTAATAAATTTTGTTGTCTGAATGATATTTGTGGCATATTTTTCAATGTTTAAGTACTTCTTGGGAAATAACACCACGGTTATGAAAATTGCTGTATATTCCAAACGTTTCGGGGCCTAGGTCAGACCCCGTTGTCAATAGTTAAGAAACTATGGATAAAAAGGCACAATTCTAAGATCTAAAATGAAAATATTTGACAATATGTATTATTTGATTTCGGACGTAACTAACTAACTCATAAAGTTCCTTTCAAATTGGAAGAATTTGAAAGGGAGTTCTTCAGAATTTTATGTGGCGCTCCTAGCTGACGACTTTATTATAAGATAGTGGCGAATGCATGTTTCAATACTATGTTTTTTTACTGTCTTGGCTTTATTTGTCACTAAATGATTTGAACAAATTTTCGCCTCACCTTTCAGTAATGTCTATATGGTTCCTCAGATCTAATGGAAAGATTTTAAACAACTGTCATGATAAAATTCGACGTTCTAGTCTACTTTGTTATAGTACTTAGATTGATGCTTTTTAATGTCTCGGATTTATATGTATCTAAATGATTTGAACAAATTTCAACCAAAGCTTTCAATAATTTCTATATGGTTCCTTAGATCTAATGGAAGGATTGTAAACAATTGTCATGATAAAATTCGACGTCCTACCTTATTTTATTTTAGTCCTTTTTTTGGATTTTTTTACTCTCTAGGCTTTATTTGTTACTAAATGATTTGAACAAATTTCCGCCCCACCTTTCAATAATGTCTATATGGTTCCTTAGATCTGATGGAAAGATTCAAAACAACTGTCATGATAAAATTAGACATCGTAGTGTACTTTGTTTTCGTACTTAGATTGATGCTTTTTACTGTCTCGGCTTTATTTTTTGGTAGATGATTTGAACAAATTTCCGCCCCACCTTTCACTAACGTCTATATGGTTCCTTAGATCTGATGGAAAGATTCAAAACAACTGTCATGATAAAATTAGACATCGTAGTGTACTTTGTTTTCGTACTGAGATTGATACTTTTTACTGTCTCGGCTTTATTTTTTGGTAGATGATTTGAACAAATTTCCGCCCCACCTTTCACTAATGTCTATATGGTTCCTTAGATCTGATGGAAAGATTCAAAACAACTGTCATGATAAAATTAGACATCGTAGTGTAGTTTGTTTTCGTACTTAGATTGATGCTTTTTACTGTCTCGGCTTTATTTGTTGGTAGATGATTTGAACAAATTTCCGCCCCACCTTTCAATAATGTCTATAAGGTTTCTTAGATCTAATGGAAAGATTATAGACAACTGCCATGATAAAATTCGACGTCCTACAGTTTTTTGTTTTAGTAGTTTGTTTGAATATTTTTACTCTCTCGACTTTTTTTGTTGCTAAATGATTTGAACAAATTTCCGCCTCACCTTTCAATAATGTCTATATGGTTCCTTAGATCTAATGGAAAGATTCAAAACAACTGTCACGATAAAATTCGACGTCCTAGTGTACTGTGTTTTAGTACTTAGATTGATGCTTTTTACTGTTTCGGCTTTATTTGTTGCTAAATGATTTGAACAAATTTCCGCCCCACCTTTTGATAATGTCTATATGGTTCCTTAGATCTAACAGAAAGATTCTAAACAACTGTCATTATAAAATTCGACGTCCTACAGCATTTTATTCTAGTACCTACATCATTAAAACAACATACCTCTAATCGAGCCTTTAAGATAAACGAAAAAGGAATCTGCATATTTGAAACTCATCTGCCAAACCACGTACTCAATCTCCTTCAGTTCTCGTGCTTACATCACTTCCTACTCGATCCAAACCACAAATCCATTTAACCGAACACGCGCAACATCAATATTTGTTTTCCGCATTTTGCAAACATCGCCCGCTTCTAAAAATTATATCGGCGGCTATAGATCAACTAAATTATAAACATTCCGAAGTCCGTTATGGCGAAAGCTAATAATAAAAAAAGATAACCCCACTCAAAGAGTGTATATACATTACGTAAAGATGTATATATATACATACTTACCTACTAATAGTACACGGGATGAGAGCATTTCTTTTGTGCGGAATAACATCACGGGGTTGCAGATGGTTTGTTCCGCCTCGAGATATATCTGTGTGTATTCTTTCTTTTTTCTTTTGTATTTAGTCATTATGCTCGCAGATCGCACACAAACTACCGGTTATTATTACTATTGTTGGATGATGGCAAAGAAACTTTTGTGAGCTTCTGTGTTTAAAGATGAGAAAGGGAAACTGTTCGGGTGAAGACAGCGGCATGAAAGTACAGTTACTCATGATTGAAATGCTACCACAGAAAATTCACTATTTGGGTGTTACATTAAAAGTTTTGACTGATTATATTAGGAATAAGGTTTAGTATAGAGTGCTTTCGAAAAGTAGCAAAAAAATTCATTATTTCTGAAAGTGAGAGTTTTTCGAAAAATCCTGGTTTTAAACAAAGAAACTTTTGTTGTCTTATGACTTATTTATGACGCAATTGTTGTTCGAGATATGACGTCATTGATAATGGAGTCACCCACTTTCGATATCATAACATTAGCTAGGTTAGATGAAAATAATTGGGTCAAGTGTGAGTTGGATTCGCTACTAACGATTCCGTTCCAATTTTATGATTTGGTACAATGTAGGTGAATCAAAGTATATATTTTTCTAATATCCCAGTTTCAGGCAAGCAGGGAATGAGTGATTTTCTTATATTTACCTTAATGTCTTTTGAACGAAGCGTTTTAAATTTATAAAAAATACTTATTTATTCAGAACTTTTTATTTTATCTGCTGCATCATTCGCTTGATTTTTATAAAAATATTTATTTAGATTTCCAATAAACAACACATTTGGATTGTGAATTTTGAAAAATTGATTTCAGATTCGAAATCAGCGATGTCCTACACCTAATTTAGCTATAATTGGTAGATTTTTTTGGATTCATCCGGAAGATCAAGTTCAAGGTCATGGTCAAAATCATATTCGGACATGAAATTGTCCACTCTTTCCGAATCCTTAATAAATAATTTGGTCAAGTGCGAGTTGGACTCGCATACTTAGGGTTCCATACCACCTTCAAGATTCGAATATTCCAGTTTCAGACAAGCAGGGAATGAGAGCATTTTCTTATATTTACCCTTATATCTTTTAAAGGAAGTGTTTTAAATTTATAAAAAATATACACTTAGATTTTCCACACATACAATTTTTATTCTCTCTGCTTCAGGATTCGCTTGATTTTTGTCAGAATACATAAGTAGATAAGCTATACAGGTACGGGAACAAAATCGGTCAAAAATACATGTAATTTCCCGTAAGAGATTCTAAGGTCTCGAAACCACGAAATTGAACCAAATTTACCCCCTCCACTCCCATTTCGCTGGTCCTTCGGGTAATCAGCAGGGTCAAGCTCCCGGGTCGGGCATCGGAGTACGTCAGGCATCGTTGAGATCGATTATTATTTTTGACCGATTTTGTTCCCGTACCTGTATAGCTTATCTACTAATCAGTAATTCAAATTATTAAAAAATACAAATAAAATATGTTTTTCAAAATTTAAATAGTGTAGCTTCTAAAGTGGGAATTAGGTCGATGTTTAATATTTTTGTTAATATCTTTTAAACAAATGATTTAAAAATATGATATTTTTGTAATTCACATAATGAGCCTTTTATCTGATATTTTACATGATGCTTTTGAAACTTGAATCTTTATTTTCCATTTAATTGTATAATTTGTCCTTTAAATTCCTTTAAATTACTAGGGGGGTTTTCTAATAATTTATCTTCCGTTTAATTCTATTAGTTGGGGGCCAAATAATAGAATTAGGGATTTATTCATATTTTTCCAAAAAAACAAAAAAATTTAGGTCTTATAGTTTGGGGAATAACGGGGGCAATGGGTAATTTTTTTAAAATATTTTTTTAATATATTTTAAAACATTCATTTTAAAAAAATTAAAAAAATATATTTGTATTCGTCATAATGAGTCCTGTGATTTGATATATTACATGACCCATTAGAAACAATTATAATTTTTTATTTTCCATTTAATTCTATAATTTGCCCCCCAAAATGAATTCTCCTTATTTTTCCAGTAAAGTTCAGGTGAGGAGCTATACTTCAATTGTTTTCAAAATTTTCCAGCTTATGTTATCCAGGTGGGGGATGGGTAAAAGTTTTTGTATTTTTGTTAATATCTTTTAATTAATTTATTTTAAAAATATGAAAAAAATATATTTGTTTTCGTGATAATGAGCCCTTTCATTTGATATATAACATGATGGGTTAGAAACAATTTTAATTTTATATTTTCTATTTAATTTTATAATTTGCCCCCCAAAATAAATATTAGGGGTTTTCATTTTTCCAGTAAAGTTCAGGTGTAATTTTCCAGCTTATGGTTACGGAGATAAGGGGGGAATGGGTAATTTTTTTATATTTTTGTTAATATCTTTTTTCGGAGATAGGGGGGGGGGAATGGGTAAATTTTGGTACATTTTCGTTAATATCTTTTTAAATAATTTTATTTTAAAATATGAAAAAAATATATTTGTGTTCCTCAGAATGAGACCTTTCATTTGATATATTACATGATGCGTTTGAATTTTTTTTATTTTTAAATTTTTATTTAATTCTATAATTTGCCCCCCAAAATTAATATTAATGCTTTCTGCATATTTTTCCTGTAAAGTTCGGGCAACGTTCTATATTTCCTATTTTTTTCAAAATTTTAGGCTCAGTAGTTTCGGAGAACAGGGGGGGAACGGTCGATTTTTTTAGTTTTTTCCCCAGAAGTACCCCTAAAATCATTTTTTTTCTTTTACTAGGTACTCCTGATCGGGTCACCAAACTATACATTGATACCAAATTTCAACCTCTTCCGTCCAGTAGTTTAGGAGACAATTGCTGTGATCTTATAAAAAATGTGGCTTCGTATTTAAAAAAATTGTGTATAACGTCATACGGACCACATTAATGACGTTATGAAAAATATATTTATGTCATTTAGCTGTACGTCCTTTTGGATTATGATTTCCTTTGTGTAAGCAAAAAAATGGTGCAAATGGCGTTCTTTTTATTTAGTGACGATGTTCACCCCTATTTTTGACATGTTTACCCCTGTCCGCCATCTTGATGGTAACGCTCTAGGCAGACTCCACTCGGGAATTTGCTTAAGTATGTCATAATCTTGTATGCAACCAATTTAGAAACGTTTACTCGATGATGAGCATGATCAAAAAATACCATTTTCACACCCTATTACTATCCTCGGTTATCACTTCCACTGGCGCCTGCCTAGAAACGTGATGTAGTTCAGGAATTGAACTTTATACGATACATACATGTCCATTTTCTCGATGACGAGCAAAAACCGGCTCTATCTCTTACACTATTAATTTAATGCATTTTGACAGCCACTATTTTTAAATATGTCTTGGATTAAACTATTTTAAAAAAAATATCTACTTAAATAATGTCCCTGTAACTCAATCTGTTATAATTAAAGTTACATCCTTAAATATTGCCAGAATATTATATAAGTAAAGTATGGATTAATACTTGAGTCGTAACAAAATACACGTCCGACCGCAAACTAGGTTGATTTATCTAGAAATTTGTCAATAAGTAAATAACTATTTATGCTGCCATTTACTATTTAACCAACAAAATTGCGAAATCCCCAAAGGTATTTTTAAACCAGACAAATTCTCTCTTTTTTTGTCGTACATTGTTCCATTTACCGAAATAAAACAACTTACCTCCGATCTGATATAGGCCCTACTTATATCAGTTTCTCTATTATTCTCGTACAATAGAAACGATTTTCTGTTTTCATCCAATTTGAAAAAGGACCAGTAGCAGCAGCATCATCAGCAACGTTGTTGGTACTTTGCGGCGAAATAGAAATGTTACTGAGAACGTCCTTTTGTAGTGATTTTCTGCCAGCGTTCGAGTGCCGCTATCAGATTTCGGCTGGCGGTGGTAAGCGATATGTTTAATTTCCATTCATGGTTTTAAATACCTTTAAACGGTTTCGGGCTTTTGTATTTTTTGTAGGATATTTCGAATGGGAACAAAAGCCAGAACGAAAAAAGAATCAATAGGATTTTCGACAACTGGTAGAAATTTTGTACAGTAAACTTTAGCAATTATTAATGAAAAGAACAACTTTTTATTGGATTTATTGTATATACGTAATAATATCAGAAAAATGGTTCATTTAACGGAAATGCATAAAATAACCATTCTACAAATGATTGGTTCTGGAGATAACACACGGACACAAATGGAAGTTTGTGGCTTATTTCACGAAAATTTTCCAAAGGAACAATTAAAAATATAGAAAAGCTGTTTCGCGAGCTTGCCAATATTGTAAGCGATAACACGAAATTGGATATTATCCTTGAGTTTCAAGAGCACATACATAATTCTGGTCGAAAAGCAGCCCCACTGTTCAACGTTAGCCACACATCAAGTTTTCGAGTAATAAAGGAAAGGAAAATGCATCCCTATAAAATGATGCTGACTCAGGAGCTCATGGAAGACAATTTCGATAGGAGAACGTATTTCTGTGAACAAATGATGGTAAGGTTAGATAACAAGGTGATCCAATTAGATATTTTGTTTTCTGATGAGAACGCATTTACACTTCACGGTCATGTTATACGTCAAAATTACCGCTATTAGTCCAATGGGAATCCTCAGTGGATGACAGAGAAACATTCGCAATATCCTGAAAAAGTTAAAGTTTGGGCAGGAATTGATGGAAATCATATCGTAAATCCCTTTTTCATTGATGGCAACTTGAATGGACATAAATATATAGAACTGCTCCAAAATAATGTCGTGCCAACTTTAACAAACTTATATCTTGATTCAGTAAACCCACAAGTTCCTGCCAATACAATATGCTTTCAACAAGATGGAGCACCGCTCCATGACGAAATCAATGTCCAACAGTACCTGAACCTAATTTTTCCCTATCGGTGGATTGGGACTGCGGATCGATAGAATGGCCAGCACGATCTCCTGATTTGCCGCCATTGGACTACTTTTTGTGGGGATATGTCAAAAGTACTGTATACAAAACCAAAAGCCCACAATTTAGATGACCCAAAAAGACAAATCACGCTGACGATTAGATTTTGAGTAACGTTAGAAGACATTTCTATAGCAAACTACCATGATGCCAAGACGTTCGCGGCGAGCATTTGGACATTTCCTACATTGATGGTTTTTTGGTTTTTTATATTGTTAAGAAGTAATCAGTATTAGTTATTAGGTTTTTAGTTGTGAAATAAAATAATTTTCTTTTTTAATGATAATTTTTTTAATAAATCTGAAAACACTTAATATTCCCGAAACAATTGCAGATAGGTGTAGGGCATTATACATGAATTATGTCTAGAATCTTCTGAAAAATCGAAAAAAAAAATAATAAAAAATAAATAATATACAGGGGCTTGCATTTAAAATAAGAAAGTTGCTATTGGCCACTATAACATGACACACCCTATATAATTTTTTTTGTTGAAAAAATGCGCATTTAAAAAAACAAATCAACGTGTCCAAGCGTTTTTCCCAACACGCCCTTGTTTAATTGATATCGAATTTATTCCATTAGGCTGTTCCACACTCTATGTGAATTTTCTTTTATTACATGTAGGTAAATTGTTACTTATCCATCAGTTTGCGTTTGGAAATGAAACAGAAATGATGAGGACAACTCTCGACAAGATTTCTTATCTGTCAAAATTGGCAGATTTCAAAAAAAATACAGAAAATGGCACTTTTTTACCGAATTTTGTCTAAAGCATTTGAATCTAATTGAAGTTTAGGTTCTTATGCGAAAAGTGAGCCATCTAAAACAAAGTTGATGTTTTCCTTTCTTTGGTCAAATTTATCGTGCAGTCCTATTTTATACATACAAATTTCTTACTAACATTTTTTAAGAATACATATAAGAATATCAAAGGACCAGGCACTTTTCTTATGGAAAAATTGACTTCCGTTAAATTTTTTGAAATGTTGGAATGTTGTAGAAGTTTATATTCTGACAAAAGAAGTCTATGACTAATTTTCGAGATACAGGGTGTTGAACTACGAAAATGCGTCATTTTTCATATTAGACCCTAGATGAAGCCTTGAAAAATGGTAAAAAGTGGGAAAGAAAGAGAATACAACAAATATGAAAGGAAAGCGGGTAAGTTTTTAAGGGTAAAAAAATGGTTTCTCTGGATTTGTGACAAAACTACAAGTTGTATGGAAAAAAGGTAAATAGCAAAGTTGTAGATAATTAAAAGATCTACAACTTTTCTGTTTACACTTTTTTTACATAACCTTCAACTCTATGTGAAAAATTCCAAAGAACAAGTATTTGTTTTTTTGTTTTTATTTTTACAAAAATCTTTTTTCACGAAATTTGGTAAAAATTATCTCTCAAAGAAACTGTAATTATTTTGATTTAAAATATATTTTTTTCCACTTTATTTTGACTTAATATTCAAAACGCATCCTAAATTTTAATCGAAAATTCTCACGTCAAAATATCTGCATTTTTGAAAAAGTAGGTGACTCACGTATATACGTATAATCTTAAAATAGCAACAATTAGGCATCCACGGATATAATTTAAAGAAGAGTCTATAACGTTCTCAAAATATTGTAAATGTCTTATTAAATATTAACTTTATTAACTTATTGATTGATTGATTGATTGTTAATTATAGTAGCATATTTCGAATTGCAATTTTTTTGTTTATTAATGTAACATGGAATCTTACGTTTTTTGAGTAATTAAAGTAAAAATTTTAACAGCTCAAAATTTACATAATGAAATATATTTCGGCTTCAAGTTTTTTTCATTTCTTTGCATTTTTTGAGAACATTTTTCACATTAATGTATTTTTTTATACCATCAGAAAGTCGATATTTCAAAGAACAAAAAGCCCACCGACGTTTTTAAGAAAGCAGATATTTTGACGTGAGAATTTTTGATTGAAAATTAGAGTGCTTTTACCATATTAAGTCAAAATTAGATGAAAAAATAAATATTTTAAATAAAAAAAATTGTAGTGAGTTTGGGACATAAAAAGATAAGTTTATTTCGTAAACATTCTTTTGTACTAGATAAAAATAAAAAACTAAAAAATTTTTTTTTTGAATTTCGTACATAAATTTTGAGGTTATGTGAAAAAGTGTAAATAAAAAAGTTGTAGATCTTTTTATTACCTACAACTTTGCGAGTTAATTTTTTCCCATAGGACTTGTTTGTAGTGTTGCCGAAAATCAAGAGAAACCTGTTTTGTACCTTTAAAAACTCACCCCCTTCCACTTCCCGACCTCAGATCGCCCCTAAATTGTTTTCCCTTTTATTGTTGTTGTATTCCTTTCCTTTTCTAATGGGTTTCATCCTACTACTATTTTTGGTTTCAAAAATTATCTGATTTCTCATGATAGATACGTTTTGTTTCCGTTTATTATAAAAATAATGATTTATTTGTACTCTATTTGCCAGAAAAATTTCACAAAACGCTAACCATAAAATTTGGTGGATTATAGAGTATTTGAAGACGCGAGATGTAAAGACCGACTTCTAGGATTTTCGGGGAAACTAGCACATAGAGGTTCCGAATATAGAGCCGTTCCATGTCATTGCTGTTACCCGTAATTCCTAGGTTAGAATATCACGATGAAATTTTCAGTTTACCTTCACCTGTCAGAGATATTGAATACTTTTTACATCTCGCGTCTTCAAATTTAACGAACTATATCAAATACATAAAGAAGTGTTCGAAAGGACATTCAGTTGTGGGAAGCGCAACTGATGACGGTTCCCTAACCAGAAACAATATATATTGTCTTGCGTACAAAAGAATGACACCTCGAAGAGAGTATGATTATAGAGTATTTTAAAATTACGTAACATGTTTCATTAGATAATATTTTTGTTATTACAACGTTGAAAACACAAGATGCTACTACACAATGCACAATTAATATAACTAGCTGTCGCCCAGTAGTCGAAATTCGACCAATTGTGTCAATATCTCTGGCAGGTTAAGTAACATGAAAATTTTATCGTGACATTCTATCCTAGGACTTTAGGGAGAACAGCAGTTACACAGAACGGATCCAGATTCGGAACTTCTGTGTGATAGTTTCCTCGAAAATCCTAGCTATCGGTCTTACATCTCGCTTCTACAAATATGTAACGAAATTCAAGTTTTTTTCAGATATAATTCATAGAACTTTATTTGTTTTCAAATTCGTAATACTTAATTTAATATGACAACAATTCAACTGCTAATGGGCTACCCTACATATTTATTTTTTCTAACACCCCTGTATAGCTATAATTGCACTCAATTCTCTAACATTTATTAAAATTCTCATTATAATAATTCCATCTCATTATATATTTCCACCACCCTGTATATGCAACTGCTTATAGACCACGCATAATATTTTTTAACATTTTTCAACCACCGGGTAAACCATTCTGTATATGCCACTGCCTATGACCCACCATATTTACTCTTTTTGTTTATGAAATTTTTAATTATCTTCTGTAACTATAATTCTACTCCGACCTATATTTCAATCATTATATATATGGAACTCCTCGTGGTCTACTCTATAAATCAATTCCTATTCTAACATTTTTTATCACCATCCTGTATATCTATAATTCTTCTTACCCTATATTTCATCTTAACTATATATACAACTGCTTATGGGTTACGAAATGTTGCATTTCCATTTCCACCATCCTGTATATGCATCTATGTATAACATTTTTTGCACCACCCTGTATAACTGTAATTTTACTGCACCTTCTATTCCAAGAACCCTGTAAATTCAACCGCTAATGGGCTTCCCTATATAATTATTTTATTAGTTATAATTGCACTCTACCCTATATTTTAAACACCCTAAATATGCAACTGCTTATGTGCCACCCATTAAAAAAATTATTTCTAACATATCTGGAATCGCCCTGTATAATTATGATATTCAACGATTACTTTACCCACTAAACAATAACAACGCTTACATGCCACCTCCAGAAGTACATGCTCTAAGTATATAATAGCATTGGTCTGTCTATATATAATTACTCAATGGTTTGAGTCTGGCGGCAGCGGCACGCGGCACATTCGTTTGTTTGGCATTGACATTATTGACGTAAATAATGAATTTTTATTATATTTTATTTAATTAATGAACCAATATTATAAATTAAGATTAGCATTCTGCACTGAAGGTCGTCAGTAGCTACTAAACAAAACAAAAATGAAGAAAATCGGTTGAGAAACAGAGGAGAAAATGGTACCTAATCGTTTTGTCTTAGCCTATTTATATGTATATATAGATACTAAAGAAATAAACTCTTGGACGTACTCATCTATTATGTAGTGTGAGTCGTAAATAATGCTGTAGCGGGAATATCTTATTTTTTACCACTAATGAGTAAAATGCCGGTATTTATTTGAAAAATCGTGTTTTTGTCTGATGCAGTTGATTAAAAATTTTAGCCACTAGTAATATATGCACAGTATTTTCCAAACATATAACAGCAATTTCTTGAAGGCATAACATTTAGCAGTCCAAAGTTCGACACTTTTGTGGGTAGTTTCAGTTTGTCAAGGCCAACTACCGAATTTGATAAACAAATTATTAAAGAGAAGTTTGAACGTTATAAAAATTATGTTCCCAGCTGTTTTTAATGTATTTATTTATTTATTTAAATAATTTGGTCAAGTGCGAGTTGGACTCGCATACTTAGGGTTCCGTACCACCTTCAAGATTCGAATATTCCAGTTTCAGACAAGCAGGAAATGAGTGCATTTTCTTATATTTACCCTTATATCTTTTAAAGGAAGCGTTTTAAATTTATAAAAAATGTACACTTTGATTTTCCACATATATACTTTTTATTTTATCTGCTTTAGGATTCACTTGATTTTTATGACAATACATATGTATTTAATTTTCTAATTTGGCCCCCAAAAAGTAACATTAGAGTTTTATTTTACTAATAAACTTTCAGAGATGCCTTTTATAATCTACTGTCTGAGTTTTGAGGCTCTGTAGATTGGAAGAAAAAGGGCAAAATAGGTCAAAGTTTAAATTATAAATTATTAAATCGGTTATTCAAATTATTTAAAAATATAAATAAAATATATTTTTCAAAATTTAAATAGAGTAGTTTCTAAAGTGGGAATTAAGTCGATGTTTAATATTTTTGATAATATCCTTTATGCAAATGATTTAAAAATATGATATATTTGTAATTCACATAATGAGCCTTTTATCTGATATATTACATGATGCGTTAGAAAATTGAATCTTTATTTTCCATTTAATTGTATAATTTGTCCCTAAAATTACTATTAGGGTTTTCCAATAATTTATTTTCCGTTTAATTCTATTATTTGGGGGCCAAATAATGGAATTAGGGATTTTTTCATATTTTTCCTATAAACAAAAAAAAATATGTCTTAGAGTTTGGGGAATAACGGGGAGAATGGGTAATTTTTTTTAAATATTTTTTAATATATTTTAAAATATTAGTTTAAAAAATGAAAAAAATATATTTGTATTCGTCATAATGAGCCCTGGGATTTGATATATTACATGACCCGTTAGAAACAATTATAATTTTTTATTTTCCATTTAATTCTATAATATTCTTCTTATTTTTCCAGTAAAATTCAGGTGAGGAGCTATACTTCCAGTTTTTCAAAATTTTTCATCTTATGGTTTCGGAGATAAGGGGAAAAATATATTTGTTTTCTTCATCATGAGTCCTTTTATTTCATATATAACGTGCTGGGTTACAAACAATTTTAATTTTATATTTTCCATTTAGTTCTATAATTTGTCCCCAAAAAAGATATTAGGGGTTTTCCTTATTTTTCCAGTAAAGTTCAGGTGAGGGGCTATACCTCCATTGTTTTTTCAAAATTTTCCAGCTTATGGTTTCGGAGATAGGGGGGATGGGTAATTTTTTTAATATTTTTGTTAATATCTTTTAATTAATTTATTTTAAAAATATGAAAAAAATATATTTGTTTTCGTCGTAATGAGCCCTTTCATTTGATATATAAAATGATGAGTTAGAAACAATTTTAATTTTATATTGTCCATTTAATTCTGTAATTTGCTCCCCAAAATTAAAAGTAGAGGTTTCTCCTTATTTTTCCAGTAAACTTCAGGTCAGAACCTATAAATCTATTTTTTTCAAAACTTTACGTTTTATAGTTTCGGAGATAAGGGGGGGGAATAGGTAAATTTTGGTATATTTTCGTTAGTATCTTTTTAATTAATTTTTTAAAAATATGAAAAAAATATATTTGTGTTCCTCAGACTGAGACCTTTCATTTGATATATTACATGATGCGTTTGCATTTTTTTAAAATTTTTATTTAATTCTATAATTTGCCCCCCAAAATTAATATTAATGGTTTCTCCTTAATGTTCCTGGTAAATTCGGGCAACGTTCTATATTTCCTTTTTTTTCAAAAGTAGTTTCGGAGATCAGGGGGGGACGGTCGATTTTTTAGCCCCCCCCCCAGAAGTACCCCTAAAATCAAATTTTTTTCTTTTACGATATGTACTCCTGATCGGGTCACCAAACTATACATTGATACCAAATTTCAACCTCTTCCGTCCAGTAGTTTAGGAGAAAATGGCTGTGATGTGACAGAGGCAGAAATCCGGAGTGATATTATAAGGGTATCCGTATCTTGTATATACGAAACCCTAAAAATGAAATATCGGTATTTATTCGAAAAATTGATGAAAATATTGGAACTTGCAACACACATCTGAAAATTCGGGGACTGTACTCGATTTTAATACCCCAAATAAAATAATTTTCGGAATATTTTCAATTAAATGCCTACAATCCGAAAACAATTTACCTTGTATGATTTTTTTTGCAGATGAGATTTAGTCTCATTTTTTTAAAAAACATATTTAACTATAACGAACGAAACAAAAAATTTATCGAAATCGGTCAAGCCGTTTTTGAGTTTTTGCGAGACTAACGAGCAGTAATTCATTCTTATATATAAGAATTTGTTTTGTGAAAATCCAGACATAATGTTTTCAAATTTGATAAATTTTTTAATATTCCACCCTGTAGAATATTACTGTGAATATGTGGTCTTAACAACGAAAGATTTCTACAAGCTATACATTTTAAAGAAATCCAGAGAATGCTCGTCTCTCAATGGTTCAACTGTAAGGTTTCGAATCAGCGACCTGTTTTAGTTTCGCTATCAGCCAAGAGATAGCGCCACAACACTTATATTTTATAATTTCAATTATATTATCGAAAACTTAAAGAACGTTGTGTAAATAATTGATTGCATGTTATAAATTGGGCACAATAGAATATTGTGTGATCATTTATACAAAATGTGCGAAGTTCAATATGCCGGTAATAAGTATATATTGAAATTATTTAATGTGATTAGTAGCGTTCAATCACAAAAACTCGTGTACCTAAGTGGTTAAAAGCTAAACAAAGCGTAT
This sequence comes from Octodonta nipae, assembly GCA_034190945.1. Taxonomy (NCBI): domain Eukaryota; kingdom Metazoa; phylum Arthropoda; class Insecta; order Coleoptera; family Chrysomelidae; genus Octodonta; species Octodonta nipae. The sequence goes on from CM067217.1 coordinate 13,514,462, forward strand.
TAAACCGTTATTAATCGTTTTTAATAAAAAAGAATTGCTTACTTGTAATTCATCATATTTCGAATAATCTTCAGTTCCTTTCGTATAGGCGTGAAACACAATTTATAACTACTTTTTTTCACTTGTGACATAATCTACGAATACATTTGTGAATAAAATTTTTTTGCTAAATGTTTTTCATAATATAACAATATATTCATCATAATATGCCAACTATTATCAGTCATTGTAATTACTGTCATTCTATATTTAAGTTGACAATTTTCCTCGATAGACGTCAGGACCTACGCATCCATGGCTTACTATCTTTTTTATTATTTCGTTATTGGTGTACAAATATGTTAACAACAAAATTGGTCGACATTTTTATTTATAAACTTTTGTGGAGTGTTATTTGTTGTGTTAAGTGTTCAAATAATGTTGTTAAAAGTTTGTAGACATAAAGTTTTCTAAAAACAATGAAAGCTGTACCAGTGTAATGGAATAAGGTGAGTACCTACAGGATAGGTATATTTTATAATTCATTTTAACTTCCCTATGCATTAATGTACGCATATCAAGAGATTTACATACACATTGTTGCAAAATATAGGTAAGATTGAACAGATACATACGTAATATTTATATTTTCTTTAATGGCTTAATAACTGCTAGAAATGGGTCCGTTTATTCATTAGAAATAACTATTATTTTAGCTGATGACGAGCCCGAAAAGATATTTTTTATTAAACTTTTATGCATTATGTTTAAAATAGAAACAATATGAATTAAAAGTATAATGTTAAAGTATTAAAATATTATCGGAAACACATTGATCAGTTGCCACACAATACACAATTCTAATTTTAGTTGACAAAACATATTTAGAAAGAAATGAAAGTTTCAAATTTGTGAGTACAGTGTGGGGGTAAATTATGCATTTTTTATTTTATTTTATTTAATGAATGAAGCAAATATTATAAAATAATTTGGTCAAGTGCGAGGTGGACTCGCATACTAAGGGTTCCGCACCGCCTTCAAGATTCTAATATTCCAGTTTCAGACAAAAAAGGAATGAGTGCATTTTCTTATATTTACCCTAATATCTTTTAAAAGAAGCGTTTTTATTTTATAAAAAATATACAGTTCTATTTTCCACACATAGACTTATATTTTAATTGCTACATGATTCGTTTGATTTTGATAAAAAATGTATTTAATTTTCTAATTTGGCCCCAAAAATTAACTGAGTTTTATTTTACTAATAAATTTTCAGGGAAGCTTTTTAAAATCTGCTGTCTGAATTTTAGGCTCTGTAGATTGGAAGTTAACGGGGAAAGTAGGTCAAATTTTAAATAACAAATTATTAAATCTTTTAGACAAATTATTTAAAATTACAAATAAAATATATTTTTCAAAATTTTAGATAGTGTAATTTCTAAAGTAGGAATCAAGTCGAAGTTTAATATTTCTTTTATTTTTATCTTTTAAACAAATGATTTAGAAATATGATATAGTTATAATTCACATAGTGAGCCTTTTATTTGATGTATGATTGAAAATTTAATTTTTATTTTCTATTTAATTCTCTAATTTGTCCCCAAAATTAATATTGGGGTTTTCTACTAATTTTTCTTATCACGTCAGTGAGCTCTAGTACCCCTAATTATTGTAAAAATTTTATGTAGTATGGTTTCGGAAATAAAGCAGGAAATGAGAATTTTTTTGTTAATACCTCGTACACAATTAATTTCAAAAATATGAAAAATTTATATTTGAATTCCTCTTAATGAGCCCTTTATTTTGATGTATTGCATGATGCGTTAAAAAAATCTTTTTTTATTTTACGTTTAATTTTATAATTTGGCCCCCAAAATTAATATTAGAGATTTTTTCGTATTTTTCCTGTACACAATTTCTTTTAATAATTTCTGATAATATATTTTAAAATATTTATTTTAAAAATATGAAAAAATATGATTATATTTGTCATAATGAGTCCTTTGATTTGATGTATTACGTGATGCGTTAGAAACAATTTTAATTTTGGAATTTGCCCCCCAAAGTTAATATTAGGAGTTTCTCTTTATTTTTCGGGATTCAGATATCTCTAATTTTGTTCAAAATTTTAGGGCTTATAATTTCAGAGATAAGGTAGAGGGAATGGGTAAGAATTTTTATATTTTCGTTAATATCCTTATAATAATTTATTCTAAAAATATGCCATAATGGGGCTCATCTGATATATGTGTTAGAAACAATTTTAATTATATATTTTTCATTTAATTCTTTAATTTGCCCCCTAAAGTTACTAGTAGAGGTTTCTGCTTAGTTTCCAGTAAAATTTAGGTAAGACCCTATATCTCTAATTTTTTTCAAAATTTTACCTTTTACAGTTTTGGAGATAAGGGGGGGAGGACGGTTTTTTGTAGTTTTTCCCCCAGAAGTACCTCTAAAGTGAAAATTTCTTAATTTACGATATGTTCTACTGATCGGGTCACCAAACTATATACTGATACCAAATTTCAACCTTTTCTGTCCAGTAGTTTTGGAGAAAATTGCTGTGATGTGAAAGAGGGGAGAAATCCGGACTGATATTATAACGGTATCCGATATACGGAACCCTAAAAATTAAGCATTCTGCACTGAAGGTCGTCAATAGCTACTAAACAAAACACAAATAGAGAAAATCGGTTGAGAGTCAGAGGAGAAAATGGTCCCGAACCGTTTTGTCTTTGCCTATAGATACCATTTTTTCAAACAAATGGATTAGTAGGAGAGCGCCGATTGAATGGCCTAGATCTCCCGACCTAAATTCGCTGATCAAGCGACCAAGACTGAAGTTTTGAACATATCTAAGAATAATGGACTCACTCCTCAAGTGTTAACCAATGTTAAAAAAGAATTTAAAAATCGCATTGCTCATGGTCAACTTAAATATTTGCTGTGATTTTTTCTTATTCTTTTGTTACATTTATACCTTTCAGTTAATTTTTTGGTTTAAGTGAATAAAAGAAGAACTTTTTTCTAGAAAAACTTGTCACGTAACCGATTTTTAAACGTCCTGTATGTAGAATTACTAGATCTTTCAAATCGATATGTCAAATATTGGGGTAATCATTAAAAAAAGTGGGTGTGACGTCATACAGACCACATTAATGACGCCATGAGAAATCTATTTATGTCCAAATTTGCGCATTATTAATTTAAGGTTGACATGTCCGAGGATTGTTTTTCTTCTTTTACCTGGATATATTTTATTTGGTGTGAAGTTGTTTTATTTTGTGTCCAATATTTAGTAATTAAATTCTCTATTTTTTGGATTAGAATAATTTTAAGGTACCTATAAATAGTAGAATAGTATACGCTAGTAAAGTAACTTTGACAGTAGGCATTTGCGCCATCTCGTGTTTTATTTGTAGAACACTGGTTCTGTTAATGCCGTAATTTATGTTTGCTGTGTTATAGATTAAAATTTAGTTATCCCATAAAATGGAAAGAAAAACATCAATCCGAAAGTGCGGTGTTGTTTTGAAAATACATCAAGGAAAAATCAAAAATTACAATTCTACCGTTTTCCTGGATCTCTATAGCAATCGTAGAGGAAGGAAAAAATGGATTACAGCAGTTCGTCGTCAAGGGCAATTAAATAAAATTTCCAGGTTTTTAGTCATTACTAAATACATAAAATTAATCACAATTGTTCTGTTAACAAAAATAAGATTCAATAACTTTTGTAATTAGAAAATACTTTTGTTTACAAAATAAATTGAAATTTAAGGTTAACATAAGTTTTAATTTTTTAATTAATAATATTTTCTTTTAGGAATAAAGAAAAAAATGTAACTTTTTAGTTAAAGGAGGGATGAAAAGCCGCCATGGAACCAGGAACATATTGAATGATTTACTGTGCTCATTTCGATGGAGCAGAAAAATCAAACAATGTAGATACGAGGGTGAATCAAATATGAACCGGACTTTTGTTTTAAAAATTTTATTGGTACGATCAATCCAAATTTTAATACATATTATTTTTCTACATAGTCTCCTCTCTTATGTATACATTTTTCCCACAGAATCGGAAGTTTTTTAATATCTTTCTCAAAGAATGAAACTGGTCGTGTCGATAACCAATTGCGCACAAACGTTTCTATACCTTCGTTGTCCTCAAAGTGGTGGCCTCCCAGTTCTTCTTTAATTGGCCCAAATATATGGTAGTCACATGGCGACAAATCAGGACTGTAAGGCGGGTGTTCAAGGGTTTCCCAATGCATTTTGTTCAATTCTCCTTGAGTCAATGCAGCTGTATGTGGCTTAGCGTTGTCATGCAACACAATCACACTTCGGATAGACATATCCCGCCTCTTGTGCCGATAGGCAAGTTTCACTTGTTGGAGTAGTTCACAGTAATACTCAGAATTAATTGTACAGCGTTCGTGCAGAAAATCGATCAGCAGTACGCCTTCAATCAGCTCATGAATTGCGTAGATATTTGCCTCATTGATGCTTGTCGTGGGACGGCGTGCATGAGGTTCATTTTCCACTGTCTCTCGGCCATCTGAAAATTTTTTGTGCCAGTCGTACACTTGGGTCCTTGAAAGTGTTTCATTGCCGAACTGTGCAGATAGTCGACGCAAAATTTCAGACGGTCTAACGCCCTCCCGCGCCAAAAATTTGATAACAACACGTGCGCAACAGACGTATGCACCTCTTGCTCTGACATGATGCTACTAACAGCGCATCGACTACGCCTCGCCAAACCGATGAACTCCCTTCTTCTTAACATCTCTACCTAACATATATCGAGACGTTACGCAACTCGAATTACCTGCAGGGCGAGAAACAGAAAAGTCCGGTTCATATTTGATTCACCCTCGTACATAAAGTAGTTTACAATTCAACTATCTTTCCTGTATTATATCAATACTTATACTCTTTTAAATAAATAACACTTTTTATTCTCATTATTTTTATTTTTTATGAGCTTCTTTATTATTAGTTATTACAAAAGTTATAAATAATATATAATCAATATTCATTTCTTTGTGAATTAACCTATATATTTTGGCATCTGTTGTTGCTTTATTATCCTTGTTCCAACTTCAAAATTTTTATCTTGATCCATTAAAACTTCATCGTCAGTAAAATCTATCAATAAATTATATATAATGAAAAAAGTTAATTTGCTTTCTTCTTATATATATATTTTCTTACTATTGTTAATCTCAATTGGAGCTTCATCGACTCCTGAAGATGGAATTTTTTCTTCTCGTAGGTACTTGTAATCTTTCAGCCAACAAACCAGCATGAAGATTTTGCTTTTTTATATACATATTGCAGGAAATATAGTTGGATTGTAATTTTTGTTATATGCATTGTTAGTTTTTTCCCAAACAATCTGACCACTGCAAATCATTGAATTTGTTTCTGGTTGAGATGGATTGCCCCACTGCTGTAATTAAAAAATCTCAGTTTTGTTAATAGAACAACAATTAATTAATTATTAATTTTATACATATAATAATGACTAACAACTTGGAAATCAAATTTATTTACCCATGATGTCGAACTGCTGCAGTTCATTTTTTTCTTCATCTCTAATTGATATACAAATCCATGAAAGTGGTATAAATGTAATTTTGGGTTTCTTCTTGGTGTATTTTCACAATCAACTACACCGCACTTTCGGTTTGATGTTTTCCTTTCCATTTTATGGGATAACTAAATTTTAATCTATAACACAGCAATCATAAATTTCGGCCTTAACAGAACCAGCGTTCCACGAATAAAACACGAGATGGCGCAAATGTCTATTGTCAAAGATATTTTACTAACGTATAGAGCAAAATAAAATCGCTCACTCTGTAGAAACCCATCGCACAACATTCAATCAATAACATTCGGGGTGTGGGATGAAGTCGTCACGTCAAGACATTATGCAGAGTCAGACCCCGAACGACAAAGCGATGTGCATTTTTTACATGGGGCTGAGGGTGAATCCGTATTTTTTTCTTCGTCCTAATTCCTTATCTAAATTCAAAGTACGTTACCGCAGCGGCTAGTAATGATGGATAAATGCCCTAAATGCTCTTTTATTACGGGATTTGTCTGGATGGTGACCAGAAGGCAAGGCAATTTTCCTGCTCGACTACACAAAAAACTATCATCTTTTTGGGATAAAGACGCGTCATGTAGAAGGAAATGTTAAAAAGGAGCTTAGGTTGTTAGATTTGTTGGTTGAAATTGAAAGAAAACGAGTTCCGATTCTTCACGCGTTGTGTGAAAAATAAAAGTTGCAAGCAAGCAAAATAAAAGAGCTATTCAGTAAGATTGTCCTAATTATTTTTTAAAAGTATAACAAAATTTTTATATGAGACTAGCCGTCCCCACTCTGAAGGAGTTCTACAACTTGGAGTATTTGACGTATTTATCTTGAACTTTTTTGTTATTTGATAATTTTTAGATTATATTTTAACACCATTGAGGATCGATATGACAACAACCCCTTCTAAAAGTGAATTATTATAGGAGTTCATATGATGACCTAGACATATTTGATGTGTTTGAGAACAGCAAACTCGTATAAGTAAACTATTTAAATATGAAAAATTCGATGTTCTTTTGTTTTTTGCTTATACAGGGTGAGTTTTTTTTTTGATGATCAGTATGGGAATCTCGGAAACTAGCGGAGATAGAGCAATGGTTAAATTGGGAAAGATTTACAGTTTTACTGGCCCAATTTAATAACACTTTCGGATTTTTGTAAAAAGTCGTGGCTTACTAGATGTTTTGAAAAAACGAAATTCTGTCGATTTAGTCAAATCCCTCTAGTTTCTTTGTTTTTGATTTTATAAAAAAGTGTAAATATCAAAATTGAAGGGAATTGTATCCCGAATATGATTGTCATGTCCTCGTTTGCGCGACAGCTCTCGTTTTCGCGATATGACACAAACTTATCTTTTTTTGAATGGAAACCATAGTTGGCTATGACCTCAAAAAATCGTATATTTTTAGAGCTCAACGATATAATACTCGATATAGTTATTCATAACAATAACTGAGTTATGGATGCTTTTCTCTTTTATTTCCACTTTTCACGTAGTTAGCCATGAAATTGATTGATTTATTAATAACTATTCCAAAAAACATTGAACAATTTTTTTATTAGTTATATCAGATATAAAGAAAAAACTAAATAAGTAGGTATTTACTAAAAACTTAAGAAATTAAAGTACATAATAATGGTTACAATTTAGGTTCGAAACGTCCACCAAAATTGTCACGTTGGCATATTTGATTTGGACATGTGATATATATTTTTTAAAGTACGGATAAACTATATTTATTCTTTGTAACTTACTGATAAATTGAAATATTATTAAGGAAACAAAAATTCATAGGGTAGCAAAAATGTTGAATTTTATTTAATCAATCTGAGAAATCTGTATTATATTCAGATTGATTATGAGTGTTTGAAAACTTATTCTCCATTTCCAGTAAGTTACAATAAATCACATTTACATTTTGTAAATCTGTCTTTTTATTGATGGTATTAGACTGACCGTTAATGAAGACCATCTCCAAGAAGCTACGTTTAAAACTGTTACGTTCAATGGCCAGAACTTGCGGATTTTCCAAAGAAGGATAATGGTAATGTTGTAAACAGTGGGTGGCTATATATATATATATATATATATATATATATATATATATATATATATAATTAGTTTGAGTTACGGCTGAATTGGCTAATACAATGTACGAACGGTTTCGGGAAGCAGCCTTTTATGAGCGATTTTATAAAGAAGTGAAATACATTTTTATTTTGCGAAAGCTTTCGAAATACTTTAATTTCTACGTCAGTCTTTTGACTACAAACAAAATTTATAATTATAATATGTGAGATAATTTCTTAAATACTTAAAGTAAATTGTGATTGTAATTTGAAAAAAATTGTGATTGTAATTTGAAAAAGAGCACAAACATAGGAATTTATGAAATTAATAAATTAGATGTAACAAAATTTTGACATTGATAGCAAAACTGGAATGAATGTTATAATCAAAAATAACATTACTATGGTGAGAAACAATCAATAGTGTGGACCGTTGCAATATTGTTGAATTATAGTTGTACAGGGTGGTTTAGAAAATGATATACAAATAAGTTATATAGGGGTGATCAATACACAGAAGCAATGCAGCGAAATAGAGTAAATTAGAGTTACACTTATAGAAAGTGGTCCAAATAATGAAACAAAGAAAAAAAGTTTGAAATTTTTTGGAAAATATAGTAAAAGAATACAAATTAGAGGGGGAGAAAGAGAGAGATAAGAATACGCTTAAATTTTCAATAGAATTGTACCTGGAATTAGATAAAATATAAAATAAAATATGAAAACAGTGATTGATTGCACCCGGTTTCTAAACGGTTTTTATTTTATGTCAGCGGTTTTTTTTAATATAAATTATTAGCAAATATGGATCACGCTGCGATCAGTGTATGTGAGCTTGGAATCTTGAGTGTGCATGAAAGCTGGCTCTGCTGGTTTATCTGCTGTATGGTGAATATGTATCTCATTTAAGTTTATTAATGCTGCTTTGGATTTAAAATTTTGAGGTTTTACGGTTATACAAGTTGTGGGTTTTGAGGTTTCAGGGTTTTATGCTAAAAGGGTTTACTACTGTTCAAAAAATAAAGTTTGTGTCCCATGTGTAAGTCTTTTCGTTGCTTATTTTGGGTTTTTGGGCTCATCCAATTTTGAGGTTATGAGTTTTTACGGTTGCTATTTCCGGCTTGTCGAGCTCGTTCGGGATAATAAGGATGTGGAGGTTGCAGTGTTGATTCTGTTGAATTCTACTATTTTTCAGCTATTTTTTGAGGTTAAAAAAAACTGTAATGTAATGAGGCCACATACTCGTAATACGATAGGTTTTGACCGAGGAGACCTTTCATCGATTTTTTTTTGTGGTCCTGTGTTACTAAACTAAATAATATTCTTGCAAATCAGGCTTATAACACGCAGTCAGTTATTAATTAAATACTTGTTATTGCCTTATTAGAAATATCGGTTAAGTGTCCAGTTAAGCTTACTTGTCATGTAAAAGTACTAATTACTTTTTGAAATAAATGCTCTCAAGGCTTGTTCAAACTTCAACGGTGGAACGGAAAAACCTTACAAAATATTTTCCGAAGAGTCTCTCAGTGTACATCGCTAATTAGAGGAAAAGACAAACCGACAACATCCTCAAGACTGCGTCATCATCTTTCGAACAAAAAGAATGAAAAGGATAAAATAATAAAGAAAAGCAAAAAAAATATGATCAAATTAAGGACCTTTCGCGGATGCTGTTGAATAGAAATCGTTATTGCAAGAACGTTCTACGGTGGAACTGGAAATCCGATCTTTTATTATGTCTTCGTGGTCTTTTGTGTTTCTGCGGTTGCCTCCAAGACCTTAGAGAGATGCCGACGAGGATGCGAAAGGCCCTGCAGTTTGGAACATTTTTAAATCGATTAAATTTTGAGTTACTCAATTCAATTAGTCACCTCAATTTTTTTCGAACGTATTTCATTTCTTTATGGTGTAGAGTTGTGTTCTGGTAGAATGTGTCATAAAGTAAACTTAGTATGCAATAATATTATAAAGTAATGTTTTGATATAAATTTATTCCTACAACTTAACAGGATTATGTCTTATTTAACAATTATATCTAGCTAACAAATAGTTTACTAATGTTTAAGCACTTTTTTGGGAAATTACAGTATATTTCGGGGTCTAGGACAGAGCGCATTGTCAATGGTAAAGAAACTATGAAGAAAGGCACAATTCTAAAATTTAAATTTTAGAATTGACAATAAAGGCAAAATTGCATAAACGTCTAAGTAAATATCTCAGAAATATTATTTAATGTAAAATCGAAACATAATATCCTAAAATCTGAAAAAACTGCGGAATTCAATTAATATTATGTAAATCTAGGTAAATGAATGGCGGATATAATTACGAAAATTAATTTACAATTTTTTTTATTACCCCCATATATAACCCAATCAATGTTCTTGACACCCGTTGATAATAAGAAATTAATCCTGTGTATATCAAATTTAAAGAACATGTCCTCACCAGGGCCTGATAATATCACAGTCGAAACACACATGTAACGAAACCATTAGTACACATTAACCAGTGTTTTAGTCACATGTAACGCCAATAGTCAAATCGGGAGACCCTTCACAACTAAATAATTACAGACCAATCTCCCATATAAATAGCTTTGCGAAATTTTTTGAAAAATCCCTAAAAAAATAATATCATTTTAAAACAAACAAAAAATTATCCCAAATAGGCAATTTGTCTTTATTTAAAATTCAAACACCGAAAATGCCATTCATGAATTTTTAAGAATATCAGTAAGGGCTATGAATAAATCTTCAAAATGTATAAAGTTTTTTTTAGGCCTAACCAAAGCATTCGATACAGTAGACCATTCAAAGTTAATAACTAAATTGTAAAACTACGGCTTTAGAGGGTGAACATTAAAACTTATACAAAATTACCTTCCAGATAGGACTCAAAAAGTGACAATTGGAAATAGGCTCTGAAGCTACTATAAACACTTGGGACCCGCAGGACACAGTTTTAGGACCAATTCTGGCATCTCTAAGATAAAAAATGCTAATGGACAAATTATGTATTATGCAGGTGAAACAGTGCTAATGAGTACTGGAAAAACCTGGGATATGGCAAAACAGAGCATAGAAAAATTTTCAATCATCAAGACAAAACACAAGTGGCAGATAATGGAATAAGATCAATTACAAACTTAAATGTAAAAACCGAGCTAATATAAAAACGAGCGGCAGTCATTTGAGACTGAACGATGGAAGCGAAAGCTTCTTACGAATTATACTTCAGGAGAATGAAAACAATTGTCACTATTTTGTTATGACTCAAGTATTAATCTTAATGTGTAATTTAATTCTTAATTAAAATTTCTACAAGTGCCAAATAAAATTTGTTGAATTAATAACTTGCAAGTTGAAGCTCATATCCAATGAATTGTACTATATTATAAAGCTGAACTGACTGACATTGCGTCATGGTATGTCTAGTGACGAGTTGTGAGGGCATTAGGCTTTAAGAAAAGTATTCAATACTATGCAGAAGCGATACTTTTTTTCGAGACTACTCATGTGTACAGTATCTAGAGTTCCTATTCGAAACCGTGTCCCTAGGCAAGCAAGAACGTAGACAGCTGCCAATAAAGACTCTCTCTCACACACTACAGCTTGTCTATAGCGTTACTCACTCCCGCCAATACATAATTTGTTAGATCACCTGGCAGGTCGAAAGTCCCAACAAAATGATCTGTCTTTTTAAGAATCTTATTTTTAGTTATAAATTGTAATGTCTTCGATACACATTCCATAGAGAGAATATTCAAAAAAAATGTATGAATTAGATGTTGCGGTTTTAGTTCAATGCTGGTTCAATGCAAGTATATAATTGACGAAGGACCTTTAGGGGAACAATCAATAAACACGTGCCGTCACATAAACGAATCACCAAATAAAAGTTATCACTAACCTTTAAGTCGAAGCTCTGGCGTTTTCTTGGTTCTTCTTTCTTCAGAGGCTAGCCCCGTGAACAGGAACAGTTTCTTAGAGCTTCGTCTGGACAACACGTTACACAAAAAATAGCGACGTAATGTTCATTGATTGAGCATACAAAAAAATGCGGGTTTAACAACAAATGATGCGGTTTTGTAAACACAAAAGAAACAAAATGACAGCGGTTTAGCGGTCGTCACGAATGGAGCTAAGAACTCGCGAACTCGTAACGCAAAAAACAACAATAAGCGTCGTCTCTTCAGACGCAATCAAAAATGTGTCCGAATAATTCGGAGCATAATACACCAAACTCCCAAGCGTCTAAATAGCTAGGAATCCGACACACGAATGTCAATACTGTCTATATTTTACACGCAAAAAACGTTTACAATTAGCATTAGCGCGACGGAATGTTTTAGAAAAGGTGCAGAAGTTTAAAAATCAATGAAGTAATTCAATCAAATTGAAAACAATACACCAAACAAATTGCGGGAACGCACCATAAATATTACCCTATTATAATTTCAAGTTGCCTCAAATACATTTTTTATATTTTTTTGAAAAATATTTTTGCACGCGCCTGACAATGTTAAAACCGCGACTAAATCGTCTGGCTTATCTTTTTTATTATTCTTTAAACATTAAACAATTACATATAAAAATTGCATATTGCCTCAAATATATTTGTGGAAAAAATATATGATATTTTTTAAACTGTAGGGCTTGGTTTAGCCCCGCAACTCACCAGGAAGCTCTCCAGTCCCGTATTGGGGTACAATAGGAGATGTATGTGACAAGTTTTCAGCTTGCCTCAAATACCTACCCAAAAATTGGTGCCAACTCTCGGACTATACGATATTAAGAAAACAACAGGCATCACGTATTCCCAAACACTAAGGTCTGAAGCACATGAAATGAAACAATCTTGTAAGGGAGATTACACAATGAAATAATAATTGTTAAACGTTGCTGTATATTTTTGCAAAAACACTACGTGAAAAATTGTTAAAAAGGCAAAAAAATAATTTGTGGTGATAAACAAGGTTTCTCCTAATTCCAACCCTCAATCCACCGCTATATTTGTCATTTACTTATTCGCTCATCTGCCTCATATTTGTTTCATGAATTCTCTATTTAACAAATTATGAAAACAGTTGGAAGTGCCTCTATTCGATTCTAATAACTATTCTTCGTCGCTCGCAAGATTTGAAGCCTACTTTTATAATAATTGTCTCCGGGAATAATTGCAGACTGTTATTGTGTCCTCCATGGATAATTGTCGTGGAGAAGCTTCCATTATCCAATACGGTGAAGCGATAAGTGCTTTTCCTGAATTATTCAAATATCGAGGCATCTGATGAGGGTAGAGAGAAAACTTGTTATTTTCCCTCTAATGACACGTTGGATTGTTGTTACGTGATTGATTTGACAGGTACATCAAGTTGTTTGAAATATAGGAAATGCCTCTGGCGTGGAAACGTCCCCTGATACGAGAGAAATTAAAGATTGAACGGATAAAGGTGACATTTCTACATTTTAAGATGGTAATAGTTATTTCAAATTTAAAATAAATTTTTCTTTGGCATTATCATTTATTTATCGTTATCATCATTAATATTAACCATTTTTTCGCTCATATAACACCACTAAATAAAAAACTTAGGTTAGGTCTCTTGGTTTCATTTTTAGAAGTGAAAACGTATTCAAGGAAAATTAAAATAATTGGCACTTTTATGATTGAACTATTAAAGCTTATCTGTGATTTAATTCTTAGTTTAAATATAATTGAAACGGAACATTATGACGTGTAAGTTAGTTTTTAATCAAAATATACAATTTGTTGAATAATAATAATTCAAAACTATTTCACCCATGTATTATTCTGGCAAAAGATTCGCCAACATTTGATTTGGGACCATCCATAAATTACGTAGGATGAATTTTGCAAAATTCCTTATTTTAAGGATATATATACCGAGTGATCAATATCAAGTGTTCTGAATTGGCAACCCGCTTGCCCCTACTTCTAGGCATTTTTCAGTTCGTCTATTGTAGACCCTTGAATTTACGAATGACGTGTTCGAGATGTCAAATGTCAACACGGCATTGTGAAATTTTGCGGGCTTTTGACTATTGTTTGATTTATTACCAATTATTCTTTATTTTCTATAAGGCTTTTTATTGTATATAATACTGTCTTTTTCAACACAGCACAATGCCATTTTCGGTGCAAACTGATACTTTTATTATAATAGCATATTTTCGTAGTGCTGTTTTGAACAGATTATTACAAAATATCCTCATGAAGAAATTTCTATTGAAACGTTTGGAAAACACCTAAATAGAAGTGGCTCGAGAGTTGAAGAGGCTGGGAGTGTACCAAAACGTAAACCTGAAAAGGCAGCAACGGTATTAACACAAGATGTCATCGGTGATGTACGGGAATGAAATATATCTATCATAATAATGTTATACTCTCCGTGGGTTCAATTAAAAACTAATATTCAAATCACTTTCTAGAACTTTTATGCACACGTAAACATCAAATATTCTCAACAGCTGATTCGAATACAATAACATCGAAATCATGACAATAGATACGCTCTACTCATTTCTGCCATGAACGGCCGTTCCTTTTATAATCTGCATGGAATTTTTCCAGCCAATTTCCGGAGTCATCTTCCCGGTTGTCGAGGTTTTTCCAGATTTTCGTCCTTGCGGATATTCTTTTTAGGGTTCCGTATATACAATATACCCTTATAATATCACTCAGGATTTCTGCCTCTGTCACATCACAGCAATTTTCTCCTAAACTACTCGACAGAAGAGGTTGAAATTTAGTATCAATGTATAGTTTGGTAACCCGATCAGGTGTACATATCGCAAAAGAAGAAATTTTGATTTTAGGGGTCCTTCTGGGGGGAAAAACTAAAAAAATCGATCGTTCCCCCCTGATCTCCGAAACTACAGAGCCTACAATTTTGAAAAAATAGGAAATATAGAAAGTTGCCCGAACTTTACAGGAAAAATAAAGAGAAACCATTAATATTAATTTTGGGGGGCAAATTATGGAATTAAATGAAAATTTAAAAATTGAAAAAAATTAACACGCATCATGTAATACATCAAATGAAAGGTCTCATTCTGAGGAACACAAATATATTTTTTTTATATTTAAAAAATAATAATTTAAAAGATATTAACGAAAATATACCAAAATTTACCCATTCTCCCCTCTTATCTCCGAAACTATAAAACGTAAAGTTTTGAAAAAAATAGAGGTATAGAGTCTGATCTGAAGTTTACTGGAAAAATAAGGGGAAATCTCTACTTTTAATTTCGGGGGGCAAATTACAGAATTAAATGGAAAATACAAAATTAAAATTGATTCTATCGCATCATGTTATCTATCAAATGAAAGGGCTCATTATGACGAAAAGAAATATATTTTTTTTCATATTTTTAAAATAAATTAATTAAAAGATATTAACAAAAATTAAAAAAATTACCCATTCCCTCCTTTATCTCCGAAACCATAAGCTGTAAAATTTTGAAAAAAAATAGAGGAATAGCGCCTCACCTGAACTTTACTGGAAAAATAAGGAGAAACCCCTAATACTCATTATAGAATTAAATGAAAAATAAAAAATTAAACTTGTTTCTAACGGATCATGTAATATATCAAACCACAGGGCTCATTATGACTAATACAAATATCTTTTTTTTTATTTTTTTTAAATAAATATTTTAAAATATATTAAAAAAATATTAAAAAAATTACCCATTCCCCCCTTTATTCCCCAAACTATAAGACCTATTTTTTTTATTTACTGGAAAAATACGAAGAAATCTTAATAATATTAATATTGGAGGCCAAATTATAGAATTAAACGGAAAATAAAAAATATTTTTTTCAACGCATCATGCAATATATCAAATGAAGGGGCTCATTATGAGACATTCAAATATATTTTTCATATTTTTAAAATTAATTGTTTACAAAATTTTAACATAAATATATGTAAAAAAAAACTCATTTCACGGTTTATCTCCCAAACCATACAACCCAAAATTTTGAAAATAATTAAGGGTACTGGGGGCTCACTTGAAATTTATAAGAAAAATTATTAGAAAACCGCCATAGTAATTTTAGCAACAAATTGAAATTGAAATGGAAAATAAATATTCAATTTTCAAACGCATCATATCAAATAAAAGGCTCATTATGTGAATATATCATATTTTGAAATCATTTGTTTAAAAGATATTAGCAAAAATATTAAAAATCGACTTAATTCCAATTTTAGAAACTACACTATTTAAATTTTGAAAAATATATTTGTATTTTTAAATAGTTTGAATCACAGATTTAATAATTTATAATTTAAAACTTGACCTATTTTGCCCTTTATCTTCCAATCTATAGAGCCTCAAAATCCAGACAGTAGATTGTAAAAGGCTTCCCTGAAAGTTTATTAGTAAAATAAATCTCTAATGTTAATTTTTGGGGGTCAAATTAGAAAACTAAATACATATGTATTCTTATAAAAATCAAGCGAATCTTGAAGGTGGTACGGAACCCTTAGTATGCGAGTCCAACTCGCACTTGACCAAATTATTTTTTATACTTCAGTCCACTTGAATGTTTTACGTTACTTTAGCCATGGACGGCGTAGATAATTTCACAAAATAATAAAGTTTGTAGCATAACACACCTTCATAATGAATATCAAATTTTTTAATATAATATATTTTTATTATTAAAGTGTGTTAAAATTATAAAAACATTTAAGTACATATACATATGAATATTGACTTAGAGAGTTTTCGTAGAATTATACGTTAGTTGTTTACGACTAAAATATTTTTATATACCTACTTACATAAAAAGTTTCAAGATATTAATTCTTATATTATTATAAGTAAATGCATATATTAAATACGGATTTGGGTGATAAATACTTAAACAATAGCTAATTTTATAACTATATGTATATATGAAAATGCTGAATCAAGTAGACTTAAAATTTTTCTATCGATATCGATAAAAATAATATTTGAAAGATTTTAGCAGACACCCTAAAATATCTAACTAAATTATGGATGGTCCCTTTGGGGGAGGGACAAATTGGCTCTTACTGAGGAGCAGATCGGTAGGTCGAGAGGAGGCAGATGAGTTATTTTGTGTTAACCGCATATTCCATCACATTAGTTATAATTAATAGACAATAACTGACCTGGTTGTAACAGCAAATTCGAAAAAGTAATTTATTTCAATAATAAAATACAATATATATATATATATATATATATATATATATATATATATATATATATTTATTTGTTTTTTGCTTATGTTATGAAACTTATGTAGAAATCGTAATACTTTCAATGGAAAAGTTGTAAGGAATCGGAAAACCTTTAATCTGAGCGTTTACAAGACTCGATCAGGGGATTTTTCGCTAAGAAAATCCAGAAAAAAACCGATAAAAATGACTTTTTAATTTTTTTTAACTCTTTTGTAATAAAAACTGCGAACTTAATTTTCCACTCAATAATAGACTACAATGACTACTAGAATTAATTAAGCTCAAGATGGATTTTGTGAGATAAACAGTTTTTTCAGAATTGTAATTTAAAGAATGAAGTGAGATATTTTGCGAACGGTACTGTTTTAAACTGCGTCCGTCTGATAGGAATGTAACAAATACATTTTAAAACTTGATATCATTACCTTCAATTCGTATATCTTGGATTTGTGTTCTAATGGTTAAAAATGCTTTTGAATATTGCATATTATGTGAGAGTTCGTGTCAGGGCGGATCCAGACACTTGCTTTCCTGGGGGCGATTTCATGCTTCAGGGGGCGATTTCATGCTTCTGGGGGCGATCCTGTATTAAATTTACCTAAATATAATATTAAACCCAGGTTTCTTGAACTATTACATTAAAAATAGCCCTTCTGAGGTTTAAATTCATAGAACTGACCTTCTTCTAGGCTCTTGGAGTTAAAATTACCTCGTTTTAATATTAAATTTAGTAACTTTAAGGCTCTCGGAGGGGGCGATCGCCCCCATCGCCTCCCCCCCCACCCTGGATCCGCCCATGGTTCGTGTCAGAGGGAGACAGAAGAAAATGTGGGGGGTGGGGTGGTCAAACTAATTTAAGGGAAGTTTTTCGACGCAGTAATGGAAAATTCTTATTCTATATTTTTTATCACATATGTTATACTCATTTAAAGGTACTGTAGCTAAGAGTATAACCTCGAGTGACATGAACAACATGTTCATATAAGTAGAGTCACATTAGTGGATGTTAATGTCACTATAATTTATCGAGTATTTTATCTAGTGAAATATGAAACAAAAACAATCATTTTTAAAATATCTTAATTGGATTCTTTGATGGAACAAAAAGATTGCTCAGTACCAAAATATTCTAATTCTTGATTCACTTAAAAAATGTTAAAAAGTACCTAAATACATACTACATTCATTATAAAACATTTGTTTATTTACCAAAGTGTATTCCTATTGAATAAAACTGTGCTTTCATTTAAAAAATATTATAATTCTCGGTTATTTGTTATAAAATCTAATACCTACTATTTAATGGAATGCTCTACTTCAACCTACAGAATTAGCAAAATAATTAGCTGTTATAATATTAACAATAATATTATTAAATGGGTAAATTATATAAAGTCAAATTTTGAATAAACACACAAATTTTAAAATACAAAATGATATTTATTCATTACTGATTTTTTCTGTTGATAAATATCTAAACAAAAATTTATCGGATTTATCATTCATTAAAATGTCTGGTCCAACATAAGAGTAATTTCTGTTTCAATTTTAGCTTTACAACAGGTTCCATTCTATGACATATAAGTGTTTTGATGTTTGGCAAAATTTCAGATTCATTATCAGTACTTGTCATGTAAACATCTTTTATTTTTTATATGCATATCTAACCTCTTCCTGTAACGTTTGCATCTACAAAAATAAAATAAATAAAAATTATTATAATTGCTAATTTTTCATGTTTTGTATATTTTACCTGTTGATAGCCTGAGCTTCATTTACTTGTTTTCATATGTATTAAAAATTAAATATTCATTACTTGGTACCAATGATGTTTTCACGTTCTTGTTTCAAATAAAAGGTCGCTGTAGTTAGATCATTTTGTTGTGGAGACAATTAACAGTTAAAAAATTAAAATGTGAATAGAAAAGCTGAAATAAGTAATGGGCCTACCTTAAGAAGCTTTCGTTTCAATAAGGTAATAATTACGAGGAGGCATTTATTACAGATAAATAAGTTGACTTAAAAAAAAATCAGAAACAAATGCTTAAGCGGTTTTTAGTAGGTACAAAATATCTTTTGTTTCGAAAAAAATTCTTCAAAGCTTCATTTTAGCTTCAACAGCAGATAATTTGAAAACTATAGCGATAACCACCGGTTAATGTTTTTTAAAGTTGGTTTATGTTAATTTTTTAAAAACAAACGTGCAAATTTTGAATTGTGGCAAATTTTCCATTGTAAATTTAACCATTTTTCATATAGGGTTTCAAAATTCAGCAATTAATGAGAGTAATATTTCGACACAAAATGAATATCGACATTAGGGAGTTTTAGCAAAAATCTAGCCTACAGAGACTCCAAAACGGAGTCGTCCTGAGTATAACGTCGTTTCTCTGTGATTTCAAGGATAAAAATCGCATGAAAGAATCCGTAGGATAATGAAAGCCTATTAAAAGATATATTTTTTTCGAGACTTTTCAATCCATTGACCACAAAACCATATATTGTTTCTTGTCGAGAACCTTCATCAGTGGCGCTTCCCTCAAAAGACTGAAATATCGAATAATTATTTATGTATTTTATACCTCAATCTGAATTTAGGAGTTTCAGGAAAAACTAGCTCACTTAGAACCCAAATCGGGAGTCGCGCTGTTTGTAACTGTTTCCCGTTATTCCTAGGCTAAAATCAAACGAAAGAATCCGTAGGTTAACTAGAACCTATCAAGGATATTATAATACTATTGTTTCGAGATTTAACAATCCATTGAACGCAACACAATATATTTCTAAACGAGAACCTTCATCAGCTGCGAGTCCCTCAACGAATTGGAATTTTTGATAATTACTTATGTATATAGTACATACAACTTGATTTAATATTTCAAATTGGGCCAAGGTAGAGGGTTCTATTAAAAACAAAGAAACTGGTGTTTACTTTCAGGATAACCGAAAACCTATATCAAAATATTTGTAGTTTCCATAAGCATAGCATTTAATAATCGTCTGCATTGGAAACACATTCTACATATATTTCGATTCGTTTCCGTTGCTGTTATGACACGGCATACGAGACGGATTTTTAGTACTCACACCTTAACGGGAATCATATCGAAGCATCAACGAAATCATCGGCTCCGGCATTGCTTTAAAACAGATTGCTAGGAATGCGGTGTCGTTAGGACTCAGACAAACGTCGAGAAAAACTCGTAATCGACTAATTGGATATATAAATCGTTTCGACAATTTGGATTCACGTTGAGATCTAGTGCGGATTCTGCAGAAGTCAGATGATGATACATTTCAAGACGAGATAACTGCAGGGGCGTACCTGGCTCTATAACAAAATGGATCGCACATAGAACATATATAGAAAAATGTCAATTATTGGTGAAACAGATTGGTTCATCCGCGATTGGCTGAAGCAATGTCAAGTTGTGCAACCAAGAATGCTGCAGTTAGTAGCCGAAGCTCCACACCAGATTTTAGTGATAGAAATGTACCTAGGGGTCTCGGTAATTTAGTCCCAGAGTGTCTGGAGATCTGGTTGGAACTATAATTTAGATTGTGGCAAGCATTACTAGAATAGAGAGACAGAAAGAGTTATTTCGTTAGTAGTTATTACAGCTCCAATAGCACTTTAGATCAACTCAACCCCAAGTTATCTTCGACACCTAACTTCGTTGCTGACCGCACAAAAATAAGGCTGATTGGTTATTAACCGATTTCCAAAAAGGAGGAGGTTTATCAATTTGTCTGGAACTTTTTTTATGTATGACGAGCGATTATTCAAAAACGGCTTGGGCAATTTTGATGATTTAAACTGCGTTATATTAAGGACCAATACAGAAAGGTACCACATAATTGTCTATCACATGAGATTTACGTTTTTTCAGAAAATCAGAACAAAAAGTACGTAAAATCGTACAGGGTGTTTGTAATGACTTTCATTTTGATTCGTTTGAAGTAAGTTTCTTTTAGAGTTGAAGTTAAGTTAGGAGGCTAATAGTCGCGTGAAATGAAAGAAAATATTCCGTTAGTTTATCGAAACGAAAATTTAAGTCAGCGAACTCTTCTAGGTATATGGTATACGATTGTAGGTGTGTGCGTGCGTGCATGTGATATTAGGTAGTTAATAAGAAGTTGTATACAAAGGATGGTTGAAATATAAGTTGGAATTGAATTAGTTATACAGGGTGGTTGAAATAAGAGTGGAGCAAAACTATAGTTATACAGAGTGGATATTTGCGTTATAGGACGGAGAATAATTATAGTTATACAAAAGGCTTTAAAAATTGTCAGAAGCAGTTGAATATACAGGACGGTTGAAATATCAGCTGGAGTAGAATTGCAGTTAGACAGGGCGGTTAGAAAAGTTATATAATTTGGAACGTAAGTAGCTGCTTATACAATGTGTTTGAAGTAAGAGTGGGGTAAAATTATTGTTATTCAGGGTGTATCAAAAATTTGTTATATAAGCATACACAGTTAGGATATTTGAATTATAGGACGTAGGACGGGGTATAATTATAGACATGGGTTCAATAAATTTTCGAAGCAGTTGCATATACGGGGTGGTTGAAATAAATAGTAGTAAAATTATAGTTATAAAATGTGGTTCAAAAAGGTGAAGTTTTTTTATATCGGGTAGACCATGGGTAGTTGAATAAATGCAATATTAGACATATGGGGCGAAGTAAAATCATTGGTATTCAGGAATAATTTAAACAAGAGAAAGTAGAAAGAGTCAATAGTGTGAAGAGGATTTGTACATATACAGGCTGGTTTTAAAGATATCAGGACCGTTGTAATATTGTGTTGAGGTGAATTATAGTTGTAAAGGGTGTTTCAGAAAATGATGGACGATTAAGTTATATAGGGGTCACCAATACACAGAAGCATATACAGTGTGGATACAATATAGAGTGAATTAGAGTTACATTTATAGAAAGTGAAAAAAAAGTTAAAATATATTTGGAAAATAGACAAAGAATAAAAATTAGAGAGGGGCAAAGAGAGACAGAGATAAAGAGAGAGTGATAGGAATATCTAAAATGTTCAATTGAATTGTACCTTAAATCAGATAAAAAAGAAGATATGTCTTAAAATACGATTGTTATTTTAGTCAGCTGAAGTCGGTTCTTTTTAATAAGCTTTTATTACGTTCATTTGTACATAGCTATGTAACGGAAATTTTCAACGTAATTTTCACCAACTTAAAGAAGACCAATTGAGTTGAAAATTGGCACACGTGTCCAGGGCCGATGACAATACAACTCTTTAAGTTGAAGTTTCCCGTTTATTGTCTTTTTGTCACTGTTCCTGCCTAAATACAAATTCGTCTATTAACTACTGCCATATAGTTGGCAGTAGTAGAACTTGCTGTAATGAAATGGAAAGGTTACGCAAACATGAAGTAAACTTTTTGATTATAAATCCTATCGATATCGTTAAAATAATAAAAACTACCAAAAATAATTTTTAATTATGAACAGTTTGTATTACAGCAATAGAAACTCATCAATCATGATGACCTCAAAATAAAAATATATTAAAATTTAAGTTATTGACAGAATAACTCAATTCAGAGTAAAAAGCGTGGGGTGCTTGAAACATTAAATTTTACAATTATTTTATTTTGTTTTATTATTAGTACGTTGGTCCAATTTTTCTATGTTTACAGTTTTAACTTTAGCACAACTTGTTTTTTGTTGATTATTTCGATTATTTATGAGCCAGTGATCACTATTTATATTGAATAAATTTAACGTTGGTACATCTTGCACTATTTTTTTTTATTTAATATGCTATAGTCTTTCTTTTTTTTGTTTTAGTTGAATTGGTGATCCATAGTAATCCATGTCCACTTTGTTGTATGTTTTTTAGAGGAGTTCATTTCTTACAAATTGTGCTACTAGAAAATCTATCAGCATACTTCATTGTTTATTTGTTTCATCAGTTAGAATGTTTTCCCCTCAGGTTTTGATTTGATGTTCCTTTGATGTACAAGGTCTTTATTTCTTTGTCTGTATCAGTTCATAAAAACAATAATCTTCATATACTAAAGTTCTTACGTTCACAGTTCCGACTATCAATGCCCTTTTTCTCAAGTGGCTTGCTCCAGGTCGGTAATTCTTAGCACCCCATGCCTTATTCCGTTTTCGGACGCTACTTTGGATGCTTTTTACAGATGGAGAATTTAGCAAGTTGTTGATTTTAGGTGTTTGTTAAAGGATGGGATATTTGTTTGTGGAGATGACTAAAAATGCTTTATGAACTAGAGGAGGTTATGGAAGAGCAATGATCTCCAATGTACTTAATAAGGGCTAGAAAAAGCTTATATATGTTAATACCAGATAACCATTTTTATATGTATGCAACACTGCTCAAAATTTTGCTACAACGATGCTGTGGCTACTTGTGATGTGCTACAAGTAGCATCGTCTTCTTGAAAGAGGATGTTGTCCAGGTTACTATTTAACAGTTGAGCCCTCATTTTAATGTTCACATTAGCCCTCGGTTAACAGTAATTGCTTTCGTTTTAGGTTTAAAAAAATATGTAAGATCACTTAAATCATGAGTGTCGAAAATGCACCAAACATTGCTGTTACCCACTTCATTCTGACAACAGTCGCCTCTAACTAAGCGTGCGGAGCAGTATTATCCCAAGAATTTGAAGGTTTAGAGCTGCCGATCTCTTACGCATCGTTATCCTTCACAAGAGGTGAAAGTCACAAAACCCACAATTCTTAAGGAATTAACAGTCATACATTGGGCAATAAACCACTACAAATGTTATCTCTGTATCCATCCCTTTATAGTCAAAACAGATCACCGCCCTTTAGTCTATCTCTACAACATGAAAAACCCTTCGTCAAAATTAACGCGCATGCGGTTAGACTTAGAAGAATTTCAATTTGAAATACAGTACGTTAAAGGTAAAGACAAATCCGTCGAGGACGCTTTATCGCGTATAAACTTAGACGAACTAAAAAGACTTAATACAAACTCGCTATTACAAGATCAAAAGCTAAATTACTAGATACCTCCTTAGCCGAAGGTATAAGCGAAAAAGAGACCATACCACGCAAAGTATACGAAACCTTAGGTAACGTTCACTTGATGAAATTGTCAATATTATCATTTAAACTTTTCCCAAATTCATTGCAAATGTTTATAAAACAGAAAGGTAAAACGAGTTCAAATTTTTCTCTGCACGTCACCAATAGTAGATTTCCAGAAGAAATCCTATCTACGCTAAATAAAATGGCTGGTAGTGTTGAAATATTACAATTAAAATTGTACCTCGAGTACACTGTGAATGAATTCAAAGAAATGGGACAAGGAATATTGAAGAATGTGAATATAATTTTATGTCACAAACCAGTACTAATTACCAACAGAAACGATAAGGCAAATATAATAGAAAAAAACTTAAAAAATTAAAATCAACATATTTTTGGAAAAATATTTCAAGAGACGCAGCAAAATTCGTCAAAAATTGTCACAAATGCCAGATCAATAAGGCGAAAATTAAGCACACAGAACCTATGCAAATAACTCCAACCCCGCAAAAAGCTTTCTACATAGTGTCTGTAGATACTATAGGTCCATTCCCCCGCACAGAGCTAGGAAATGCATATGCAGTCACTTTGCGATGCGACTTGACGAAATACATAGTGATGACTACAATCCCCGACAAATCAGCAGCTACAGTAGCCAAAGCGAATGTAGAAAATTTTATCCTGATTTATGGATCAATGCAAGAAATTAGAACAGATCTTGGTACGGAATACGTTCACGAATTACTACGCAATATCTTATAATTATTAAACATTAAACATATCATTTCTACCCCATATCATCATCAATCAATAACTTGTGAACGGAATCACTGAGTTTTTAACGAATTTATCCGCATGTATATTAATAACGAGCAAAGCGATTGGGACACGGATTAAATACTATACTTTTTGTTATAATACACCACCCCCAGCGTATATGACGATTATACCTTTTGAATTAGTTTTCCCCAAAAAGGCTATCCTTCCCAAAAAATTAAGTCAATCATCCCTACAACCACTATATAATATCGATAGTTGCGACCAAGAAATAAGATTTAGACTCCAGACAGCACTGAAAAGAACTCGATAAGCTCTCGAAGCAGCAAAACGGCATCGTAAATTAGCATACGACGCTAAAGGAAAGGACTTACAATTCCAAAAAAGTGAACAAGTTCTCATAACAAATGAGAAAATGAGAATAGGTAAAAAATTCGATCCATGGTATAAAGGTACGATCATTATAAAGGAACCGGACATCGGAAACTCCAATTGCTTAATTTCAAATAATAACTTTTCGTTTTGCAATTTACATCAATAAATATAAAGCCATTGACAACAAAGTCAGAATAGACTTCACGTTTGGTTTTCCTTCAATATACGTCTTTTTATTTCGATTGTGGTGTTATTGCCCAAAAAAACATAAAAGTAATACAAAGGAAATTAAGATACATGAAATAGGTTTAGTTTGTGACATTTCACAATAAAATAACCGAACTCATAAATATAGGCTTAAGATTGCAGTGAACAGTGACATTAAAAACTGCAAGTGTTAGAAACTATAGTGGACTTGACTTTACGGACATATATGTAGTGCATTTCCTTAGAATAAGACATAGGTAAGAATTCAGCAGTTAAACTGTTGTGAGCCAGGGAAACTTCCGAAATTATTGGTTAAATTTTGAAGTTGCGTGGAGACGCTACCGCGGATCCAGCTTCTTCAAGGAAGGGTGGTGTAACGGAAATTCCCCATGACACTTTTAGTAAATTAATTAATAAACAATTATTAGCATAACATTCAAATCATCATAAACCATCCTAGGTAACCCCATTAAATTCAGCATGTCTACAAAAAGTATCACGTACACCAAATAGTTGTAATTGCAAATCAATCGACTGATGACACACTAGGATATAATTGATGTCAATCGCGAACCATCAGTCGACAGTTCAAAATGTAGCCTAGTAATAATTAGAAGTAGTTAGCATAGTGTAACCAAATAATCAGTAGAAATAAACCGATTGTCTTTACAACTAGTATTATTGGTCGAGGCCGCTGCCTGCAACATTATAATATCACATGGCGATCCTGAACCATAAATAATGACCAATCTTCACAAATGGAACGGCTCCAGATTCAGACCCTCTGTGTGTTAGTTTCCCTGAACGTCCTAGACTTGGAGTTGAAACGTCTTGCAACAATTATCTGTTACAGAAGAAAACTGAGGATAGAAATTCGCAACATTTAAAGAGGTTTTTGATTATGAACCAAGATCTAAATTACAATTTGTTAATAGCATAACTCTAGTTACGCTACTGTCTATGATATTGCATAATTCTACCATTAATAAATGTCTGCTCTAGTTGTCTAATTATGAATCTGATTACGACTATTCGTAAATTATTGGGGGGATTTCAAAGAATCGATACAATGCATGGTAATCATTGCTGCTTTGAAATTTCAATCTCGCCAGCGACATTTCTAACCATTGCCCGTTGACTGATGATCAAATGTAGACGCCATCGAATTCGATATCGGACGGGCCGAGGTCTCTAGCGTTCCAAGCAAAAACTCGACTAGTCGAAACTCAGTTATACATTATCGTTTTGTTGTTAATTTTTTTTTTGGTCGTTCTTCTCTCATTTGTGTCGTGTCTCTCGTGTGGTGGAATGCTGTAGTGGAGAAATAGAATTAGCAGAAGAATTTGAACGGTAGCGACATAGTGTCGCAAGTTCGGATTCTCCGAAATCAAGATATTGCCCCGATTGATTATGCAAGATGAAAAAGATACCAACGGAAACCCGCGTCTCGTATGTTACATCAAAATGGCTGAAGGGAGTCATATTTTAACGGCGTTTTCCCTGCTCTCCAATGGCTCCGGTCCAGATAACGATTTATAGTTTTGACCGTTTTGTTTTCGGCCATTTCTTCATTCAACATACATAGTTATCGTGGCGATCTACTTAGTTTTTATCTTCTTGGGTTGCGACATGAATACCACGTCATCGAAATCGAATATACTGTCAAAAAACTAATGTTACAAAGCGTTTTTTTCTCTTATGCTATTTTATCATTATTTAACCAATACAATTATCAATCATATGAAGACAATTATTTAACTAATTGTAATATAAATCTCAAGATTGTTTCTTGATGCGTTCAAAATACGTCACCAATTCTATTTCGAGTCAGAAATGTCTCCAAACGCTTCAATTATTTAAAACCGATATTTATCAAAATTCGTGTAGCAGACATACTAATAAAATATTCGTGGAGTCCCGAAAATTAAGTGAAAAGCCCCATTTCTCTATCCCATTTTCGTATTTAAATAATATAAAACGTCAAAGAAGAATCATGACTGGTAATTTTCTTTCTGATTTAATCCTACGAAATTGTCATAAGCAATCATGCAATCTTTGTATTAATGAACAGGTCAGATCCTTGGGTCGGATCTTAAACGTTAAATTTCGAACAAGAAAATCAGTTTCTATTAATGACAGAGGTTCTAAAAAGTTTTAAAAGGGGTTATTTTAATGTCTTAAATACACTTTTACTGGCAAAGAAGGAACATTGATAAGCAAATATTCAGACATATTGCAGAACATATAACAAATACCAGCTTCAGACTAACAATAAATATATATAATATGGTATAGTAAATTTAGTGCCAATAAAGCGGTCTTTTGCCTGGTTTGTTTTGATCACGATAAATTTCAATCCACAGTTAGAATAAGTTTGATAATTGATACTTAATTGAATAATGTCTATATGTAAGTAATATTTTTTAACAAATTCTTTGTGAACAATAGGATTATTTTGTACCTTTTACTCTGAGGATGGGCTACATTTCTTAACTCCGAAACTAGTCAGTTTGTAAAAAAAATATAAAAAAATTGAGAATTAAATACTTTAAAAGATTGTGAGTAATTTTTTTTATCTACGTCTTCCTCACCATAAATAAATATTAATTTATTGTATATCACATTTATCTTTGTAACCAAATTGTCTTTTCTAAATGAAATAGATGACGGATTATTTATGATTTTTAAGTGAAGTGAATTATAGTGTCTGTGGTTTTCACATGTCCGGTTAAACTATGGTATTATACATATGAAAATGTTTCAAAAATGTAACTGTATGAAACCTCTATTATTTTACACATAAATAATAAAAAATAAACATAATTAAAAAAACAAATATATTAAAATATAATCCAAACTAACAATAGAACTGTAATAAAATTAAGTCTGCATAAGAAATATTTTTCTGTCTCTTCGTCTAAATAGATAACGTGAAAAAGTACTGTGTGGATTTCGTTAAACTGTGGTGTGTAGATACGTTAGTACATGTGCCAATGTGTCACTGTATACTGCGAGAAAATAGAGAAAAAAAGAGAAGATAGTGAAAAAAGCTAAAGTTTTTACCGATATAATTATACTAGAAAGTTGGTAGCTCTTTTATTTTGTAATATAAATTGGGTTCTTTTTGAAAATGTTTAAAAAACTTTAAAATTATAGAAATGACTCAAGTATCCCTGATATATGTACTTAATAAAACTCACATAAAATATTTTCTTAAATAATAAATACATGGAAATGCTGTGGAACCTTTGGTGTATCACAAATGTAAAAATACAGTTTTGCACCCTAAAACAAAACCTTTATTATAAACACTCAACGACGTTTCAACCACTCTAAGTTGTCATCATCAAGGAGTAAAACCAAACAGGTGTTTCTAGATTGAATTCGGGGCTTTAATCTTTCTATTCCCAAGCTCCATTAAAGTACTAATGAAAGAGGTTCAGAGACTGGATTGAACTGGGGCTTTCAATTCTCCGACTTGCCAAATCTCACTTGATGGCTGAACTAATTCCTATATTTATAGTTGCTGCTTGTTTGAGTATGGATGCCATTTGAATATCTGTTGCGATTGGTTTATTGGTTGCCTGTGTGTTTGTGCGTCGGATTTCTTTCATCTGGTTATTGTTGATCTACATGGTTGCTAGCTTCGTATCAGTTAAGGCAGACGGACTGTATATGTTTTTTATTGCTTCACGAAGGGTGACCTGCTCTAATAGAACTGAGAACTATGGTGGACTTATTCTCCTCGAAATTGATACAGTCACACTCTATCAACCGATGCTACATGAAGAAACTCCGAACAAATCTCACGGCCTAAGAATATGAACTCAGAAGCCTATTGGGTCAAATTGTAAAATGCAGCTTTGAATTTAAAGTTGAATCACATGCGATGATGTACTACTTCTAGAACATTGAAGCTGAAATAATAATCACAATGTCGCTGGTGAGGATTACATTGTGAATATTGGTTAAACAAGTCAAAACACAATACAATATTAAGTGATGATGATGGTTTTTCTCCATCTTATGTGATGTTTTCCAGTACCATGTCAACTTTGGATAGTTCCGTCTTTTATGTTATTCCTACTGATATAGTCATATTACACAGGGTGTCCCAGTCCAGTTATTAATTGTTTTCTATATTTTTTGTTCAAAACATCGCTCCAATTAAATATTTTTTACGGCGCTATTTGAATTCATAGAAACTTCAAATTTTGGATGTAGTTTACCAAGGTCCTATGTATTTGTCTGGAAGAGAAAGGTTTGTTCTGAATTATACAAGGTGTGTTAAAATTCATATACCTAAATAGTAAGGTTTCGAACATAAAATGAAGTTTGTGTAAGAGTTGGATTATTTTGGGATATTTATCTAGATAGAGTTAAAATGTCTTGATGAAAATGTCATTAGTAAAATTTTAACAATTAGTTCCATACATTTGCCCGTTTCGTAAGGAAAGGGAGACTATTATTGATATTATGTTATTCACTTACCGCAGTGTACTGTTAATAGTTGAAACTTATATTTCATTTCTTAACATTCTTATTTTGTCAGAAGGTGTCCCTTAACGGTATTTAATACTATAATTTCGTATAAAATAAGTTATGTTGTCTTTAGGTTACTTACTAAGTAACTAATTGTTATGAATTTTAATTTAGTTGTTATTCCCATGCTCTTGTTCTTCATTTTTAGTATCAGAGCCTTCTAGTTTCTGATTTGTACCGATTTATAAATCTTTCTTGTCATCATTAGATAACTTTGGTCCAAATTTTGATTCTGACTCTGAGAACATCCTCTAGAGCTAATGGAGTCTGCTGAGACTAATTGCCAGCATTTTGGTGGCATGATGATATTGACTTCACTTCACCTAGTATTACAAATAGATGGAACCGCTCCTGGCAAAATATTCGATATAATAATTGGAAGATTGTTCTTTGCAACCTAAAATTTTTCGTCATTCGCAATTTCAATTGAGTTCAAGAATATTACAGAAAAGAGAGGACCAAAACCCTAGGAGAACTTACATTCGTTATTGTCCGCTGTCTGACAATTTTTTACACAACACCTTCGGGAAGGTTGTGATAATAATATATTAATCAAATAATTAAATTCACATTAAAAACAGAATATTTAATATGAAAGTTAATGCAACGCGACCGAAAAATCAATACTGATCTACTACATTGACTATTTTACAACTAAACGCTTGCATGCCACTTCCAGAAGTACATGCTCTAAGAATATAACAGCATCTAACGATCGCTCCCTCCATATATAATTACTCATTGTTTTGAGTTTTGAACGTCTGGCGGCGGCGGCATTGTCAGTTGTTTGGAGTTGACAGTATGGACGTAAATAATGAATTTTTATTATATTTTATTTAATGAATGAACCAATATTATAAATTAATATTAGCATTCTGCACTGAAGGTCGTTAGTAGCTACTAAACAAAACAAAAATGCAGAAAATCGGTTGAAAGACAGAGGAGAAAATGGTACCTAATCGTTTTGTCTTTGCCTATTTATATAGAGATTAATTTTTTTAATTTAATTTTCTATACTTTTTCTTCCTCCTTTCTCAAATAGTAAACATCGCAGTGTTCTGTTTGATGCTCCTCATTTTTCAAGCAGTTCCTCACATGTTTCAATCGATTTGCATGATTGTTGAACAACTCTGGTTTGGAATCGGTGTCCCCAGCTATAAATTAGACATTTAAAATCCTACTATTTCCGATACATTATAGCTGTCATTTCATAACAGTCACATTCGCATCAGGAAAGAGACCAAAAGGACTTGTTCATAGGTACGAGCTGATGGCTCGAACCACCAGGTGACGTCCCCGTTTATAATGGCGTCCGATTTTCAGATGTTGATTTATAATTTGACTTCTGTTTGATGTTCATTTTTTCTTATATTAATCTGGCGAGACCGCCCTTTCGCCCTTCGTACTCCCTCGTGGTGTTCCGATGCGATATTCGTCTTTATGTTGGCACACCTGATTATAATAATCATGGCAATGTTTGATAGATAGTGGCGTGTGGTGACATTCCCCGTCAAGAGAGAAATTTGACAGTGGCGTGTGTGTTTAATAAGTTTCAGATTATTTGAAATATAAATAATACGAGGTACAATTCATGCTTTCACTTTATACACTTCAACAAACTTTCAACTTGTAAAAGAAATGCAATCGTCTTTTGACCAAGTTCAACGTTTTTTATTCAACTTGATTCGTTTCCATGCTTAAGAACTTGTAATCCATTTTAGTAGTCTTGAGAGTTCCAGTATTATTTGGACAAGTTTGGTGTTGAATCTCAACGTTTGTTTGTTATTCAATTCTGATTAACTCTTTGATGATGTTTTTTTAAGGTAATTGTTTCCAGAAAAATACGACTTTCTTTTATTTTTTGTTTATATACGAGGGTGAATCAAATATGAACCGGACTTTTGTTTTAAAAATTTTATTGGTACGATCAATACAAATTTTAATACATATTATTTTTCTACATAGTCTCCTCTCTTATGTATACATTTTCCCATCGAATCGGAAGTTTTTTAATACCTTTCTCAAAGAATGAAACTGGTCGTGTCGATAACCAATTGCGCACAAACGTTTCTACACCTTCGTTGTCCTCAAAGTGGTGGCCTCCCAGTTCTTCTTTAATTGGCCCAAACATGTGGTAGTCACATGGCGACAAATCAGGACTGTAAGGCGGGTGTTCAAGGGTTTCCCAATGCATTTTGTTCAATTTTCCTTGATCAATGCAGCTGTATGTGGCCGAGTGTTAGACATATCCCGCCTCTTTTGCCGATAGGCAAGTTTCACTTGTTGGAGTAGTTTGCAGTAATACTCAGCATTAACTGTACGGCCTTCGTGCAGAAAATCGATCAGCAGTACGCCTTTCGAATCCCAAAAAACTGTTGCAAGAATTTTCCCTGCAGAAAGACGGGTCTTGGCTTTCCGTGGTGCTGCCTCTCCAGGTTTTCGCCACTCCATGCTTGCACGTTTGGACTCCGGGGTATAATGATGCACCCATGTCTCATCACAGGTGACAATATGTCTCAAAAACTCATCCCCCTCTGCTCGATATCTTGCTAACAGCCTTTCACATACGGCAAGACGGTTTGCTTTCTGATCTTCCCTCAGAAGGCGAGGAACCTATCTTCACACACTTTTCGTGTACCCAACTCATCTGAAATGATTGATTGAGCACTCCCGTGTGATATTCCAACGTGTTTAGCAATTGCCAATACTGTAAGATGGCGGTCACCTTAAATCAGCTCACGAATTGCGTAGATATTCGCCTCATTGATGCTTGTCGTGGGACGGCGTGCATGAGGCTCATTTTCCACTGTCTCTCGGCCATCTGAAAACTTTTTGTGCCAGTCGTACACGTGGGTCCTTGAAAGTGTTTCATTGCCGAACTGTGCAGATAGTCGACGCAAAATTTCAGACGGTCTAACGCCCTCCCGCGCCAAAAATTTGATAACAACACGTTGTGCAACAGACGTATGCACCTCTTGCTCTGACATGATGCTACTAACAGCGCATCGACTACGCCTCGTCAAACCGACGAACTCCTCTCTTCTTAACATCCCTACCTAACATATATCGAGACGTCACGTCAAGTGAAATATTTCACTTTAGAACTTGTCATTCAAGGAAGCGTATCTGACGAGAACTCCTGGTTCGAAACGGCTGTCATACTTCGAAATATGTGGATATATATCTGTATATATATTTACTTATGTGTTTTTGTATAAAACACTGGAACCATCTGTCAAGAGTATGGTATATGTTATAGCATAGTATGCCTTCATATACTTAAATTACTCAATAGACGGTAGATGTCACCGACATCTATTAGGTTCAATACACAGACTGTTGTCTTACTGATGTGTATAACATCCAAGATTTCACTTTAGAACTTGTCATTCAAGGAAGCGTATCTGACGAGAACTCCTGGTTCGAAACGGCTGTCATACGTTGAATGATATTGTTCTAAATATGTGGATATATATCTGTATATGAGTTTTAAAGGGTTTGTGAATTTTCCATAATATTAAGTACACTAACCTGAACCATCGTTGGAAAGAAGACTGTTAATAAATAAATAATAGAGGATTGAACTAACTAAAAATTGCAAAAACCGATCATCCGTTAAATGAGTAAAAAGAGAGCGCAATAGAGAGGTCTAGAGTCTAGATGCAGCTAACAACTACATACATACTGGGTATAGCTCATCAGATGCAGCTCCCAATCCCGTTTGCCCTCTCTATTGCCCTCTCTGTCTAACCTTGGCAATATACTTGTGCATAGCAGGCTTCTATGTGACTAAAAATAAAAGACGTGCTTCAAGCAATGGAGGATTTGAAATGAAACTAAACGAATGTGGATCAGCAAAATCTGAAATAGATGCTCTATTTGTGAAGAAGATCCAGGGAACTCTTCCAAATGCAATTGACGGACGTCTTGAATACATCTGCCGGACTGTTATGTATTCGAGAGGCAAAAGGTAGAGCCAAATAGCAAAAAAGTCTACCATTCAATTAATTATAGTCTATAGAGCTATGATTTTGCCATCTTTGTCAGATATCAACATGGGGATAATACGTAAATATGTACAGTACGTCAGGCTTCGATAAAAACCTAATGCAGAAACTGAAAAGTATCGAATGCTTCAGTGTCAATTATCGGCTTAGAGCTTATACTTCTGGCGGTCTTAGAGCATGTATTTCTGGAGGTAGACTGCAATGCACATATTTCGTGGCAAGACTAGAAACACAGGGCAATAAAGAGAGCATCATGTTATCTCACTTGGTGGGTGGAAGCTGCTAATGAACGACATAATGGACCAAGCTCATTGGCAGTCGCCTCCAATCGAGTGAACCAGCCTTATCCTTTCTCTATTGCCCTCTTTTTTTAGTCTTGGGGCTGTATTTGTGAATTGCAATCTACCTCCAGAAGTATAAGCTTAAGCTGGAGGTAGTCTTCAACGAAAAAAATATTGTGACAACGCTAAAATGAAAGGGCAATAGAGAGAACAAGAGGCTATTTCACTCGATTCGGAGTTGTTTCCAATGAAATACGTCCAGCATATAGTTCATTGGCTGTTTACATGATTCTCTCATATTTGCCTCTCTTTCTAGCCCTAGCATAATATTTGTGCATTGGACGCTACTTCCAGAAATATATGTTCTAAGACATATGGAGGCAGCCTGCAATGCATAAATATCGTGGTGCGACTAAAACGACAGAGGGCAATAGAGAGGGCAAAAGGCTATTTCACTCGGTTGGGAGCTGGCTCCAGTGAAATACATTTAGCATGTTATACATTGCCTGCTTCCGCCCACCAAGTGAAATTGCCCCCTCTTTCTAGCCTTGCCACGATGATGAAGATGTGCATTGCAGTCTAACTCTAGAGATTATATACTCTAAGCCTATAGCCTTGATTGGCGCCAACAGAGAGAGACAGATAAGCCTACTTGGTGTCCTGTCTCTCTTCTCCAGCGTTACGATTCCACTTGTACAGGCGTCTGTAACGGAAATTCCCCATGACACACTTATCTATATTAACAAAACAATTATAGTATAACAAGGAAATCATCATCAATTATTTCTCATTACATACAGCACGTCGCCTTAGTTATCACATACACCAAATATTTGTTATTGATGTCAATCGCAAACCATCAGTCGATCAGTTGGAAGTATTGCAATGAATAGATGTAACTAGCTTAGAGTAACCCAGTAATAAGTAGTAATAAACATGTAGTCCTGACAACTGGTATCATTGGTCGAGGCACTGCCTGTGACATTTGTAATATTAATGGCGATCCTGAACCAATCTTCACACGCCCATACCTTAGGCATTCTACCTTTAGGTATTACTTCAATGGGCCTGTCTCGAAATTGACCAGGAAGGTGGCGATTAGATGAGACTGATAGTACTGTATTGCTGAGTCTACTTAGTACTCAATTAAATGTGGTCTATGAGGCGATGTTTTTCTCAGTTCTGTCAGTTATCAATTCCTCCTCAGTGCTACGCTGCTGGGTTCCCAAAAAGGTTACATTTTCGATAAACACAAGCACACACATCGATTACATGTTCCGTGTCACAAACGCACATTATAATTCAGTCGCGTTCTTAAAGGTATTTCGCCTAACGCATATCCGTAAAACTGAAATTACGGATGATTAAAGGCTTTTCCTTCCATTCGTTCCCGTTTGATTTTTATAGAAATTCAATTTATTACCTTTGATTTTCACTACAGATAACGACGAACATCATATTAGAATGCATGTAAATGGTCTTCGTTTTTGATATATATTACCGATTCTGGTTATTAGTTGGAGACGTTTACTCGTAAAATGACGAAACGTATTTTGTGTATTTGTTCGTGTTTTGGGATTATTATTGCTTGTACTCAAAGTATTTTTATTCTCATAGTTTCTTTAACCCAAAGACGAGTATAAATAGTATAAGTAATAATCGAACAAGTCGTTTTCTATGTAAATGATGATTGAATCGAAATTGTGATATACTGAAAGATATTGTTATATATTATTGAAAGGTTTTAGCACGGAGATAAGTTACCTCGTGGAAAATTTGATTTAATAATGTTAGTATTCTGTACTTAACTTTTAATCTAATAAATATATGTTTTTATCAATAAACCGTAAAATTTACATCACCCGACAGCTTACTTTTAACCGAATTCAAAAAAGGAAGATATTCTATATTTTCTGAATTTTTTAAAATGTTTGTTACGTCAGCGCTTCGGTCGTTTACCAACCAATTTGGATATATATATTTTTAGGGTTCCGTATATACAATATACGGATACCCTTATAATATCACTCAGGATTTCTGCCTCTGTCACATCACAGCCATTTTCTCCTAAACTACTGGACGGAAGAGGTTGAAATTTGGTATCAATGTATAGTTTGGTGACCCGATTAGGAGTACATATCGTAAAAGAAAAAAAATTGGTTTTAGGGTTACTTCTGGGGGGAAAAACTAAAAAAATCGACCGTTCCCCCCCCCTGATCTCCGAAACTACTCAGCCTAAAATTTTGAAAAAAATAGGGAATATAGAGCGTTGCCCGAACTTTACAGGAAAATTAAGGAGAAACCATTAATATTCATTTTGAGGGGCAAATTATAGAATTAAATAAAAATTTAAAAATAAATTTTTTTTCAAATGCATCATGTAATATATCAAATGTAAGGTCTCATTCTGAGGAACACAAATATATTTTTTTCATATTTAAAACAAAGTTATTTAAAAAGATATTAACGAAAATATACCAAAATTTACCCCCCCCTTATCTCCGAAACTATAAAACGTAAAGTTTTGAAAAAAAATAGATTTATAGGTTCTGACCTGAAGTTTACTGGAAAAATAAGGAGAAACCTCTACTTTTAATTTTGGGGGGCCAATTACAGAATTAAATGTAAAATATAAAATTAAAATTGTTTCTAACCCATCATGTTATATATCAGATGAGAGGGCTCACTACGACGAAAACAAATATTTTTTTTTCAAATTTTTAAAATAAATTAATTAAAAGATATTAACAAAAATATAAAAAAAATTACCCATTCCCCCCCCCTTATCTCCGAAACCATAAGCTGGAAAATTTTGAAAAAAAATTGAGGTATAGCCCCTCACCTGAACTTTACAGGAAAATTAGGGAGAAACCATTATTATTAATTTTGGGGGGCAAATTATAGAATTAAATAAAAAAAAATTAAAAATTAAAAAAATTTCAAACGCATCATGTAATATATTAAATGAAAGTTCTCATTCGGAGGAACACAAATATATTTATAGCCCCTCACCTGAACTTTACTGGAAAAATAAGGAAAAACCCCTAAATTTTTTTTTGGGGGGCAAATTATACAATTAAATGGAAAATATAAAATTAAAATTGTTTCTAACCCAGCATGTTATATATCAAATAAAAGGGCTTATGATGAAGAAAACAAATATATTTTTTCCATATTTATAAAATAAATTAATTAAAAGATATTAACAAAAATATAAAAAATTTTACCCATTCCCCCCTTATCTCCGAAACCATAAGCTGAAAAATTTGGAAAAACTGGAAGTATAGCCCCTCACCTGAACTTTACTGGAAAAATTAGAAGAAACCCCTAATATTCATTTTGGGGGCCAATTATAGAATTAAATGGAAAATAAAAAATTATAATTCTTTCTAACGGGTCATGTATTGTATCAAATCCCAGGACTCATTATGACGAATAGGTACAAATATATTATTTAATTTTTTTAAAATGAATATTTTAAAATATATTTAAAAAATATTTTAAAAAAATTACCTATTCTGCCCGTTTTTCCCCAAACTCTAAGACCTCATTTTTTTTTTGTTTATAGTAAAAATATGAAAAAAAATTGGAGGCAAAATAATAGAACTAAACGGAAAATAAATTACTAGTTATTTTAGGGACAAATTATACAATTAAATGGAAAATAAAGATTCAATTTTCAAACGCATCCGATATCAGATAAAAGGCTCATTATGTAAATTACAAATATAACATACTTTTAAATCATTTGTATAAAAGATATTAACAAAAATATGAAACATCGACTTAATTTCCACTTTAGAAACTACACTATTTAAAATTTGAAAAATATATTTTATTTATATTTTTAAATAATTTTAATAACAGATTTAATAATTTATAATTTAAACTTTGACCTAATTTACCGTTTTTCTTCCAATCTACAGAGCCTTAAAACTCAGACAGTAGATTATAAAAGGCATTTCTGAAAGTTTATTAGTAAAATAAAACTCTAATGTTACTTTTTGGGGGCCAAATTAGAAAATTAAATACATATGTATTGTGATAAAAATCAAGCGAATCCTAAAGTAGATAAAATAAAAAGTCTATGTTTGGAAAATCAAAGTGTATATTTTTTATAAATTTAAAACGCTTCCTTTAAAAGATATAAGGGTAAGTATAAGAAAATGCACTCATTCCCTGCTTGTCTGAAACTGGAATATTCGAATCTTGAAGGTGGTACGGAACCCTAAGTATGCCAGTCCAACTCGCACTTGACCAAATTATTTATTTGAAAAGATGTAACTTCCAGATTGGTCCCAAATTTTTGCGTGAACTGTCCCGCTTGTTAAAATTGATAAGAAGATCCCAAAAAGTAATAATTTGAAAATAAAATTTGGGGAGCGAGTACTAAATGAAAGTTTTTTGAAAATTATAAATAAATGTATGTGTTATTCGAATTCCGGGATTGAATTACTTAGAGTTGACTGGAAATATGTAAACGTAAATATTAATTAATCGACTGAAAAAATATGGGTCCTTTTGTTTTGAAAACCATAAAATGAAATATTACATAATTCTTCAAAATAAATCGACACAAGATGCTATTGACCTGGCAATAGATTGTGATATTGTTTTTTTTTGTATTTTCCAGATATTTTGAGAATAACAACACAATTGCTTTAAAGTCTGTATACTTCAAATAGTTTAAACGTTTCAGGGTGTGAATCAGACTCCGTTTTCAATGGAAATAAAATTTAAAACAACACAATTTTATATTAAAAGTTTGAGAATAAAACTGATATAACTAAGAGAAGTTTCTCCTTATTTGATGATTTGATTTCTAAAGATCATTCGATAAAAATGAGATCAAAGAAATTCTGATGTTACAGAGATCCCATGTAAATCATGAAGGACAACCTAGGAAAAACCATTATGAACTAACCCGATAGAGGGTGGTTCAAAAGCACATTTCCGTTCTTAATTTCATCATTGATTATTATTAATTACTCTTTCAAATTCTTCTAATTTGAAACCTTTGTTATTTCACATGATCATTAGAATTTTTTTATGCTACCTTGTATATGTCAAATTAGCAGTAAATTCTCTTATTACATCCGTTTTTTGTCAATAATTTAATTTCAAATTTTGAGTTATTTATTTGTGTTTGCGAACCTTTTGAATTTTAAATTTTCATGTTCAGTTGTGTTGTTTTATTTCCATTGAAACGGTGTCTGATTTAGACACTGACCTTTGGACTATTTGAAATATATAGACTTTCCTACAATTGTGGTGTTATTCCCAAAAAATCCGAAACCAGAGATGCCACAACTAACTTTCAGAAAAGAACTAGAAAGCAAAGACTTCTTGTAAATAATACGTTCAGTACAGTACTGCCACTTAACTGAGGTGTTCCTCAGAGTACAGTTGGGTCAAATTCTATTCCTGATGTACATTAACAACTTGACTCAGAATAATATATTTTGCCGACGACACTCCCAGAGTCTACACTGTAAATTCACGGCTAGAAGTCTGAAGCTGGCAGGCAGTGTAACTCATTCCTCGGAGTTTCTTTGGACTTCAAGACGATGGAAGTCCAAGGAAACTTCGAGTCACGGCAAGAACTAGAAGTTATATTTAGAGCAGAGGAAGACTTAAAAAATATTACAAACTTCTTTAATTCGCTTAAGTTAACTTTAAATCTAAATAAAACACAGGTTTTTGCCTTTCAGATCGCATGAATAAAAAACCTATATGAACAAGGAAGTTCAAATATTCACAACACAAATGTCCAGTTTTCATCATCCACAAAATATTAAGGCATTATTATGGATAAACTTCTGCGCTGGGATGGGCATGTGCAATCTGTCATCAATTCTAGGTGTGCTGTTTAAGT
Source organism: Octodonta nipae (assembly GCA_034190945.1). Taxonomy (NCBI): domain Eukaryota; kingdom Metazoa; phylum Arthropoda; class Insecta; order Coleoptera; family Chrysomelidae; genus Octodonta; species Octodonta nipae. The sequence continues at coordinate 13,554,485 of CM067217.1, forward strand.
TCTATGAATTTCAAAATTTCCTTTCGACGAAACATTTAAAAATCATATCTCATACGCTTGTTAAATTATGAATTCAATATGGTATTATTGTAGACGCGAGATGTAAGACCGACATCTAGGTTTTTCGGGGTAAGTAGCACACAAATTTACTGTTATGTATCAAATAAGTGTCCGAGAGGACATTCTATTGTGGTAAGCGCAACTGATGAAGGTTGCCGACCAGTAACAATATATATCATATATATTGTCTTCCGTGCAAAAGAATGATACCTCGAAGAGAGTATGGAATTATTGGTTGGGTTAGCATTAGAAGATCTTATTTGCGGCCATTAGAATCACTGTAAAAAAGGTTCTTAAAAATAGCCAGTAATAAGCAACTTATGTTTTCGAATGAATAAATGATGAAGTTTTCAAACAATGATGAACTTTTCAAATAATCCAATTTAATGGACCTTCGACAACTATACATCAAGTTTACACTGATCTTTTACAATAACAACCGAAAATATCTTGATAATCATCATTATGAAACAAGATCAAAATCGGTATCGCAGTTCCCAGATCTTAAAAATCAGTTAATCAGTATGTCAGCGCAGTTTTAACCATTTGGAATATCTTGCCTCAGGAACTAAAAACTATGAACTATTGTCAAGGGAAAGATATGAGTTCCATAGGATAATTGAAAATCAGTAATGAACTGCAACTTTGGGAACATTCTAGTAGTTAATGGCTTATTTAAGGTATTAAAGAAAATGTTACTATTTGTTGTTTAGTAATGTATTTTAAGGGCAACCGTATAAGTTTTTTGGCTATCTATACGTATATAACGGGTTATTATAAATGACTCATTTTTAAACATGGTATATATTAAAGTACAAATCCAAATTAACAATCTCTATAGCCATGGAAATTGCATCTAAGCAATAGTAGTGTTTCTGTTGCTGGGTATTACCGAGTTCACGGCACCTGTGATACGGTTCTGCAGATCGTCCAGAGTTATTGGGAGAGGTGGGACGTAAGCTTCCTTAAGATAACCCCACAAGAAGTAGTCACACGAGGTGAGATGTGAGATCAGGAGATCTCGGTGACCAGAAGTATAGAGCTTGGTCCTCATTTTCCTTGCGACCCCCCGCTTCTGGAACCATCACTGTCCGCCGAAACCTAGAAACTTCCTTTTTCTATAGGTTTTGTACTTCAATTACTACGAATTTTCAAAAAGGGGTCCATCATTTATAATAACTCTGTATTTCTAAGCTCATAGACAAGTTTTTAAATAACCTTTTGGGGGGTTGAATTTTTCTTGTAATTGTAACTTTAAATATTTGTATAAATAAAACATTAAAAAATATGTATAACCGACTTCCACCTATAACTGAAAAGCTAAAAATAATTATAACAAAATACAACTCTAGTAAATAAATAACACATTCAATGTTGTTAGGTACCTACCCAGGAAGTAAAAAATGTTAATATTAAAAGGTGCTCATTCTGTACAAATTAATTACCTACCAATCTAGTATAGTTTTGAAGCCGGTGCCAAGTAAATCCAAAATCCCGTATGGCCGACTTATGTAGTACTTCATGAAGCTTAATTGTTGCTTGGCACCGTCTTCAAAAATATAGTAGATTGGTAGGTAATTAATTTGTACAGAATGAGCACCTTTTAATGTTTACATTTTTTACTTCCTGGGTAGGTACCAACAACATTAAATGTGTTATTTATTTATTAGAGTTGTATTTTGTTATAATTATTTTTAGCTTTTTAGTTATAGGTGGAAGTCGGTTATATATATATATATATATATATATATATATATATATATATGTATATATATATATATATATATATATATATATATTAAATGTTTTATTTTCAGCTTTTTAGTTTTCATTCTATATTTTTTATTTTGTATGTATAACCTTAATAGAGAGAACCAGGTAGCATCGAAAGCCTCAACAGTACACAATAATATATTTTCATTTAAATTGACAGGTAAATGTTTTCGAACAAAATGTATTAGTACGCGTTGACTTAATAAGCCCACAATATATTTGTGCCTTATGGACCACGCAATGTAACCTTTTTTCAACTTTTTTAACAACTCTGTATAACTATAGATAATTCCACTCCACCCTATGTACCAACCATCCTGTACGACTGCCGACGGACAAGCATAAATTTGTTAGCTGCCTTCTGTAAACTATAGGACGTAGTAGAATCCATCCCATATTTCCACACTTTACGCAACTTCTTAGGGGCTATAAAATAAATAATTTTTTAATCACACTGTATAAATATAATTCATATCCAGTATATATTTCAACCATCCTGTATTATTTGTTTACGTCCATATCATATAACAGTTTTTTAATCTCCCTATATAATTTTAATTTCATATTTTTTCCACCAAACGTCCACTCAGCCCTATATTCTAACCATTCTGTATATATGGCTGCCAACGGACCACTGTCATTCTACCCCGTCCTAAATTTCAATCATCATATAAATGCAACTCCTTCTACCACTTCATTTTGTGATTTTGTTTGCTATAACTAAATATACTGTGTATGAACGCACCAAATAGCAGTTTAGAGTTTTACATGTGTTGTCATGGAATTTTCTATTAGGCCGGGAGAATGTGACAACCAAAAGCACCGTCTTCGCAAAATGGAACACATTTCATTTAAATAGGTATTTACCTGGTATAGAAACAAAACGAGCTTAGTACTCATTGATTTAAGGAGCCGAAAATACTATGCTGTACTACCTATATGCTTGAGATGTACATAGAAAACTTTCAAATTCGCAATTAAAACACCCAGTGCCTAAAATTCCCGCACTATTACGTTGGAATTAAAATATTTATGAGGACTTGATAAAATTTTTAGAATTTTCGGCGATTTTCTGCAAAACTGCAAGTTGCACGTCGCAGAAAAGTATATGAGATCACCTAGGGTTCTTCCTTAATAGATTAAACTTAAAAAACTATACACATCCATAAGGAGTTTTCGAAAAATCGACCAACATGTTAGGGATATTGGTCAATCTCCATGCACTCATGTATTCATTCACAAATTTCATCACTTTACCAATAGAATGCTTGTCCAAAGTTTGAAGTTTCACCAATCCGAATATATACTCTATTAAACAAGACCATATCATCAAAATCATTCAGAACGGTTCACCACAGGAGAAGAAATCAGGTAACATACATACCAAAAAAAAAACGCGACGAATTGATAACCTCCTCCTTTTTGGAAGTCGGTTAAAAATTACTATTACTATTGGTAACAACCCGTGTATAATAATAATGATAATAATCTTATAATTGGCATAACTTACCTATTTACCTTTCACTTGTTACATATATAAGTTTTCAAATAAATCTTTTTTTAATTTTTTAACAATAGTTTTTCATTTACAAGGCTGTAGGATAGGCTTTGCATCATTTTAAGAAACCATTTGTCCCCTTTCACAAGACCTGAACGGTTATATAAAGATGTCAGCAGTAAACGTTGGAAGAAAAATCTCGACGTATAAATCCAGAAAGCCGAGAATGATCGATGATGCTTTAACAAAAGAGAGTCGCGAATGTCGCTGGCAAGTGACCAGTAGCCAAAAATACTGTAATTCCCTACATGATAGATACTGACCCGTTTCTGTCGACCAAGCCAACTCTGAACGTCGCCCGCCTTCGGTAATCCGTACATCAACTTCTAATGGCCGATTGCGATAGGAACGCATTAGTTAGATGAACCGAAAGTTCGGGAATAGCGGAATTTCTAACATAAATTGAATTTTCACTAGATTACACCCTGACGTAGACACTTATACTTTCGATTTGTTTGCCGAATTAATTAAATTGGCTTTAGAAATATACAGGGTTGAGGATTTCTCGACAATCATAATTTGAGACACACTCGAGACGCTTTAACTTGGTTCGTTTTGTGATTTGACTTTCGAAAATATATATTATCATCTTCTAAAAGTTATTTGTGGCATGTTTTTGATTATTTTTAAGTTTTCTTGGTAATAACACCACGATTGAATTCAAAAAGCTGTATATTGAAAGAAAATACCAATCGTTTCAAAGTCGATTCTGATTTCGTTGTCAATGGCTTTAAAATATCTAATGAAAATGTAAATTGCAAAATTGAAAGTTTTATTTATGACATTTAAGTTGATTTTTGTTGTTTTTAAATATGCAGATAGCACAAAAATTTCTAAAGATCATGCATTAAGTTAAACAGCTTTCAAGTTTGAAGAATTTGAAAGAGTTGTCTTTAGAATTTATAAGTGGCGTTCCTAGGTACGACTTGTTATAAGATAGAGCAATCGCTAAATGCGATCAAAGATTTCTATTGTTTCAGTGATCCCATTAACGTCATAAGGGAAAACCAAGGAAAAACCTTATGAACTATCCCGATATTGGGTTGTTCAAAAGTAGGTTACCATTAATAATTTCTTCCTTAATTGTTGGTAACCAGATACGATTAAATTCTACAGAAGCTGAAGTGATACAATCGTCTTCATTCAAAAGAATTAAGGCAGACTCTTTTATTTTTCGTTTTGTGTTGTTCTTTGTGAAGTATAGTTGAATTGTCAAATTGTATTTTATGGCCTAGGTCCCATGCATGTTCACAAATTTTCGATTTTTCAAATTATCGTTTCTTTATGTAATTCTTGTGTTCATTTATTCGTATGTTTAATGGTCTCGATGTTTCTCCAATATAAAATTTATTGCATTCGCAAGGAATCTTGTATACGCAGTTTTTTGAGTTCTGAGTTTTGTTAGTTGGTTTTGTTTTCGATATTAGTGATTTCATTGTATTTCTTGTTTGGAATGTTGTTTTAACATTAAATCTGTTGCCCACTCTTTTCAATCTTTCTGACAGACCCTATGTGTATGGTATAGTTGTAACTTTAATGTGGTTGTCTTGAGTAGCAGTGTTAATAAGAGAAGTTCTGGGTTGATTCGGAAGGTTTGTTCTATTCTCAAGTCTGTTTAACTCTTTGCATGGGAACTAGGCCATAAAATACGATTTGACAATTCAACAAAGAACAAAATAAAAGAGTCTACCTTAATTCTTTTGAATGAAGACGACTGTATCGCTTTTACTTCTGTAGAATTCAATCGTATCTGGTTACCGACAATTAAGGAAAAAATTATTAATGGTCATCTCCTTTTGAACAACACAGTATCGGGATAGTGCATAAAGTTTTTCCTAGGTTTTCCCTTATGACGTTAATGGGATCACTGAAACAGCAGAATTCTTTGATCACATTTTTTGCGGATGCGTTATCTTATAACAAAGTCGTACCTCGTACCTAGGAACGCCACTTATAAATTCTAAAGTCAACTCTTTCAAGTTCTTCAAACTTGAAAGCTGTTTAACTTAATACATGATCTTTAGAATTTTTTGTGCTACGTTTGTTATTTTCTTTCAACATACAGCTTTTATAATTCAATTCTGGTGTTATTTCCAAGAAAACTTAAAAATAGTATATATTATCATTATCCTCTTTTACCGCAAACGTAGTGTCGAGGAGTGTCTCTGATTTTGTTTTATTCGCTTATGTTGTTATTCCTCTCTTCTTCAGGATTTCTTTTATTGTTTCATCCCAGGTTGTTCGTGACCTTCCTTTTCTAAGACTACCCTGCGCTTTGACTTTCCACAAGTTCATTCTTCTAAACTAATCATTCTCCTTTTTACATATTCATTTATGAATTCAACATTTAATTCTATTCTTATATCATGGTTTCTGATCCTATTGTTTCTTGAGATATTTAACACTCTTCTTAGATATTTCTTTCCTGCGGCTTGGATCTTACTTTTTAATGTTTTATTCAAATTCCACGTGTCAAATCCAAATGTAATAGCTTTTTCAATTCTTATATTTATTTCTTTTTCTTAATTACTCTGTTTCCGAATTTCTGCTCCTAGATATTTATATTCGTTTACTTGTTCCCATAATTTTTGTCTCGATACTCTGTCAAACGCCTTTTCTAAATCTATGATGACAATTCTCTAAGATGGTGATAGCTTGCGAGCTACCGACGTTTTTGTCGCTACCAGTGACGAATCCAGGATTTGTTTGAATTGCCATGATGGAAACATGGGGATCAGGGGATTTCGAGGTGAGAGACCAAAAACAGCAAGCCAGCAAAGTGTTATGATCTTGGGTGCTATATTTATGGGAGGTAGATGACCTTTAGTACATATCAAGTTTATTTACATCCCTACCTAGAAACCATACCAAATGAAATCTTTCACCAGTATAACGCGAGACCTGATAATTCTAAAGACACAATGGGTTTCATAAAATAATCTGGTATAGACGATCTGAAATTTACACGTATGATAGGTGATTCAAGACTTTATTGTCTTTTTATGGTAGCGCAACTAAGGGATCTGTATAGCGGCTTGAATTCAAAAGCCTGTAAAGTCTCTAATTTTGAGACCCCTAGTAACTAACCAAAGAAACTGTATGTTTGCGTTTTAAAGATCTTATATGTTAAATTAAACAAAAAAAAATAACAATATTTATTTTTTACAACCTAAAAAGTCGTCTTTAGGCTTTTAATAGAGGAATTATCCAAATCCCAGTGGTACAATTTTCACGGTCCCTTAAAATAGAACCGTTGAAAGGTACCTCAGGTGCGAAATCGAGTTCAAAGTGCCAGTAAACACCTAAAACAGACGTTAGAAACACCATTTGTCCGGAATTCAACGGCCAATTACGACAATATATCTATCCGATTGATGAGTATTTATTGCCAAAGACAGACGCTCTGAACGCCATATGTGACTATTTTATTGGGAAGGACTCTCGAGCACTCAGTGCCACTTACTACACTGACATTACGGACGACACGGATACTACCAGTTTCATAATATATTGTTTGCGCGTAGGTCTCTTGTTGTTATCCACCACAAGGGATTATTTTATATGATTTTTAACCGACTTCCAAACAGGAAGAGTTTGTCAAGTTGGTGTGAATTTTTTTGTATGTTTGTTACCCGGTTTCTTCTCTGGTTGTGAACCGATTTGAATAATTATTTTTGCTTAATATCATGTACATCCGGATTGGTGAAATTTCCAATATGAGAAAATAATTCTATTCGTAAAGAGGTGAAAATTTGGAAATGGTAATCCACCAGTGTACATATACTGCAGGGAAGTTGGTATTTTCAATTGCAAATAAATTCCATATGTGTTTGATTGGTTTTTCTTGAAGAAGGTGTCTAGCAAAGAACATCAAAAGTGTTGTAAACTATTTTTTATTGTTTAACTATTTCAATTCCGAAATTCACTTAGTTTTGGCAGTTTTTGTAACTTTTCCGCAACTGAATGAAAAGTTTTAACGTCAAAAGTAAGTTTATTTTATACGTATTTTCAATAGCTAAATAATAACTTCTAGCCGATTGGATAATTAGTTTTTGACTTATTTGGAAAAAACTATACATTTTTTTTAATAGTTCATATTATTGTTTAAAAAACTTTAAAACTTTGAAAGTCGACAGAAAGCGGAAAATAAAAAAATATTTTTTTAACGCAGCATGGAATACATCAAATGAAAGTGCTCATTATGAGAAATACAAATATATATTTTTTATATTTTTAAAATTAATTATTTACAAGATATTAACATAAAGATATAAAACATTCTTATTTCTCGTTTTGTTTCCGAAACCATACTACCTAAAATATTGAAAATAATTAGGGGTACTGGTGCTCACTTGAAATTTATAAGAAAAACTATTAGAAAACCCCCATAGTAATTTTAGGGACAAATTATACAATTAAGTAGAAAATAAAAATTCAATTTTCAAACTCATCGTATCAGATAAAAGGCTCATTATGTGAATTACAAATATATCATATTTTTAAATCATTTGTTTAAAATATATTAACAATAAAATATTTAAAATATATATATAACCGACTTCTACCTATAACTAAAAAGCTAAAAATAATTATAACAAAATACAACTCTAGCAAATAAATAATGTTGTTAGGTACCTACCCAGGAACTAAAAAATGTAAACATTAAAAGGTGCTCATTGTGTACAAATTAATTACCTACCAATCTAGTATATTTTGAAGCCGGTGCCAAGCAAATCTAAAATCCTTCATTGCGTACTTATCTACTAATTCATCAAACTTGATTGTTGCTTGGCACCGACTTCAAAAATATACTAGATTGGTAGGTAATTAATTTGTACAGAATGAGCACCTTTAAATGTTGACCTTTTTTACTTCCTGGGTAGGTACTTAACAACATTGAATGTGTTATTTATTTGCTAGAGTTGTATTTTGTTATAATTATTTTTAGCTTTTTAGTTATAAGTAGAAGTAGGTTATATTTTTTTAAAAATGTTTTATTTTCAACTTTTTAGTTTTTTTTTGAACTCCATCCTGTATATATGGCTGCCTACGGACCACTATCATTCTAGTCTGTCCTATATTTCAATCTTTATATAAATGCAACTTCTTCTACCACTTTGCTTTGTGATTTTGTTTGCTATAACTAAACACCCTGTCTATAAACACACCAAACAGCAGTTTAAAGTTTGACATGTGTTGTCAATGAATTTTCTATTACGCCGGGAGAATATGACAACCAAATGCACCGTCTTCTCAAAATGGAAAAATTTGCATTTAAATAGTTATTTGCCTGGTATACAAACAAAACGAGCTTGGTACTCATTGATTTAAGGAGCCGAAAATACTATGCTTTACTACCTATATGCTTGAGATGTACATAGAAAATTTTCAAATTCGCAATTAAAACTTCCAGTGCCTAAAATTACCGCACTATTACGTTGGAATTAAAATATTTATGAGGAAATGTCCGTTATGTCATTTCGATGAAATTTTTGATAAGAATTTTGGAATTTTCGGCGATTTTCTGCAAAACTGGAAGTTGCACGTCGCAGGAAAGTATATGAGATCACCTAAGGATCTTCCTTAATAGATTAAACGTTGAAAAACTATACACATCCATAAGGAGTTATCGAAAAATCGACTAAAATATTAGGGATATTGGTCGATTTCCATGCACGCATGAGTTCATTAACAAATTTTATCACTTTATCAATAGAATTCTTTTCCAAAATTTGAAGTTTCACCAATCCTGATATATACTCTATTAATCAAGACCATATTCATTCAAAAAGGTGCACCACAGGAGAAGAAATCAGGAAACATACATACAAAAAAAGCGAAAAAATACGCCACGAATTGATAACCTCCTCCTTTTTGGAAGTCGGTTAAAAATATTAAACATCGACTTAATTTCCATTTTAGAAACTACACTATTTAATTTTTGAAATATATATTTTATTTGTATTTTAAATAATTTGAAAAATAGATTTAATAATATATACTTTAAAACTTGACCTATTTTGCCCTATATCTTATAATCTACAGAACCTCAAAATTCAGACAGTAGATTATAAAAGGCTTCCCTGAAAGTTTATTAGTAAAATAAAACTCTAATGTTAATTTTTGGGGGCCAAATTAGAAAACTAAATACATATGTATTCTTATAAAAATCAAGTGAATCCTGAAGTAGATAAAGTAAAAAGTCTATATTTGTAAAAAGAAAGTGTATATTTTTTATAAATTTAAAACGCTTCCTTTAAAAGATATTAGGGTAAATATAAGAAAATGCACTCATTCCCTGCTTGTCTGAAACTGGAATGTTAAAATCATGAAGGTGGTACGGAACCCTTAGTATGCGAGTCCAACTCGCACTTGACCAAATTATTTAAAAATACTAATCGACTTGCTTACATCTATTACTTCATTAAACTTACTTGGTTTGGTATTAATAAAAAAACAGAGAACCATTTCAAATTGCCAAATATAACCGGAGGAAATGTCACCAGATTTTTCATCAGAATACAACAGCCGAACTCAGTATTTGGATTCATTGCTTGTTGAATCAGTCAGGGATATGGTATTTTTTTTCGGTGCAGTGGTACAATACAAAGAGAATGCAATCTGAAATCCAAGAGCCTGGGAGACAATAACTTCTGTCACCGCATATCGACCACTGAATTTCATGCCATATCGCAACTCTTCTCTGCTGCACGACATCCGTCCCTCAGGGAACCTTTCCTGGAGGCGTCATTGGTACAACAAATTTCAAAAACGCCTTTTAATATTAAATCACAATAAAAAAACATACATTTTAGGACATTTTTTTTATTATTTGCCCGTGTACAATTTCACCGAACAGATATTCAAACAGTTCAATTTCTCTATATTCTATATTCTATTTCTATATTCCGTTGGTGTTTTGCCCAAAGAATACAATTTTTCCTTCTATGTCAACTGAGCCCCTCAAATTTACAACGGCTTGTATAGTAATACGTTTATTGCACTCTATTCGCAAAAAACAACGATATAACTTCAAACTTTAATCGAATTAATGCAGGTAGAATAATTAGAATTCCAAATAGGTTTTACTGAAATAATAAATTACAAAAGCCATAAAATCATTGAAACACTTTTAAAATTCATAAATTGCATAAACTTTCCAAACTCAAACAAGGCCTTCATGACATCCAACGATATTTCGACGAATCATACCGATAACTCATGAGGATAGTTTTTCCTTTTTCACTTGCACCAGAAGTTTCGTACCACTCGAAAATCCGATGGGTGAGGAAAATTACGAGAGACTATAACTTACGACATGAAGACGACTATAACGACGACGAAATCGAAAAAGTACAAAATTAATAAAAAAAAGCAACCTTAACCAACCGCAACGACTATAAAACCTACTAATACACAATTACCGAGACGAAAGCTAAAGTATGAGTTATGGAATATCAGCATGTCGTTTCGCCGGTGAGGCACACAGCCCATGCCCCGTATCCGTTCCAAGTAAATATTAATCACAAAACTTGGTAGTCGCCGGTAGAAGTTGTCAATGGATTTTTCATTATTCCATCTTTCACGGCACAATTAACAATCAAACTGTGAGCAGTGCACATGCAACTTGCACAAGTTGGTAGTCATGATGATGGCATGAGGGCCATCGCGGCACTGCTCCTGATGACATTATCGCCTGCTTCAAAGGCGTAAATAACTTCATTTCAAAACAGCTTAGACTCTGCAATAATTAATTACCAGAGTGCAACGTGCAGGAAATATTCTTCTGCATCGGGACGGGAAATATTTATACGAGTCTGGGTTATTGGTATCGTCTTGAGGAAAGTTGAGCGTCTTACATAGACACTGCTGGCGCTATCATAAATCTATAAAGTATGTTGGTGATTTTTTGTTTCATGCTCTTGAAAGTCCTGACTTAATTTTATCTTGTTTTTAGGGTTTCGTATATTCAATAAATCATTATAAAATCACTTTTGCGTCTGTTTGTCCGTCGCAGCCTATCTTCTCCGAAATTTGCTATCAGCACAAGGTGTGGTGAGCCGATCAGGAGTACATAGAGTAGCATAAATACAGGAGTTTTGATTTTGATCTGAAATTTGGAATAATGGAAAAAAATAAAGCGAAACCCCTAATTTTGTGGGTCAAATTATAAAATTAAAAAATAAAAATAAAATATTTAAACTGTTTCAAGAGCATTATATTAAATGAAAGGACTCATTATGAGGAATACATTTTTTTATATTAAAAAACTGTTTAAAAGATATTAACGTTGTAAATATACAAAATTCGGAACATTCCCCTTTTTATCTCGAAAACTATTGAGTCTGAAAAAATAGGCTTATTGAGATTCGCTCCAGATTTGTGGCGTAAATTATAAAATTAAATAAAAATATAATTATTCTTCAGGCGCAATATATTTTTTAAAATAAACTGTCTATAAAATATACTCAGTTTAAATTTAATATTGTGTTGGTAAAAGATAGATGCTATAGTATGGATTGAATCTTGTTGAAATATGAGCCGATTAAAGATTCCCAACATCATCTGCAAAAGACTTTATAAGAATATTAGATACGTACCTGAATCCATCAGAACCATAAACGAACATCAGTTGAACCGCCTTAAATCTTTCAATCCCTTAGGAACCAGAGGTGATGTTAACGCTTGTCTGGCTGCCTGTCTTGAAACTTCATGGTCGGGCAACGGTCTGAAACAATGTGCCAGCTCATCGGCATCAAGCAACTGGCTCTCCGACTCTCCAGAGACCTTCCCTACAACGAGCCTAATCAGAGATAATGCAGAGGCGGATGTGACAGGAGGGAATCCAACACATCCTCCAAAACTGCTACATAACACATAGCTCTAGAATTCCCAGGCATAACAACTTCGCCAATATCATTAAGAAGTAAGCGTCGAAAAAAGGCTGGTCAGTTGAGGCAGAACCCCGTATAGGTACATCCAGAGGAACTTTAAAGATACCCAACCTTGTACTTAGCAAAGGTCAAAAATCGATTATCTGTGAGATCGGAATTCACTGGGAGGGGCCTCGCTCCCTCGCAGAGAGCTCGAATAACCAGAGGGTATACTATGAGGTTACCGAATTCACCGACACTGTCCTCAAAAAGAATAACACCACTGAACAAAGTCTTGCCTTTGATAGTGGGTGTAAGAGGTGTTTGGTGCACTAGTAATGACCGTTTGCTTGAAAATCTGGACATAAGCATACAGTCAATTAAACGCAAAATCATCCTTTGTGTCATCATTGGATCTATTGCCAGTTACTCCTTTTTCAACCAACCAGTATGGAGATAACAAAATCGTACCAATTTTTCTATTTCATTCACTTTTTTTCTTCCCTTATCGCCGGGCCGTCACCGTTTTTAATATTCTCTGTCACATTACCTTTTATAGCATCCTCCAGTTACTTTATCTCTTAAAATAGCATATGCTCCCCTACTATTTTTATTCTCCCATAAGAGAATCGGACTCGAAATCAAGTAACATTCTGGCTAACTGGAACGAACGAATGTTTAATTGGGGACTCAAATAATACGACTGTAAATCTATTTTAGTGTTTTAATTTTTGCGTAAATACATGGTATTATTGAAATTGTATTACAATAAACATATTTTATAATGTATATTATTTTTAACTGTTTTATTGATTTAAGTTTAAGTTTTATATATTCACTTGTGCTTCTTCTATGTCATGTCCGTTGTTGTATTAATTCTATGTTGACAATTCTAAATTTGACAGTAATAAAATGTTACTCTGATCTGGTTTTATTAAATTTGTATTATTTATGTATTTTTAAGTTTTATATATACAGGGTGTAAAAAGTTTGACTGCATATATTTTAGGTGCAGATAGTACCCACCAAACAAAACAAAAAACTCTTATAACACTATGGTCTAAAGGCCTTAATAATCAAGAAAATTTGAAATACATGTTAAGTAAATGATTGTCAATGTGGCAACGTCGCGCTAACAATCAGATTTGCTTGTAGCGTGCATAATAAAGGAATTAGTCACCACAAAAAAATGAACACCTGTTATTTTTTTTGTATTAAATAATTTCATAGTTTCGAGTGCCTGTAGATTTATTTAGGTACATAAAATTTTATGAAATATTATTTTCAAAAATGTACCCTTTTAATATCTATATATTGAAATGAATATTTATATTTGGCGATTTATTTTATGCATCAAGTTGAAGAAGGGAGGATACAAAGTTGTTTAGATTATGATACAAAAATAATGCTATAGTATATTAAACAAAACATTTCTTATATGTAGTTCTTTTATGTGTTAAATTCTTCGAGAAATAATTTTTACTAAGAAATTAATATTACTTATCTTAGACAAATAAAAACCTTTGACCTGCAGGATGTCATTATGAGAGAGCTCTGGCGAGCAAACGGATTATTTATAGTAAATATTCAAAATTCAAGTTATTACCTTTGCTTTCCTCACAAATTAATAGCATGTCAGGTCTTTACCTAATTGTATGATTGTCACTGTTTGTCACAAAATAATACACTGGAACTCACAATTCACAACAGATTTTATTTATTTTTCCAATTTATATTTTAAAATGAAAATCAAATAATTTACGCTATGTCGAATGTCACGCACAAATTACTTTCACTTTCTTAAAAGAACCGGGCAGCAAAAAAGCATTCATGGAAGCGACCAGCTGTAGTACTGAGTATATGGTATGTTGCCACATCTGATCGGAGAAACGTAGGGCAAATTATAACAGAATATTTAGAGTTTAAATAGTATTTTTCTTTGTTAATACAGTTATTAAAGGTGTATACGCTATTGAGTATTTACATATTTAGCTTTACAATCATTTTGAAGCCGGAAATAATCTATTATTCACTGTAATAAAGGCTACAGAACTTTTAACTTTTTCATTTTTTTGGCAAAACTATAGTTTATTTCTGAAAATGTTATAAAGCTTTTTGATTTGTTTTGACCTGAAGTATTGATCCTCAAAATCTTTGCACTCAAACCGTTTACACCCTGTATATATTGTTTGTCTAGTGCTATGTTAGTGACTCGTTGATATAAGATAGCAATATTGAACTTTTCAAAACTGTATAAACTTACCTATACCTCCTTTAGTAACTAAGTTAGTTAGTGACCCACTATATACTGTTAAACAGGGTTATCTTGTAAACCCCAACGGCCGGGGCAACAACATGGTCAAAATGTCTTTTATAACTGCAGATAACGTTGCGCTGTAATCTTGCCTCGAGCAAAAACTTAATGTGTTCTACTTCCATGTGCAACATTAAATTGAGGTTGACGTTTTTCTTCTCCATGACTCTGCTTCGGCCATCATGTCCACTTAAGCAGACTCGAGATTCATCAGAGATTACGACCTGATGCCGTTGTTCCACACTCCAATGTTGTCGTTCTCTGCACCACTGTAGTTAATGCTCAGTGATCAGAGGTAGCACAAGATGGGGTCGAAAATGCTGCAATTCAATAGACCTCATACGGTGGGCAACTGTTCGGACACTTACAAGATGACCTTGTTCTCCCAACCACCCATCAGCCAAATTTCGAGTTGTCGAATTTTGGCTGATGGAAAATCTGAACCACGCTTGACAACATCTCATAACAGTAGTTGGATTTCTGTTCGTGCGGTTAGCGATTTCTCGAAATGAAAAACCCGCCTGTCGTAAACCAATAATTCTACCTCTTTCAAATTCACTTAGCTGGCGATACATTCGGCGTACATGTACTAAACATCGCTTTTAGATCAAACGATTACAATCTTAATTGATAAAAAAAGTTTACGTTCACCAAAGTTTACCAAATTTTAATCATTTACTACCTACTATAGCATCTATGTTTTATCAAAACAATATTAAATTTAAACTTCTCCTTTTGGGTGTTTCTTTGTCAGTGAGTGTATTAACGAGTGTATACAATCATCTCCCCCTTACGTTCGAAACGAATGAGCCTTAAATTTTAAAAAGGGAATATAGAGCAATATTAATTTGGTCTATATTCTATATAAATAAAAAATAAACAGTTTAGTTTTTTCAAGCGCATCATGCAATATATCAAATAACTTGGTCTGTGGAAAAGAAATATTTTTTTTCATATTTTGAAAATAAAATGTTTTAAAGATACTAAAGAAAATAAACCTGCACAAATTGACCCATTCCCCCACTTCATCTCCGAAACCAATTTAAAAAAGTAGATTATAGGGCCTCAATCAAGGTTCAGAGAAAAAATAAAACCAAAATATAATACAATTAAAATTAAGTGAAAAATAATAAATTTACTCTTTTCAAGAATATCACGTATTGTATGATATAAACAAAAGGAAATTATTTTATTCGGATTTTTTAAATAATTTTTTTAAAAATATTAAGGAAAATATTTTAAATTTGACACCCCTTTGTATACGATAATACTGAACCTAAAATTTATAAAGAAAAAATATATTGTAGGATCCCACTCAAAGCGAAACGTCTAATCTTAATTTTGGTAGGCAAATTGGAAAATCAAATAAAGATTTAACAAATAATGTAGCAAATAAACTGAAAAGGCACAAACATAACTTACTGGGCCTTCGAGATTTTACATAATTACGGAATAGAACGGAAGACGATGCATCGTTTCAAATTGGAAAGCGTCATCAGTTACACTACCTTCAAAACACTAAAATTTCGCAAAATTATTAATCTAATTTAGACGTATGATTGACCTTATCAAGATTTTAGTATTGCCCTGTTTGAAATATTACCCATAGTTCATCATTTCCGGCGGAATTAATTGAATCTCGGACTTGTAATTATTAAACATTATATTACGTACATATATTTATTTACTGAAAAATATTATATATTGAAAATCTAACGAAAATAATCTTATTCAGTATTTAATTCAATCCAATTGGCTACTGCTAAATACGATGTGATCCCGTTTTCTCATCAAATATATAGAGCCATGAATACTGAGGGCTTACAATTCTAAGGCTCATAATTCCTAACACATTATATTAGGTACACCTTTTATTTTTTACTCTGAACAGTTGCAGCATTCATATGAATTGCAAAACTCAATCTTGCAGATCTTGGAATATGACATCAATATCTACACTCATTTTGTCAATATTAGGAACTAATTTTTCATTGAGATTTACAATAATTTAAAAAATTACAAATGAACATCACAAATCTCGCTAAAAAATTTGAGCTAGCTCAATTCTTCGAACCTATACGTCAATTTGGATGGCACAGTGTGGTTTCACATCATTGCGAGAAAGAGGGACTTCGTTTTTAGAAGAATTATTTATCACTATCTTTTTGGATCTGTGGTGTGTTTTTTCTTCAAAAAGAAATGTTTGTTTATGATATTTGTATTTTACCAATGTTTCGTATAAGAATCTTATAAGATTTTCATTGAGTTGTTCTGGTTTTCTCATTTGACGGAATTGTCATCAACGGTTCGTAGCAGTTTTTTGGTTTAAATTGCGGAGTTTTTCTCTGCGAAACACCAAAGCGCATGGTTTGCTGGTTTCAAATATTTTAATTTTTTAAACATTTTCCTTTAATATATTTCTTTCTGCTCGCGATCAAGTTTCGCTAAATGATTACAGTTGTTAAATCTATTCGGCATTGGCACTGATTACATCAATCTAATATTTTAAGTTTTTAATGAAGACGATGCCTAACGGTTGCGTGACGATTTGTGATATTTAAATACTCCCTAATATTCAATATAAATGAAAAAGGGGATACATTATTATATATCCTTATCTGCTATTAGGTATCTATGGACATTTAGGTATCGTCGATTTACATAAAGTAGTAATAAACTGTTTATTTCGTCTAATAAATTTAATCGATATAGTTGTACTGTTGTTGTGGAAATGGGAACTGTTGGTATTAGTATTTTTTTGTTTACATGAGCTCATAATCATATATACTCATGATATTATAATGGGAAACAGTTATCCTTTGATTTAATAGTCATAAAAAAACTCATTCAAGCAGGGGTGAAAACAAGTTTATTCAATTTGAAGACGCGAGATGTAAGACTGACATCTAGGATTTTCGCGTCTTAAAATTCAACAAAATGCATCAAATGCATAAAGAAGTGTTCGAGAGGACATTATATTATGGGAAGCGCAGCAACTGATGAAGGTTGCCTAACCAGAAACAATATATATTATATTTATATATAATATATATTGTCTTAAAATTGCGTACTTGTTTTTACGCAGTATACCTCAGGAATCTATGACGGTTCAAGTGCAGGTTGTTGTTATTTATAATACTGACATAGCGAATGCCTTTGATCGTGTTGATCATGAGATTTCATTGACAGAGTTTTATTGGTACGGTTTCTCACAAAGTTTAATTTGTTTCGTTAGGTCTTATTTATACTATACAGAAAGTAATATGTATCCTGTAATGGTCACAACTCATTACATATCAACGCAACATCAGGTGTACCGCAAGAATGCATCCTAGGTCCACTATTTTTTTTCTTATTTATCGACGATCTAAGGAAATATTAGACTATGAGCACATAATGTATTCTGACGATCTTAATTTGTAGAATAAAATTCAAACGATGGCTGATTGTTAAGTCTTCAACTTAATTTAAACCGCGTAGCTCGGTGGTGTGAATATAACAACCTGATCGTAAAACTAATAACGTTCACAAAGAAAAAATTAAAAATTGTGCATGCTTATTTTATAAATCACAATATTCTAGAACGCTGTGAAGTTATGAAAGATTTGGTCGTTTTGTATGATTGAAAGCGAACCTTTTCTAACCATTTCAGTAAGATATCTAGAGAAGCTTTAAAAATGTTGGAAAAAGTGCAGGTTTTTCACTAATATTTTTGCCCTAAAATCTCTATATTTTGCCTACGTTAGATCTAAGTTGGAATACTGTTCGCTAGCTTGGTATCCACTGTATGAGGTTCATAATCAAGTCTTGGAGAATCTACAGAGAAACTTTTTAAAATTTTTGTATTTTATTTCGAATGGTATAAATTTACTCTGCGCGTCGTTTTGAATATATCTTTATTTTAAGCATGTGTAATATCGACAGCTTACAGCTCAGAAGAGAGTATTCTTGTATAAAATTTCTGTATTATCTTGTTAATGGTCAAACTGATTGCCCCCTTTTTTTAGGTAAAATTTGTTTTTATATACCGAGACCTGGCATTCAGCTAAATAATCACTAAACTTTCAAGTGTCAGACTGCTAGACAGTATTGACAGGAACTTGTGGGTTTACTGGATCAGGATATAAGTTTGACAAAGTTGGCACGACATTCTTTTGGAGCAGTTCAACATATTTATCTCTATTCAAGTTGTCATCAATGAAAAAAGGTCATACGATGTGATTTCCAACAATTCCTGCCCAAACAATAACTTTTTCATGATATTGCGTATGTTTCTCTGTCATCCAGTGAAGATTCTCATTAGACCAATAGCGACAATTTTCACGATTAACATGACTTAGCGGTCATTTGCCATCGAGATATAGCCTGTCAAGCATAAAATCGTGGAAATTCTAGAAAGAGAGGGCAATAGAGACAGTGAGAGGCTATTTCACTTAGTTGGCGGAAGCAGCCAATGTACAACATGCTCATGGTATTTCATTGGAAGCAGCTTCCAACCGAGTAAATTAACCTCTTGCCCTCTCTATTGCCCTCTCTCTCTTTAGTCTTACCACGACATTTATGCATGACAGGCTATATCTAAAAGGTACATGATCTAAGCATGACCGCGAAGTGTAAATGTGCTCTTATTAGAAAACAAAACATCTTCTAATTGGATCACATTGTTATCTAATATTACCATAATTTGTTCACAGAAATACGTTCTGCTATCGAAATCGTCTTCCATGAGCTCCTGAGTCGGCATCAGTTTATAGGGATGCCTTTTATTTTCCTTTAATACTCGAAAAATTGATGTGTGGCTAACATTGAACAGTGGGGCTGCTTTTCGACCAGAATTATGTGGGTTATCTTGATAATATCCAATTTCTTATTATCACTTAGAGCATTGGCAGCTGCTTTTTTTATCTGTCTTACATGGCCAAGCTCGCTAAACTGCTTTTCTATTTTGCTAATTGTTCCTTGGGATACAGGGGTCAAATTTGGAAAATTTTCGTGAAATATGCTTCCATTTGTGTCCGTGTGTTATCTCTATAACCAATCATTTGTAGAATGATAATTTTTGTGCATTTCTGCATTGTTTTTTTTTTCAAATGTGTAAGAAGAAACCCAGGAATGGTTTTTGCTTACTATTTCAATATCAACAGCTAAATGGGAATTAAGTATTGAGTGTAATGTAGCGCATTTGTGTAATAAAATTTTCTTTTTTTAATGTTAATTTTTGTAATAAATCTGTAAACATTTAATATTTCCGAAACAGTTGAAGATAGGTGTAGGACACTGTACAAGAATAATGACTAGAATTTTCAGGAGAATCCAAAAAAATATTATACAGGGGCTTGCATTTAAAATAAGAAAGTTTGTATTGGCCACTGTCACCTTACACACCCTATACAGTTTTTGTTGTTGAAAAATGGTGCATTTAAACATATATGTCCAAGCGTTTTCCCTACAAGCCCTCTTTATTCGTTATCGAATTTATTCCATTTAGCTGTTCCACACGGAATGTAACTTGGTGAACTTTTCAATTCACGAATGAAGATCGTGTATTCAAGTATTTAGTGAAAAGCTCTAGAACCTTTGGTATCTTGTATGTAGTTGTATAATCACAAAATTTTGTACACTGGCACCAAACATTTACACTCAACGCCTTTTCAACAGCTAAATTTTCATCTTCATTCAAAAACCAAACAAAGTTTGGTGTTTATACATTATATTTGAATACAGGAAGATAACGGATCTTATTGGAGAGATTTGTTCCCCTCTGGACAATTGTGAGGAAGATTTTCTATAAAAGAAAACGACTATTCTGGGAAAACTGTATCTCCATTACACATTTCAAATACTTAGTGTTACCACAAAATATAATTATATTTCATTAAAAACGACAAATTTAAATGTGAAAAAATCGTCGACCTAATAAGTATGAAACGCTATCAGTTTGGCAGATCATTTTCTTTAATTGCCAAATTTAAACCCAACGGCACAATTTAGTTCAATTATATCAAAAAACCCACGGAAGAGTGATCTTAAACTCGCACCCGTTATACGAGACGCGTCAAAAAAGCAATGAACCTCGAATACACATATCCATATCCTGGCCAATAAATTACACCGTAAACGAGGAAAATATTCAACACAACCATCGTACACCTACGTCCGTCCTGTCCATATCAACCGTTCAGTGTTATCAAAGCGTTTCAATCTAAATTTGTGTCAAAAACATTTAGTCAGCAATTGTAGCCGCTTTTACACATGTTGAAATTCTAATAGATAAAATAGTTAATTTTAAAAGGCCCGACTGCACTCTGACATTACGTGTCTTTTATTCTTGCTCTGTCGAGCGAAAACAATAGAAAAAAATAAAAGAGAAACGGCTCGGGGAATAATTTTGTGTCACCCGCATTTTTGTTCTGAACGCCCACCGAATGTGCTGGTGGACATGGTGACGTTGATATTTTATACTCAGGCCATTGGGAGCTGTCACGTGAACCTTCAAAATGCACCTTGTGTTGTTTTATATTTTTTTTATATGGCACATAATTGAGAATTAGTCGAATCGGTTCCGTTCAATGTAAGAGGCGTTTAATGATACGCCAGGTCTCTTAATGGAGAGAGTAAATAAAGCAGTTAAATGACTACTTCCTGTCTTTTATGAGAAGATAACATATTGCCTTTGTAGAAACATTTTGGGTATGTGATGGGCCAATGTTAGGCTGCCGAGATAACTCTTGCCACTACAGGGATTAGACGTTTTGATCTATTCAAAAAATCTTGCAACTGTGAGTCAAATGCAACTTCATTCAAATGTTCTTCATGAAGCACTTACAGGGTTTGATTCCTTTGAGGTAATTTTCTATTACTTGTTGGCACATAGCAGGCAATAGCTCGTCAGATGTTTGCTTTCAAAGCGTCAGGAGTTCCTGGTTTGTCGGCATAGTCAGGTAGTTTTTACAGAAAAAATATTAAAATATTTTAGAATATTTTTTATTATGATTATATAGTTGCTAATATTTGGTACTTATTTTTGTATTTTACATTACATTTAGGTTCATTTGTTAAATATTTTTATTGTTATTGGAATGTTATAATTGGTTATTCTCTTTATTTGACTTGGTGATATATGTTAATTTGTGAAAATTGTAATCTGTTATTGGCGCTTGCCCTGTTGATTACTTGAATAAATAAATAAATAAATAAACACCATATTTTGCATATTTCTATAAAAAAGTGCAGTGGTGACAAATCTCATGATTTTGGTGGCAAATGTACAGCAGCTGATACTAAAAGGAGCTAGAAACTCTGGGCACTGGATGCTTTCCTGCAGCCATCGTCCTGCTACATCGGATTTTATTGGGTCCTGTATTGGTTCGGTTATGGATTGCAATGCTACAAATAACATTTTTGAATAAAATATGTTGTACTTATTACAGTAAAGTACCTGACGACCGAGCCAAGCTCCTGATTTCAATATTTTACCAACTTTGCTATGTACACATATTTTTCCTGAGAAGATTACTATTTAAATCTCCTTACTTCACGAACAATTTAATTTATATGAATTTATTATTTTAATTATCTTAATAAGTGCATAAATTCACAAGGTTCTCAAACATTTTTCATACAGAAAGACTAGTTACATCAAACCATAAATCTTTGTTGGGTCTGTTAAGCAGCGAGTGGTGCCACCTAGTCTGTTCTATTTGTATTTTTTTAAACACCCTTAGAAGTTGTTTAAAATAGTGACTTTCAGATTTTTCAAACAATGTTAAATAAGTCTCCAAAAATGCTTCGTGAAAAATATTTTGCTACATGCTTTCTCTTCAAATCCAGCATGTCTCATCATATCTTACTATCATGGTTAAACCTAACAAGAACGCTTCATACATTTGTCTGTTGTATTCATTTTTATAAATCTGATTCCAATTATAAACAAAAAATGAAGTTAGTCAAAATATAAAATCTAATTATTGTAACATTTATTACATAAGGAATGCCTTGTTATAAATCCGAATTTTGTAAACACAAGAATAGTATTTTAGTTAAATTATTTGCTCATTAATAATTGCACAATATGTTGGATTTATCTCTGTAATTGTTTTCACTTTGTAGAAGGGAATCTTCACCCTTTAAATGTTTAAATATTTGTTTTAAAGATATTAGGCTTTCATAACTTTGATAATTATTCACTTGTATATTATATTCAACCACATCAAACTTTGTAAACTTAAAAAACTAATTGTACGTATGCATACCTTGTTTAAA
Source organism: Octodonta nipae (assembly GCA_034190945.1). Classification (NCBI taxonomy): domain Eukaryota; kingdom Metazoa; phylum Arthropoda; class Insecta; order Coleoptera; family Chrysomelidae; genus Octodonta; species Octodonta nipae. The sequence continues at coordinate 13,577,325 of CM067217.1, forward strand.
CTACATGTAAGGATATTGAAAATATTATGATTACTTTGCTTAACAGAGCAAATATGTATTTACTGAAACATATATTATTTAATGTTTAAGTACTTCTTGGGAAATAACACCACAGTTTAAAGAAAATTGCTGTATATTCCAAATGTTTCGGGGTCTAGATCAGACCCCGTTGTCAATGGTTAAGAAACTATGGGTAAAAAAGGGACAATTCTAAGATGTAAAATTAAACTATTATGTATTATTTGATTTCTGACATAACTAAGAGAATTTTATTTGTAATATACAGGCTAGCACAGAAACTTCTAAACATCATATAATCATAAAGTTCCTTTCAGATTGGAAGGATTTGAAAGGGAGATCTTCAGAATTTTATGTGGCGCTCCTAGGTGCCAAAAATGCGACCAACGAATTTTGTTGCTGCAGTGATCCCATTAAAATCATAAGGGAAAACCTAGGAAAATCCTTATGAACTATCCCGATATTGGGTTGTTCACAAGGAGATGACCATTAGCAATTTCTTCCTTAAGCATTAGCGACCAGGAACGACTGATTTCTACGGAGGTAGTACCGATACAATCGTTTTCATTTAACAAAATTAAAGCAGACTCTTTTAGTATTCTTTTGGTGTTGTGTTCTTCTTTGTGTAATATAACTCAATTTTGAAACTATATTTTATGACCAAGGTCCCAAGCATGTACACAAATTTTGGATTTTTCAAACTGTCGTTTGTCGTGGAACTTTTGTGTTCGTTTCTTCGAACATTTAGAGGTCTGTTTTGAGTTGTGTTATTTGGTTTGGTTTTGATATAATTGATTTTAGTGTATTTCTTGTTTTAAATGATGGTTTGATATTATATATGTTTCCTACTCTTTTTAGTCTTTCTGATAGACTCTGTATGTATGGTATAGTTATTGTATTAATGTGTTTATCTTGGGAGTCAGTGTTGCTTGGTGAAGTTTGATGTTGGTTGTTAGGGATTGTTTGGTATTCCATTTCGTTTAACTTGTTATTAATAAATTTATTTGGGTAATGATTGGCAGAAAGTACATTTTTTATAAACGTTTTTTCTTCGTTGAATTTATTGATGTTAGAACAGTTATTTTTGCTCTGTCATATAGAGATTTGATGATACCTCTTTTTACTGAATTTGGATGATTAGAGTTAAAGTTAAAATACCTGTTAGTATAAGTCGGTTTTCTGTAAAAATCTGTTTCAAATGCCGATTATGGTTTGGTTATTAAAATGTCTAAGAATGGTAATTTGCTATTCTGTTCAAGCTCTAGTGTAAACTGAATAGTTTGTTCTGTGTTAACGCCACCAAACCAAAGGTTTAATCTGGTTTGAGAAAATTGTTTGTCTTCAAATTTTTCTATAAAAATGTTGCTTAAAGCAGGAGAAAGACAGGAACACATTGCCATGCCAAAATCTTCTTGGTAGAAGTGATCATTAAGTTGAAAATATGTTGTCTTTGTACAAAATGTTAGTAGTTCCATTATTGTATTAATGGACAATTGAGTACGTTGATTTAGTAAAGAATTTTGTTCTAATCGTTCTGTTACTATGGGAAGTGTTTTGGTGACAGGGACATTATTGTATAGATTCACAATGTCAAAACTTGCTAGTGTGAAAGTATTTTTGTATTGTATATATGATAAGTTTTCTAAGAAATGTGCTATGTTTTTAAGATGATAGTTAGACTTACCAGTAAGTGGTGAAATAATTTTTAAAAGGAATTTTGAGAGCTCACTGCATGGAGAATTTATAGAGCTGTCAATTCGTCCTAATGGAATGTTGGGTTAATGAATAGTGTGGAGTAAGATGTTTACGTTCTTGTTCTTTAAATTCATGTTTAGTGATTGTAAAGTAAGCGGTATATTTTGTTTTCTATAGAAGTTGTTGGATCTTTGTTTAATTTTCTATATCGTCCTTGGTTTATTATGTTTTGAATTTTGGAATCGTAGTCAATTTTATTTAATATAACCGTAGCATTGCCTTTATCTGCAGGTAAAATCTTAATAGTTTAAAACGTTAATTGAATGTAATTCATTTTTCGAAAGGATATTTTTTATGTGCATAGGCTTTTCTTATTCGATACTCTTGAGCTTCACTGCTGTTTAATTGGTTTGCGGATTGTTCTATAGTAGTGATGATATCAAATGTTGGAATAGTTTTTGGGGAAATTGCAAAATTAAGGCTCTTTTGTAGAATTGAGGTTTCAGAAGCGTTTAACTGTTTGTCTGAACAATTAATGACAGTGTTTGACAGATCAAAATGTTAGTTTTCAAAATAATATTTCGGCAGATTTTTATCTGAAAGAAATTGATTAAATTTACTCCAATGTATTTGTTTTTGAGACTTGAATGCATTGTTGTAACTTATAATAGTACTATTTTTAAGTCTGTTAAATTCATTCTCTGGTATTCGATAAGCAAGATTTAAACTTATTATAACGATGAGATTGTATGCGGTCTCTAATAGCAGCGAAGCTTGCTCGTTCCAATGTGCTGTGAATCCTTCTGCCTATGTATGGTTGACGAAATCTTAATCCTTTGGGAATAATCCTCATCTCCCGACATCTGCACAAGAATGTAAAGCTATTCTTTGTTCGTGCAAACTTCTTATAATACAAGTCTTCTAAGTCCCTAAACGCTTTGGTTACTGCAGACTCATTTCACATATCCATACCGTACTTGAAATTTTAGTAACGAGCTTGCTTCACTATCACATTCGACATTAGATACCAAATCAATATCTTAACTTAACCTAGATGCTAAACTGTTAAACAAATAGTTTATTAAAAAATCAAGTCAAGTCTAGTATGTATTTCATTTATATTTGGAATTTTTGTATCACACTTCATTATCACATTTGACATTATTTGATCAGCTTATTTCCTTATTAAAAAAACTATTTACTTTTTTCTTCTTACTTCAAAATTATATTTCAATTTCGAAAAATTATCGTAATTTCTTTTCCAGAAATCACTGGGAAACGTTATTACACACAGAACGAATCCCGATTTGGAGCCTCTGTGATTTTCCTGAAACTCCGGAATTCATTTAGCGATAAAATATTAAAATATTAAATTCAGTTATATGTACTATATACATAAATAATTATTTAATCAGTTGAGGGGAGCGCAACTGATGAAGGTTCTCGACTAGAAATAATATATTGTCTTGTGTTCAATGGACTGAAAGCTCTCGAAATATTAGTATGAGGTTATGTTAGGTTATGAACGTGCCATTTATTTATTTCAAACGTCAGTCGTGCGAATTATGTTTGTTAATTCCGCTTTATAAACATAAATAATAAGTGACTATGCATTGACTGTTTTCCTAGTGTATCAGACTTTATGTTGACTAATCAAAAGTTATGCGTTTAATTTAATATTATTATTCATTCAGTTGAAGTAGAGATCTTACTAAGAACACTTGTATTTTGCTGTAGAATAAAAGTAGTTGAAGATTTAGAATTTTAATTGTTTTTAAAAACTAAGTTTTTGACGAAACAAACATTACTGGCGCAGTCGACGTAGAATAGTTCAACGTACTCAAGCCCTCAACGTAGCAGTACAACAGTTTTGAGAAACCCAAAAATCTCCAAAAACTGAAGGTTTTCAAGCCGAAACGAACTAGAACCTACCACTCAGCAAGAATCAAGGTAAGTGAGACTCTCCTCAACCCAGATACCTTCCTTGAATGCCCATTGAAAGTATCAAGAAAACAATTTTTGAATTTTTAAGAACAAGCGAATAATTTTGATTAATTTCATAAGTGTAACAAATAGCACATAAAACAAAACGTGAATTTTGCCAAACAATTGCCTCCGATATTTAATTACGAATACAAAGAGCCTTTGTTTCAATATTCATACAACAATTGTTCTTGAATAGCAGTCTTATTTCTAATTGATATATTTCATTTAGACGAATTAGCATTGCTAACAAAACAATAAGATAATTTAAAAGATAACATTCGCTTGAAGTGCAATTCATTTCTTTCATGAACTTGAAAATAATTTGCATGATTTAATTTTAAGAAATAAAAAACTGTGTTGTTTATTTTAATTCAACCACATTTTGAATTGATTTGTTTTTACAATTTTGTATTGACATCAACAATTTCTTTTATTACTCAACTGTTTTTCAAAAATCAAGTTGAAAACAAACAAAATCTTTATTTTTACACAAAAGTTTATTCAAAAGTGAATGAACAAGTTCAGAAACCCTAAAAAAGTTTTTGACACAGATTCCAGTGATTCTGAAACAGAATTATCTCTTTCTTATTTCCAAGAACAAATAACAAAAATCATGAGCCAACCAACCCAGCAACCCCCACAAACTTCACAAACTTCCCAAGTCACAATTGACATCAATTTAATCAAATATTTTGCCGAATTCATCCCCGAATTCAATGGAAACCCCTTGGAGTTGCGACAATACATTGCTCAAGTTGAAAGCATGTTCAGTGAATTCCCCGATTCAACTCACAAATTTGTCTTTGCCCACGCACGTCAAAAATTAAAAGGTGCTGCAAAAATAACTTGTGCTGGAAGAACAGAATTAAATACATGGGATACTCTAAAAGCTAGATTAATTTCCCTTTACTCATGCACTGATACTTTAGAAACCCTTGAAACAAAACTAAACCAAGCTTACCCCAAACCCAACGAAACTCTTCTTAACTTTGCCTCAAGATTACAACACATTCGTTCTCAAATCATTGATAAAATACATTTATCAGAACCAGACATAAACCGACAGATTTTAAAAATTGAATTTTGTGAACTAAATGCAAAAAATCGATTCATAACTTTCATCCCTGAACGTTATCAAACTGACATAAAATTAACAAACCCTGTTGCTCTTGAACAAGCAATTGACATTTTCCAAAACCTTGAACAAGAATACGAAAATCGTATAGCTCAAAGAAATTTAGGACAGTCACAACAAAGACATCCAAACAACCAAAAACCTCAATTTCAAAATCAAAAAGGTTTTCAGCCGAACAATAATTTCAATTCTCACACTTCTAATCAAAGAAGTCACAACCAAAACTTTCCCAACAATTTCAGAGGAAAACAATTTCCAAATCAATACAACCCAAATCAACAAAGACAATTTAACCCTCAATTTCAAAGAAGACCCAATAATCCCCAAGGATTAAACCAAAATCAAAATCAAAACCAAAACAGAAATTTCAAACCTCATCCCCCAAAACCAATGTCAGGTGTAGAACACTTCACTCAGAGAAATAATAATCCAGGACCCTCAAGACAACAATCATCCACCCCCATGTCAGGTGTAGAACATTTCAACCTTGAAAATGAAAATAATGAAGAATATTTTGGAAACAACGGATATTCCAACCAACAAAATACAGACTATTTTGAACAATCTCCCAATCACAACCAGGATTTTCGAATTACCCCCAACTCGAAGAATCAAACTTAACATATGAACTAAATCAGATAACTGTAAATTCTTTGCCTTTCATAAAAATCCAAATCGAAGGTAAAATTTACAAATTCTTAATTGATACCGGATGTTCATTTTCAATAATAAGACCTTACATTATACATGAATATTACCCTGAAGGAATTTTCATAGACAAAACCGAATTAAAAACTTGTACAGGAAAAGTTACCGCTGAATACAAAGCAGTAATACCGCCCTTTGATGAATTTAACACTGACCAAAACTTAGAATTTATTCTTTATGACTTTCATGAATACTTTGACGGATTAATAGGTTTTCGACATCTTCAAAAACTAAATCTTTCAATTGATGTAGAAAATAATCAACTTGTAAACAGACAAACAAATATTCCAATTTATTTCCGCGAAGATTTTTCAACTTATACTTTTGATCTTAATCCCTTAGAAATCATAACAAAACGAGTCCCAGTAAACATAAAAGAAGGACAAATTTTAATTCATTCTTATCATCAAAATGGAATTTATATACCTGAAATCTTGACAATTGCAAGAAATGGCTTTGCAAAAATAGAAATTCACAACTCTCTCCCAAAACATAATTTAATAACATTCAACAAACCTTTCCCTTGCACCATAATCAATGACCAAGTAGAAATCTACAATTTTAATTTAATACCCCCAGAAACTGATAAAGTAGACATATCAACCCTTATAAGAACTAATCATTTAAACTCTGAAGAAAAAACTTCATTACTAAACTTATGTGAAGAATTCAACGATATTTTTCAAAACCCAAAGATCAACTTAGTTTCACGAACATAGTCAAACATCAAATAAGGACTAAGGATGAAGAACCATGTCATTCAAAAAGTTACAGATTTCCCCAAGTACACAAAGATGAAATTCACAAACAAATACAACAAATGTTGAATGATGGAATTATACGACCTAGTATCTCACCCTGGTCATCCCCTGTGTGGATAGTACCGAAGAAACTAGACGCATCAGGAAGAAGAAAATGGAGAATAGTAATAGATTATAGAAAAGTCAACGAAAAGACAATCGACGACCGCTACCCTATTCCAAATATTAATGACATTTTGGATAAATTTGGACGATGTAGATATTTCACAACTCTGGATTTAGCTTCTGGCTTCCATCAGATAGAGATGCACCCAGACAGCATAGAAAAAACCGCATTTAATACAGAAAACGGACACTATGAATTTTTACGTATGCCCTTTGGCCTAAAAAACGCACCAGCTACATTCCAAAGAGTAATGGATAATGTTCTCAGAAATTTTCAAAATAAAATCTGTTTAGTATATATGGACGATATAATAGTATTTTCGACATCCCTTACAGAACATATAAAAAACCTGAAACAAATTTTTCAAACTCTCAGAAATGCCAACCTAAAAGTACAATTAGATAAAAGCGAATTTTTAAGAAAAGAAGTAGAATTCTTAGGACATATTATTACACCAAACGGAATAAAGCCAAATCCAAAGAAAATTGATGCAATTAAAAGATTTCCACTTCCCAAAACTCACCGCGAAATTAAAAGCTTTTTAGGACTTATAGGTTATTACCGGAAATTTATAAAAAACTTTGCCAAAATAGTAAAACCCCTTACACAAAAATTAAAGAAAGGTGAAAAGATAATCATTGATGATGAATTCGTGAAAACTTTTAATTATTGCAAAACACTTTTATGTAATGAACCAATTTTATCATACCCAGATTTTTCGAAGGAATTTCAACTAACAACAGATAGTTCTAACTTTGCATTAGGAGCTATTTTATCTCAAGACGGACACCCTATATGTTATGCCTCACGAACTTTAAACCCAGCTGAAATTAATTATTCAACAATAGAAAAGGAACTACTTGCTATTGTTTGGTCATGCCGTTACTTTAGACCGTATTTGTATAATCAAACGTTTACAGCCTTTTGTGATCATAAACCCTTAGAATGGTTATTCTCCCTCAAAACCCCTAATTCAAAACTTCACCGATGGAGACTAGACTTAGAAGAATATGATTTTAAAATAAAATACAAAAAAGGAAAAGAAAATCAAGCTGCAGACGCATTGTCCAGAGTAATTCTAGACAAAGATGTAAACATGAATGCCATTGGTGATGAAAATCAATCAATAATAGCAAATCAAGGAGACGAAGACATATATCAGCAAATTTTGGACTTAGCAGAAGAAGTCGCAGAACAAGAGAATCGACAAATAAATGAAGAAGCTACAAATCAAGAGAATGTAACACAACAACCCCTCGATTTATTTACTTCACCCCCTCCTACTCCAAATATTCCGCAAATTTTGGAAGAAAATCAAAATGATGAACTCGCTTCACAACACACTTCTCATGAAAACCCAATTTTAGAAATACGTCCAACAGAAAGACCAACAAACTCTTACAAAAGACAGATAATCATTTTACACAGTCCTAACGCATTAATATCTAGTATATCAGCAACAAGAATTTTTGAAAATTTCAAATACACTTTAACTTTAGCTAGATCAGCAGATGAACAAGAAATAACTAACAGATTTAAACAAATTATTGCCCCTGATAAATTATATTGCCTTTACCTTTTCAATGAACATGATAAAGCCAAAATAATAACTACTTTACAGAAAAATTTTACTTCCTTACATCTTGTAACATCTTCAAAGTTACTACAAGACGTAACAGACAAAGAAGAACAACAAACTTTAATAAAATACCATCACGAAGGAAAAGTTTCTCATAAAGGAATACATGAAGTGAAAAACTCTCTTAAAAAATATTACTGGCCTACCATGGAAAATGACATAAAACTTTATATAAATACTTGCCACACTTGTCAAACATGTAAATATGAAAGACACCCTCAAAATATAAAACTTCAAATAACCCCTACTCCGAAAAGACCCTTAGAAACAATTCACATTGATACATTTTTCTGTGAAAATAAAACATTCTTAACAATAATGGACCCTTTTTCGAAATTCGGACAAGCTTTACCATTAAAAGACAAAAACTCTATTCAAATTTATGATAATCTCTTAACCTTTATTTCATTTTATGGACTACCCCGAACAATTATTTGTGATAACGGTACTGAATTTAAAAATCACCTAATTGTTGATTTCTGTAACCTTCATAAAATAAACTTACATTTTACTACCCCAGGAAATTCTAATTCTAATTCCCCAGTAGAAAGACTTCATTCAACTCTTTTAGATGATTTAAGATGTCTAAGAAAAGAGAATCCTCAAAAAGACACCGAGACTTTAATGAAATTCGCAATTATTGGTTATAATAACTCAATTCATAGCGTAACTCAAAATACACCCTTCGATATCTTATTAGGACACACTAATATTACACCCTTTGACATTTCCGAAAAAAATATCACAACGGAATATGCACAAAACCATAAACTATTAGCAGACAAAATTTACGACAAGGTAAGACATTCAATTGAACTTAACAAAAATAAAATTATTTCTAAAGAAAATGAAAAAAGAAATGACCCTGAAACAGTTCAACCCCAACAAGATATTTACGTTAAAACTAATCAAGGACGATCAAAACTAAAACCCAAATTTACCAAAACACAAGTAGAAAAAGACAAAAATATAACTGTAAAAACTAAACTAGGTCATATTCACAAAACTAGAGTTAAAAAGAAACGACTTATTACAGGAACCCCAAAAGGACAAACCAATCGCAACAAAGATGAAGAACCTCACACATCTTCTAGTGACGATTAACTTGTTATTAATCACATCCCTTTCACAATCCCAAATAAATATAACCCCAATTAATAATTACGTTTATACCCAAGAACTTGGATCAGCCAGATTACCTTCAACTTTTCATAAATTCATACACTATATTAACTTAACTGAATTAAACTTTGAATTGAAAAATAATGAAAATATTTTAATATCCTTACAAAAGATAATAGAAAATAAAGACCTTAAACTTTCTTTCAACATATCTTTAAAGAATATGGGATTTAAACAACTTGTCTCTCACAATATTAACCAAATTCTAGAAATAAAAATAGAATAGAAGCTTTTAGTACTTCACGAAAACGTAGAGGACTAATTAACCCCATAGGTAACATTCAAAAAATATTATTCGGTACAATGGACAATGAAGACCGCGAATCTATAAATAAAGCTCTAACAACCCTTGAACAAAATCAATTTAGTATTGCTAAAAGACTTGAAGTTCAAACTTCTGTCACAACTAAACTTCTTGACCACTATAATAAAACTGTTTCCACCCTTGCTTCAAATCAAAATATACTAATGAAAGAACTTGAAAAAGCAATGAATAAACTCAAAAGTTTAAATAGAGATCACAAAATGATTACAAAGATACAAAATACATTTTCAGAACTCTACATGAATTTAGATAAAATAAAGGAATTTGTTATGACAATAGAAAATGCAATTAGTTTCGCGCACTTAAAAGAATTACACCCCGGAATTTTGCCAAAATCAGACTTAAGTTTAATTTTGAAAGAAATAGATGTAATTTTCTCATCAGAACAAATACTGTATCTCAAAGATGTTAGAAATTACTATAAATTATTTTCAGTGAGTATACACTCAGAAGAAAATATTATTTATTTTGTAATATATATACCGATATTTGATATTACTCAATTTAATTATTTCCACTCCTATCCAATTCCCTGGAAAAACAAGACCTTGATAATTCCACACCCTTATATCCTAATGAGTCTTACAACATACTTGATACCATCGGAAATATGCCCAAAGATTGAAGAATTTTACATATGCCGAGGACAACCACAGCCTATTGATAACAGCTGCGAAATCTCAGTAATTTCGAAAAGTGACTCAACCCCTTGTGTAAGCAGAAGCACAAAGCTATCTACAGACATCATTGAACAAGTAGCCCAAAATGAAGTAATTGCCATTCCTGTTGAACCAATCAAAACTCCATTTAATTGCCAAAATGGTAATGGAATCCAGTTCATCACAGAACCGAGCATCATACAAATCCCCGTAGGATGCCAAATTTCAATAAATAGCCAGACGTTCTCAAACAACAGAGAATTTCCAAAAACAACGAAATTCTCACTGCCAAAAATAAATTTACCAGAAATTGAAGAAAATGCTGCCCTCAATCACATTCAACTTCATCAAGTCAAATTAGATGAAATTTCAGAAATACACAAGATGTCCCACGACATTCAACCCTTGTACATCAACCCTTTGGACCACAGCAGCCACCCTATTAGTATTGGAGTAATACTAATAATAACCGCCATCATGGTAATTATTGCAGTAAAACTATACAGATGCTTCAGAAAATGGTTCCAAAACCCAAGAAGAAGGACGCCAGGAGTCGTCGAACTTCAGACAACCCCCGAAGTTCCATCTCGGCAGGGAGGAATTATGTTTGTTAATTCCGCTTTATAAACATAAATAATAAGTGACTATGCATTGACTGTTTTCCTAGTGTATCAGACTTTATGTTGACTAATCAAAAGTTATGCGTTTAATTTAATATTATTATTCATTCAGTTGAAGTAGAGATCTTACTAAGAACACTTGTATTTTGCTGTAGAATAAAAGTAGTTGAAGATTTAGAATTTTAATTGTTTTTAAAAACTAAGTTTTTGACGAAACAAACATTACTTGCGTCAGACTGAATTTGCCGATCGATACTAGGCAACGTAATGAATCTATTTCAGAAGGTACCGTATTGGCTAGGGCACTATTTTTCGATTGCTTATCAAATTCGATTAAACAGATGACACCCTGTATATCTTGCTTAATGGCGTGCGATAAATAATCAAGGGGGCAGGATATTAGGATGTAACACACTCAAGAAAAGCGATCGATGTATAGCGCGGTTCGACGTGCGTTACCTTTCGGTTACAGAAAATCGTATCCAAAACAATTGAACCTTTGAAGTAACATTTCTAATATTTAAATTTCTCCATAAAATGATTTTTCCCAAAGTTGAGACCATCGATTTCTATCCATTGAAACTTCCAAATGGGAGAATTTCATCAAAATCGTTAGAGTCGTTTTCTTTTCTGGCAGTTATCAATTAACTGATTAATTGACTCTGAAGTTTTCTGTTGACCTGTTGCGATGATACCTCTATCTCTATAGAGATACAGAGATGTAAGTTCTCTAAATACCAGATAAGTCAACTGTGTCTTGTAAAAGAAAATTTCCCTAAAAATTTAACTATAAAAGATCTCACATTATAAAAAGTGACTATTTTTTTTTTCATGGAGTGATAGCGTACCAGGTTTCAAGAAAGATTATTTAAGGAGTAAGTGTACATGTGATATAAAAGGGATTTTATGAAGTACTTCGTTAGTGTGATATGTAGTTTTGTTTTTATTTTATTAAATTTATTAATTGTAAAGTTTATGTGGACATTTTCTCTCTGAATTTTCTTACAGTTGTCGATTGCTATACAAAGTCTGTTCTCAGGATGGGAAATAGAATTTGAAATTTAAATTTGTTATTTTTGTTTTAAATTCATTACACTGTTGAACATTTTGAATATACTATGAAAATGAATAAATGTGTTACTATGTTTCCTTCCTTTTATCACTAATAATATTTAGTATATCAAATTATTCGCTCTGAACGCCACTGAATCAATTTTAGAATGCCAACCAAAAAAAAATAAAATAAAACAAAAAAAAAGCTTCTTTTTCTTTCGTCTTTCAATTATTCGAAACATGGTGACGTTTTGAGACGAATTATCGTTGCGACACCGACCGTGTTAACTCGGTTAGTTATTTTCTCGCCTTCAACACGCTCGATTGTTTCGATTGACAGCCGTAGAGGAATAATGTTTGCAAAAAAGTGGAAAAATGCACACCGGAGAACCCGCCGCCGCCACCGTCAGCACCAACAGCAAGTCCAAAGGATCGACTCCAGCAGCAGCTGAATATGCGGTTTCGACGATTACAAGAGTGTTTTCGATCTTTTCTCGCACTTCGCGTTCACAAAGTAAGTGTCGCGGCATCTGTTTCGAATTTCCAATTTTAATAAAGACGAAGAAAGATGTTCCGTGCAGATTGTATCAACACTTATATTTCTGCGAAATAATCCTACGAGAGTGTTTACAAAAAGTTAGTAATGAAAGAAAGTTTTTGAAACTGGTTTGAAAGTTTTCAAAATATTTGTTGGTTTTTATTCAGTGAGGTCCTAACCCACATAGCAATAAACATTGCAACAATATCGCGAGAAAGTCACAAAAACGCTGTAATATTGCGAAGAAATATAGTATGAATATTACTGTCAGATTGCAGAAATATTAAATCTCTGCTACTATTTTATCACAGTGATATTGCCAATAGTAATGCAGCCGTATTGCTACGATATTTGAGTGAGAATAAAGATATATTGCAGAAATGTCACAGTAATACATTCTAAATATTAAATGTCCGCTAGTATTTTGATCACAGAGATATTGCCAATAATATTTCAGCAATATTGTGACGATATTTGAGTGAGAATAAAGATATATTGCAGAAATGTCACAGTAATACATTCTAAATATTAAATGTCCGCTAGTATTTTGATCACAACGATATTGCCAATAATATTTTAGCAATATTGTTACGATATTTGATTGAGAATAAAGACATATTGCAGAAATATCACAGTAATACCTTCTAACTATTAAATGTTAGCTAGTATTTTATCACAGAGAAATTGCCAATAATATTTCAGCAATATTGTTACGATATTTGATTGAGAATAAAGACATATTGCAGAAATATCACAGTAATACCTTCTAACTATTAAATGTTAGCTAGTATTTTATCACAGAGAAATTGCCAATAATATTTCAGCAATATTGTGACGATATTTGAGTGAGAATAAAGACATATTGCAGAAATGTCACAGTAATACATTCTAAATATTAAATGTCCGCTAGTATTTTGATCACAACGATATTGCCCATAATATTTCAGCAATATTGCTACGATATTTGATTGAGAATAAAGACATATTGCAGAAATATCACAGTAATACCTTATAACTATTAAATGTTAGCTAGTATTTTATCACAGAGAAATTGCCAATAATATTTCAGCAATATTGTGACGATATTTGAGTGAGAATAAAGATATATTGCAGAAATGTCACAGTAATACATTCTAAATATTAAATGTCCGCTAGTATTTTGATCACAACGATATTGCCAATAATATTTCAGCAATATTGCTACGATATTTGATTGAGAATAAAGACATATTGCAGAAATATCACAGTAATACCTTCTAACTATTAAATGTTAGCTAGTATTTTATCACAGAGAAATTGCCAATAATATTTCAGCAATATTGTGACGATATTTGAGTGAGAATAAAGATATATTGCAGAAATGTCACAGTAATACATTCTAAATATTAAATGTCCGCTAGTATTTTGATCATAACGATATTGCCCATAATATTTCAGCAATATTGCTACGATATTTGATTGAGAATAAAGACATATTGCAGAAATATCACAGTAATACCTTCTAACTATTAAATGTTAGCTAGTATTTTATCACAGAGAAATTGCCAATAATATTTCAGCAATATTGTGACCATATTTGAGTGAGAATAAAGATATATTGCAGAAATGTCACAGTAATAAATTCTAAATATTAAATGTCCGCTAGTATTTTGATCACAACGATATTGCCAATAATATTTCAGCAATATTGCTACGATATTTGATTGAGAATAAAGACATATTGCAGAAATATCACAGTAATACCTTCTAAATATTAAATGTTCGCTAGTATTTTATCACAGAGATATTGCCAATAATATTTCAGCAATATTGTTACGATATTTGAGTGAGAATAAAGATATATTGGAGTAATATTTTGAGGCCCAGTAGAAATGGGTAGGTCCGCTCATAATTCAGAGTTGGATCCGGATATGCAACCAGTTCCAAAGATGTACATTCAGGACCCGTATCCGTAGGACCCATGTGTTAGATTGTAATACTGCTAGCAAGACATTATGGCGCTGAATTTTTGTTTTTTACCCTTTATTTAATAAATGTAGGAGAAAACGATAATGATTATCAAAAATAATAATTACAAGTAAAAATAGCCATATATGACAACTAAAACGATAAAAATATATAACCATGGACCAGCAATATTCCTATATGATCAAACTATAGGTAATACCGTTCCTCTCACTCCTGTCCGCAATTCCCAGTCCGCTTTCATTGATTCAGTACTGCTCATGGCATGTTTCAATGCCGCTCTGGCGTATAATATCAACAAGTGGTTCCGCCGATCAGTAACGATGTACATCCTTCATTCACACAGGTCCGAGGATTCGTGTCTTTCCGAACGTACACATCTCTAAAACTATATTTAGTACCGCTCGTTGCATGCTTTTCTTGCCACTCCGACAGGTCCGCGGATCTGGGTTCGAATTGCTGTCGGATGTACATCCATCGTTAACACTAGGGATGCAGGTCCGGACATGCATGTCCATCCGGACATACCCATCTCTAATATCCAGTCAGCACTAACAGTTCCTTAAAATTTTTAAAAACAAAGTAACCAGACTTTTAATTCGTAATTTCTCATCTTTTTTATAAGAAAACTCTAAGTTTAGCATCGACCTAATGGCATTCCAAGTAAAATTTATTAGGGGTAAATTTTTGGCACAAAACATAACCTCCTTAATATCTTCCAAAAGCTCTCAAGAGGGAATTTTTATTATAAGCAGGTAATCAAGCAATAATTTTCAGCCAGAATAAACAGTTCTTTAAATCCGTCATTAAAAAAAGGAACTATTCTCTTCTTCCTGATTTATCATTTCTTTTATAAGAAGACCCCAACTTTAGCACCGACCTAGGCATGTTCTAAAATAAAGTTATTCTAAGTAACATTTATTAAAGAAGCAGCTCTCAAGTGTCAATTTATTCATTATGGGCAGTTAACCCAGTAGTAATTTTGGCTTATATCGAAGTTGGCGTATTTGTTACCCAACCAGTCTTAACACTTCCTTAAATCCGTCATGATAAAAACAAAACGACCACACTCTTCTTTTTCTTCCTGATTTCTCATCTTTTCTAGAGAAGACCCCAAGTTTAGCACCGTCCCAGGCATTCTAAGTAAAACTTATTAAAGAAGGAGCTCTTAAGGGTAAATTCATGGCGTAAAACATAAACATCCATAATATCATAACATCCTCCAAAAGCTATCATGGGAGAATAATCATTATGGGCAGATAAACGAGTAATAATTTCGGCCTATATCGAATTTTGCGAGTTTTTTACCCAAATTGTATTAACAGTTCCTTAAATGCGTCATTGTAAAAACAAACTTACCACAATATTTTTCTTCTTTCAGATTGCTCTCTCTCTCTCTTTTCTTGAGAAAACCCCATGTTTAACACTGTCCTAGGCATTCCAAGTAAAATCTATCAAAGAAGCAGCTCTTAAGGGCCAATTCATGGCATAAAACATAAACATCCATAATATCCTCCAAAAGCTCTCATTGAAGAACGATAATATTGGGCAGATAAACGAGTAAGCGAGTAATAATTTCAGCCGATATCGAAGTTTGCGAGTTTTTTACCCAACCTGTATTAACAGTTTCTTAAATGCGTCATTATAAAAACATAATTACCATACTCTTTTTCTTCTTCATGATTGCTCATCTTTTCTTGAGAAGACCCCATGTTTAGCACTGTCCTAAACATTCCAAGTAAAATTTCTTAAAGTAGCAGCTCTTAAGGGTTAATTCATGGCATAAAACATAAACATCCATAATATCCTCCAAAAGCTCTCATGGGAGAACAATCATTATGGGCAGATAAACGAGTAATCATTTCAGCCTATATCGAAGTTTGCGGGTTTTTTACCCAACCTGTATTAACAGTTCCTCAAATACATCATTATAAAAACTAAAAACTCTTCTTCTTCTTTCTGATTTCTCATCTTTTCTTGAGAAGACCCCCAGTAAAATTTGTCAAAGAAGGAACTCTTAAGGGTGAATTCATGACGTAAAACATAAACCTCCATAATATCCTCCAAAAGCTCTCTTGACAGAACAATCATTATGGGCAGATAAACAATTAAAATTTCGGCTTGTATCCAAGTTGGCGAGTTTGTTACCCAGCCAGCATTAACAGGTCCCTAAATAAGTCCTTAAAATAACGAACCACACTTTTGCTTTTTTACGAGAATTACCAAAAATTAGCACCAATCTCTAGGTACGCTTTAAAATGGTGTTATCCAAGTAACATTTATTAAAGAACCAGCTCTTTGGTGTCAAGTTGTGGCACAAAACATAAACCTGCAGAATACTCTCCATAACCTCCTAGGGGAGATTTTTTATGTTAGGCAGATAATCGACTAATACTTTCAACTTATATTGAAATAGCGGGGGTATGTTATCCAACGAGCATTAAGAGTTGCCTTAATTAAAGAACAAAAGAACTACATTTAGTATTTATACATAAATATTTATTAATTTCAGGTAAATTTCATGGTATGGTTAAAAAACAATTTAGTGTGAAACACAGTCTACTTATTTACAACTCAAAATTACTTACCATCCTAATTCAGTATAATAAAATGGAATAAAAAAGGGAAATCCAAATCCGACCAGACATTTTTATGAAAATACTAAGAATAAAACAAAAATTAAAAAAATAAATTGTATTTAATATTGTTAAAACTATAAATTTTACGGTAATAAAAACCCAGACAAACAAACGGTAGGAAATAATGAAATAAATGTGATCGATAAGGATCTTCAGGATATACTGACATCGTGTGTTTTACGACATAAAATGTTATGATGTGTGGATTATAAAAAAGCACGTAAAATTGAGGAGGCCCAGTAGCCGCGCAATGCAAGCGAGAATTCATCGACAATTCAAGAATATAAAATGACGCTTTATGACCTGAAATGTCTTGAAAACCTAATTAGAGTTCTCAAGGAAACAATGGGACGTAGGTGGAGATATTGTTGAGATTGTCCGAGTCTTCATTTACCTGCTGTATGTTAAGTATATAGTGTTTGTTTCGAAAGTTTAAATAGCTTGTTGAGAAGTTACATGACCGATATTTGACCGTAAAAATGCTAATTGGAGAATATGGCACTAATGAATTACCATTGTCAAGGGTCGATGACAAAACAATTATTATTAACTGTTTTCAGAACGATATTTGTGGCATCTCTGGTTATTATTTTTTCAGAGTTTTTTGGGAATGACACCACATAAACTTGAAAGTCTGTATATTTCAAAAGGTCCAAAGGTTTCAAGGTCTAAATCAGACCCCGTTTTCAATGTTATTAACACAAATGAACAAGAAACTAAAAAGATTCGTAATGACAATTTTTGTATATCACAATTTGACATTAATGTTTAACAATCAAACTGATGAAAACAAGGCAACTTACTGCAAATTTGATATACAGGGTGAGTTTTTGTTCATGATCAGTATGGGGATCTCGGAAACTAGCGGAGATAGAGATCTTTGTAAAAAGTCATGGCTTACTAGATATTTTGAAAAAACGAAATTCTGTCGATTTAGTCAAATCCCTCTAGATCCTTTGTTTTTGATTTTATAAAAAAAGTGTAAATACCAAAATTGAAGGGAATTGTATCCCGAATATGACTGTCATGTCTTCGTTTGCGTGACAGCTCTCGTTTACGAGATATGACACAAACTTATCCTTTTTTGAATGGAAATCATAGTTGGCTATGACCTCAAAAAATCGGACATTTTTAGAGTTTTTCAACAATATAATACTCGATATAGTTATTCATAAAAATTAGTTAGCTTTTCTTTCTTATTTTCATGTTTAACGTAGGTAGCCATGAAAAAGATTGTTTTCACTTAGGCGTTTCCTCATTTGAGAGTAATTCCATTAGTGGTGCTGAACTGACAGTCGATATTGACAAGTTTTCGTGATAAAATGAAATATTCTAACGAAGAAAAACTGAATATGGTGGAAGTTTATATCATATGCCATAACAATTCAGTTCGTGCAGCTGAGGAATACTTTCGTAGATATTTTAATTGTCGTCAACCTGCTCTATGTACATTTAAGAGGTTTTACGATAGTTTACGCAGATATGGATCTTTTACTAAACCACGAAAGGAACGTTATCACATTAAAGAAGCAGCACAAATAAATATTTTGGCAATGGTAGATCAAAATTCATCTACATCAACTCGTGAGATTGCGGCAGAAGCTGGCACATCTCAACGAACTGTAGTTAAGGTACTGAAAGCGCACGAGTTCCATCCGTACAAACTTTCAGCTTCTCAAACTTTGCATGCTGGTGACGAACATCGACGTATTTTGTTTTGTACATGGTTTAGAGACATGTGCCTTGACAATCCACAGTTTCCATTAAAGGTGTTATGGTCAGATGAAACTAGATTTACTAAGTGCGGTATGTTCAATAGACACAATGAGCATATCTGGGCTAAAGAAAACCCTTTCCATGTAGAACAAAGACGACCCCAGATAAAATTTGGTTTTAATGTTTGTTGTGGTATCATAGGGTCTACTATTCTGGGACCTTTTATCTATGACGAATCACTTACTGGGGAGCGCTACTTGCATTTCTTGCAATACACTTTTCAAGACATGTTGCATAATTTGAATATGAGAACTCGTTTAGAAATTCAGTGGTTCCAACATAATGGAGCACCTGCTCATAACTCGATATTAGTAAGATAACACTTAGATAATATCTTTCCAAACTCTTGGATAGGAAGAAATCTCCCGATTTGGCAGTTATAGACTTCTATTTATAGGGTACGCTAAAAAACAAAGTATACAAAAGAAAGTATGAGACAGTTGGTGACCTAAGGGAGGCGGTATTACAAGCAATTGAAGAAATTGATAGTCGGTCTGTGAGGAAAACGGTAATGTCAATCTTAAAAAGATGCAATTTTTGTCTAAATAACAAAGTTGGACTTTTCGAACATAAATTGTAACCATTATTATGTACTTTAATTTCTTAAGTTTTTAGTAAGTACCTACTTATTTAGTTTTTTCGTTATATCTGATATACCTAATACAAAAATCGTTCAATTTTTTTTTGGAATAGTTATTAATAAATCAATCTATTTCATGGCTAACTACGTTAAAAGTGAAAATAAGAGAGAAAAACATCTATAACTCCGTTATTTTTATGAATAACTATATCGAGTATTATATCGTTAAAAAGCTCTAAAAACGTCCTATTTTCTACTCATAGCCAACTATGGTTTCCATTCAAAAAAAGATAAGTTTGTGACATATCTCGAAAACGAGAGCTGTCACGACAATCATATTCGGGATACAATTTCCTTCAATTTTGGTATTTACTTGTTTTATAATATCAAAAACAAAGGAGCTAGAGGGATTTGACTAAATCGACAGAATTTCGTTTTTTCAAAATATCAAGTAAGCCATGACTTTTTACAAAAATCTGAAAGAGTCATTAAACTGGACCAGTAAAACTGCAAATTTTTCCCATTGCTCTATCTCCGCTAGTTTCCGAGATCCCCATACTGATCATCAAAAAAACTTACCTTGTATACTGTGTAGCACTAAAAATTCTGAAAATCATGTGAAATAACAAAGCTTCTTTTAAATTGGAAGAATTTGAAAGAGTTATCATTAGAATTTCATGTGACGTTCCTAGATATGGATACGACTTTGTTATAAGATTCGCCAAACATGTGACCAAAGTAATTCTGATGTTCCAGAGATCTCATTAAAGTCATAAGGGAAAACCTAGGAAAAAATTTATGAACTATCCCCATATAGGGTTTTTCAAAAGGTCATCATCGTTATTAATTTCATCTTTGATTACTGGTAACCAGGAACCGCTGAATTCTATGTAAGTACTAGTCATACAATCGCTTTCACTTAACAAAATTAAAACAGACTCTTTCAGCTTTCGTTTTGTGTTGTGTTCTTCTATTTGTTATATGGTTGAATTTTGAAATTATATGTTATGTCCAAGGTTCCAGGCATGTTCACAAATTTTGGACTTTTCGAATCGTCGTTTCTTTATATAATTTTTGTGTTCATTTATTCGAAAACTTTCTCCAATATAAAATGTGTTGCATTCGCAAGGAATCTTATTAGTGCAATTTTTTGAGTGGTGTTAGGTTATTTGGTTTAGTTTTTGATAAAATTGATTTCAGTTTATTTTTTGTTTTGAAAGTTGTTATAATGTTAAATCTATTTCACACTCTTTTCAGTCTTTCTGAAAGACCCTGTGTGTATGGTGTGATTATTGTAGTAGTGTGGTTATCAAGGGTATTAGTATTGTTTGGAGTAGCTTGGTGTTGAATGTTAGTTATTGTTTTGTGTTCAATTTCATCTAACTCTTTATTGATGAACTTTTTAGGATAATTATTAGCAGATAATACATTTTTTATAAATATTTTTTCTTCATTAACAGTTGGTTTTTCTTGTATCATATAAAGAATTAATGATGCCGTTTTGGGTTATTAGAGTTAAAATTGAGAAATCCGTTAGTGCGATTTGGCTTTCTGTAGACTTGTGTATCAAATGTTTTTTTTATTAAAATGTCTAAGAAAGGTAGTGTGTCATTTTGCTCAATTGCTAATGTGAATTGTATAGTTGGTTCTGTATTATTGATGTCGTTTAATAATTCATCTATGTCTTCAAGAAAGTGTTCCCAAATAGTTAATATATCGTTGACATTACTCCATCAAACTAAAGGTTTAATTCTCTTTTCTAAAGATTATTTGTTCTTCAAATATTGCTAAAGGCAGGGGACAGGCAAGAACTCATATTCATGCCAAAATCTTGTTGGTAGAAGTCATCAATTCAAAATATGTTGTTTTCGTAAAAAATGTTAGTAATTCCATTATTGTGTCAATATTGTCAATAGATGATTGTGTACATTCGTTTAGTAACAAGTCATGTTCTAATCGTTTTCTTAGAATAGGAAGTGTTTTGGCGACAGGGACGTTATTGTATGGGTTTACAATGTCAAAACTTGCTAGTGCGAAAGTATTTTTGTATTGTATGTGAGATAATTTCTCTAAGAAATGTGCACTGTTTTTAAAATGTCCATTGGAATTACCTGTAAGTGGAGAAATAATCTTTAGAAGAAGTTTTGAGAGTACACTGCAAGAATAATTTATGGAACTGACAATGGTCTTAAAGGGATGTTGGGTTTATGAATTTTAGGTAAACCATAGAAATGTGGAGGCTTGGAATAGTGTAGAGTAAGAATTCTGCGTCCTTTATTTATTTTTATTTATTTATCAGAATGTTTACAATACTTATACATTAGGTATAATATAATAAACCCTGCAGAGGTAAACTCAGTTACCTGTTCGCAGGTCTGATAATCTTAACACTAACCTTAATGATAATTTCCTATAAAATCTTATTACTAATATACTACAAATTTAGTGTTGTTGAAATAATTATGTGATACTAATATATACTTTAAAGAATTAGAACTTATATCGATTTCTCCCTATATAATTTACTATATTGCTATTTGAAATTTTAAATATTAGCCAAGATCCATGGTTTAATTTTCTTTTTGACAGTGTTAAGGTTTTTTAGAGTTTTCAAATCATTTGGTATGCTGTTGAAAACATTAATAGCTTTAACATAACTATTTTCACTGCTTATACTTTATTTCTTTTTGGAATCATAATACTTCTGTTTCTTGTAGAACTGTTGGATTTTATAAATTTATTTTTAAACGTGTCATAATAGTATTTAAGAGACTCAAAAGCAAAGATTTGATTCAGATTTAGTGGTTTTTTTTTCGATAAAATTTTGTTTTTTATATATAATTTTCAGGAGTTTATTTTGTAAACATTGTAATAAAACTTGTTTAGTTGAATAAATCCCTCCCCAAGCTATGTTACCATAGCAGATAATACTATGAAAAAGTGCATAGTATAACATTATCAGCGAATCTCTCAACATAATTTTGGCTATTTTCCGAAATATAAAGACTAAGTATTTTGTTTTATTTATTAAATATTCAACATGCGTGTCCCATCTCATTCTATAGTCAAAACAAATTCCTAAGTATTTACAACTTTCTACCCTTCTTATTTTATTGATATTTATCTTAATATTTATATCGCGGGGAACATTATTGCAGTAGTTTCCGAATGTCATGAAAACCGAAAACATTTAGAGACAATTTGTTTAAGGCAAGCCATTTATTTATCAAATTAAAGTAGTAATTCATTTGCGTTTCGACTGTATTACATGTTTTTCCTGTTGATATCACAGCCGTATCATCAACAAAAGATAATATAATTCCCTCTGGTATATCAACTAGTAAGTCATTTATATATAAAATAAATAGTAGGGGACCCAAGATGGTACCTTGTGGAACACCTGTTTTAATTTCACTGAAACCACTTACAGTGTCATTTATTTTTACTCGCTGATATCTACTTGTCAAGTAGCTTGAAATGAGTTTGAACGCATTTCCTCTAATTCCATATCTGTATAATTTATCTAATAATATTGGATGGTTAACAGTATCAAAAGCTTTGGCTAGGTCAAGGAATGTAATAGCAATAGGTTCACTTTTATCAAGTTTTTCATAAATTGTATTAGTAATAAAATTTAGAGCATCTTTTGTACCAGTATTTTTCATGAAACCATATTGCATTTTTGATAAGATTTTATGTGGTAGATAATTTTTTCAAAATTTTTTGCTAGGTTTGATATCAAGGATATTGGTCTATAATTAGGGATATTGTCCCTTGTTCAGTAAGTTCATGTCTGTAATTGTATAGTAAGCGGTATATTTTGTTTTCAATACAACTTGTTGGATCTATGTTTAATTTAGTGTACTGTTCTTGTTTGATTATCTTCTGAAATTTGACATCACATTAATTTTTATTTAAAATTACTGTGGCATTGCCTTTATCTGCAGGTAACATTTTTATTGTTTTTTTTTTAAGGCTTTAATTGCAAATAGTTAATCTTTAGAAACATTATTTTTGATGTGTATAGGTTTTTCAAGTTAAATTTTTTCTCTTACACGATATTCTTGAGTTTCAATAAGTTTAATTTACTAGCTGTTTGTTCAATAGAACTGATAATATCAAATTTTGGGATGGATTTTGGGGTAATTGCAAAGTTAAGAACTTTTTTTTTAAAGTAAGATGTCTGAAGTGTTTAATTCTTTATCTGGTAAATTAATGACAGTTTTTCTTAGATGGAAATGTTTGTTTTGTACATTATTGTTTAGTATATTTTTATTTAAAAGAAGCTTATTCAATCTAAGTAAGTGTGTTTGTTTTTGTAATCTGAATTCGTTGTTGTAATAACTCATTATAGTAGGACTGTTTTTAATTCTATTAAACTCGTTTTCTGGTATGCGATAAGCAAGGAAATTCTGTACTTACCCTATATCTTTTTCTAATTTAAATTTATTAAAACGATGAAATTGAATTCTGTCTTTGACAATTGTTATATTGTGCTGATTAGACTCATCCGGATAAATAGAGAATTTCTTGATTAGTTTGCAGGTTAATATTTGAATTATTAAGACAAACTAATGTATTTCTATGGACCGTTTCTAAGTTTTATTTAAAAAATCTGATATTTTGAAAAAAAAATCCAAAAACAATTCTCCGTCAAGAAACTTCGAGAAAAATTGTAAAAAAATTACATTGAGACTTGAAATCGAAACGAACCTGTAAATTAAAACAATGTAATTTGAAAAAAAAAGTAAATTCTGTTTGGTTTTGTAATTGTCTCTTAGGTGGCCAAATTCTAGACACTTTTTTTTCTATTTTACTAACTACCGATCTTATAATAATAGGCCGCTCCGCATACTTCTTATTAAACAAATCGCAAACTTCAGCTTGTGTTCGAGTTCTGTCGCCATATCCTACCATCGTCAAAATTTCTATTCGCTGCTGTTCAGTTAAACGCGCCATACTTTGAAACTTTGCAACTGCACTTGAAACTACTTATTTGAAGTAAAATTATAGTACAGTTTCTATGGAAATAAACAAGTGTTAAAAACTCCAGCATTAAAAAAGGGTAAATAAATATATTCAAACCAAAAAACACCTTATTTTTACCATTGTTTTGTTAACTTTAGAAAGAAATGTATTTTTTGAAATAACTGTTCATTTTCGGTATAGGGCCTTGTACGTGAAAAATACTTAGAATTGAATGCAGAATTCAAAAATAAAATAAAAAACAAATGTTTCCATTTGAAAAAATGAAATTCATGGTCGCAATTTATTTCTGGCCCACCCTGTATAAATGAGTTTATCATCACAAACACCGCAGTCCAAAAAAAAACGACGGGTCCAAGCTTTTTTCCAAAAAAACACCTGAATTTTAAATGAATTGGTTCCAACCTACGCGTCCTCACTGTATATGTCTTTGTTAAGAATTTTTGGTCCATAATGACCAGTACTATTACCTGCCAAAATATCTGTAATCCATTATTTTACACCGTGTATACTCCTTACAGAAGACGAACAACATTGTTATACTAACAATTTTTTGTTGAGTTTGTACTATTTTATACAACGTATTTTAATAAACTGACCGACTTAAAAACTTGTGTAATGCTTCTTTTCCCGCATGTTGTGTACAAATTTTACTCGTTTCTTTACTTTAGTTATTAATTAATATTATTTCGTATAAACACCATCAGGGTAGTACAAAAATAATAATGTCCCTTTTCCTATTAAATGTAGCTTTACGTAGCAAAGAACTGACAGCATAATAATACCGATAACTATCCAGTTGATGGACAAAGCCGACGTCCAACAGTTGCTTCCCTAGTACGAACAAATTCATATCGTCGGTTTTTATCGAACGAAAACTTTTTTTCTGCCAGTTTCATCGTCTTTATTTTCGTTATTCCTCTATTAATTAATACGGTATGATAGGGATTTAACACCTGTACGTCAACTATTGATTACATGCAGATGGCTGAATTACGGCTATATTGCAATTTCAAAACAAGGTGTTCGTGAGAAAGTTGCAAAAAATCATAAGCACAAGGCGTATACATACAGAAATGTGAATAATTAAAGCAGATGTCATGCTTCTTAAGTGTGGAAT
Organism: Octodonta nipae; assembly: GCA_034190945.1. Taxonomy (NCBI): domain Eukaryota; kingdom Metazoa; phylum Arthropoda; class Insecta; order Coleoptera; family Chrysomelidae; genus Octodonta; species Octodonta nipae. The sequence continues at coordinate 13,602,876 of CM067217.1, forward strand.
TATTAGATGCTCGTATTACGGGAGTTGTTTCCTATTTTCAAGATGGGAATTATAAATTATAATGGTAGTAACGTAGCATGTTTAAGAAATATTTGTATTAAATAATTCCTTATACATGTTGGTTAAGTCTCTGGATTTACTAGATGAAGCAGAGAAAGACGTTACTCCTAAACTAATAGGGATTCTCGACTGCTTAACTAAAATCAAAAAATAGAGAGGAAGAGATAAAGATAAATACACGCATGAGGCAAGGAAACTGCTTAAGGCTGTTCATATTTAACCCGATAATGGACAAAATAATAGAGAAAATAAAGACGCTATTGGGCTACAAAATAGAAACAAGAATTGCCATCCAACAGCCAAAACAACCTACAGCGAATACTACATAGATTTAACAACACAATATGGTTGTATAAACAAATCAAACGGAATGCCTCATTTAAGGAGCCAATAAGATGCTAACTAGAGATTGAAACAAGGAAGGCAGCAACAACTGTAGGCGCTTTGAGAGACATGATATGAAAGAACAAGCAGCTTGGCTTGGATACGAAAACAAGAATAAAAGATTTATACCACCAACATTTACAGACGCGATTGAAATCACCAAAAGAAAAAAACATACAAACAGCTGAGATCAATATATTTAGGAAAGACTAGACATAATCGAGTCAGAAAAAATAATATCAGGCAAAAATGCGGTGTCCCAGATATAGTAAGGTGGGGAGAAAACAAAGGACAAACTGGCATCAACATGTCAAGAGAATGGAAGAACAAAGTCTAGTACATTTGGCAAGTGATAGGACAGCTGGCCATCAGAATGGCAAATAAAGTCAAATATTACCGAATAAAACAGGCCACAGACCTAACGTAAGAAGAGGAAGAGATGTTATTGTCAATAGCTGATAATTCTGAGAAACCAATAGACACAATCGCAATTTTGTATTTTATATTTCTTCCTGTTATTTTAAGTTACTAGTTAAAATTTAGATATATTTGCACAGATAGAAAACAAAGATCAATAGTGCAGGACTGGATATAGGATCGGACTACGAGCTAGTACTCTCAAGTTTCGAAATCGTGATCTATTTGAATGTCTTCCGAACGTTTCCTCTGCAAGTGCGGCAAACATCTTCAGCGGCGCGGGCGTTGTAGATACCACGTTGGGTGCTCGAAGCTAATAGAACTGTCGACTGGCGTTACGCTGGTATTTATGCTAAGCGGTGGATGCATAGTTTGCACTGATTGGTCGGGGGGAATTGCGTGGGCGGGGACTATGAGCTTAGAAGGTTTCGGTGTTGCGCATCGAAATGTTATGGGAGCAGGAGTCCCCCAAGGTGCAGTACTTTCACCTACTTTGTGTAACCTTTACACAGCTGACATTCCCATCCATACCACACACACAGAAACGCTCGTCTTTGCCGACGATACTGCCATTATCGCCACTTCAATGTCCCAGGAACAATGCACAGTGTACCTCCAAAGAGCCGTTGATGACCTTAGCAGATGGGTGGAAAAATGGAAAATTACCATCAATCCCGGTAAAAGCCAGGCTATCCACTTTTCTACCAAAAATTCGAAGCCAAGAAGTCGGCTACGGATATCCAATATGCAGTTAGAATGGCAAGGCACGGCGATGTACCTGGGATGTTCGACAAGAAATTAAACTGGAAAGCACACACAGATTATTTAAGGAAAACAGGAGAAACAGCATGTATACAACTATACCCATTCCTATCTCGCAAAAGTAAGCTGACAATAGGTCATAAACTCGGCCTCTACAAACAAGTGAGTAGACCAACAATATCCTATGCTGCTGCCACATTGTCTCAAGTTTGTAAAACCAACCTTATCAAATTAGAAGCTTTTCAGAGTAAAATTTTAAGAATAATTACTAATTCTCGATGGTTTATACGAAACAAACATATTTTAGAAAATTTAAAAATTACCACCTTTAGAGAACACATCAGATCATTAAGTAAGAAATCATTCGCCAGGATTGAGTACTACCCAAACGAGATGCTCAAGAGATAGCTACAGTATGATCCTCACTGTCAACGAAGGAAGAAGCCAAGACTTACCTTGTTTGACTAAACCCTGCAATCCGTGAAAGGAATTTCCGCAAACAAAAGCCACATAGAACAAATACCGACTGGGGAAGAAATTCCACAGATTATATACAAAAATTGTATTTAACTGTAAAGTAATTATCCCTATAATTTAATAAACATGTTCAGAGAGCATCGAAGTGTGGGATACCAAGTTTTGTTGAGTTTTAGGCCTCCTTTTTTTCAATTTAAGTTTTTTCGATGTTTGTATATTTCGATGGCTTTCGACGGGAATGATAGTGAGATGTATTTGACAGAACTTCTGTGTTTTGGTATTGTATAATGTGTTCCTTTGGGAGCAAAGCATGGTCGGCGACAGCAGACAATTTCGTTTGTGCTTGGTAACACGCTTGTTAATACTAGGTTTTAGCAGAATAAACACTAAAAAACATATAACTCAGTACGCCAGTGAGTAACAGAATAGAACAAATAATAGAGCTAACAGAAATAAAGGCATGATTGAAGACTATAAAGTTAAACACGAGCATTAGAAAAGACAGAATTTGACGCTTTGGGTTATTAGTTCAACTTTGAAGTCGGTTAATATTCAGTTAGTTTAACCAACATAATATTTGTCACAAAGTTGTTTCTATGGTTTGGGGTGATTTACAGACGGTATATAAAGTAAACTTTCGGAGAATCTGACCAATTCTGTCAGTTGTTCCGTTTATGTACGGCAGGGTAGTTTTTGGTTTTCCAGTAAAATATCCTGTCCCGTCTTGTGGTTTATTACATTTTCTATTGCTATTGTGTACCCATTTTGTTGAAGAGCAGTCATGATCTTTTCTAATTCTTGTTAGTAGAGTGTTTTTGCACTTTGCTCCACTCCCCCTTTCTTCACCTTTGCCAATACCACCAACTCCACTTTTGACCCACACCATTGGACCTGCATTATTCCTTGCCTTTCCCAAGTTTAACATTAACTATAGTTACTAGTCAAACCAACATCTTACATTGTCTCTCCATTAGATAACTAAACACTTCTTGCATTAGAAGAGGAAAATGTGTTGTGCTTACCCTAATACTGTAAACGTTACAGAATTTGAGAGTGCCTTGAAGTATTTGTGCGAATGAATTCGTTGTAAAGTTTGGTGATCTTGAAGTAGTAAGCAACTCCTACTAGTTGTGAGGGCGGTCATGTGAATGCAGATATAAATTAGTTAGTGTCGTCTGGAAATGGTGCGTTTTCCACTGAGAGGAAGGTAAAGCAGCAGCTTGTTTTCTTAGATTTTAACGTCAATTGAATCTTAGTGTAGATAGAACTTGATTTGATTTAAGAACTTAAGTGGCTTTTCTTTGCCAAATAGATACTTCACAGAGGTATCAAGCCGGTACTTTTTGCCTTAAGCTTTGATAAATATAGTATTGTTTTCTCAAAGAGGTCATGAAGAGATTTGAGGTTGTTGATGCTAGTGATGACCCCAATTACTGCTTCCTTTGTTTAGTCATATTTGCTGAGATTTGTGGCAGTGCTTCTGTTTTCGGCTTGCATTTAATTTGTCGTAAGTTTAGTTTTCCTAGGGGTTCATTTTTCTCAATATCCCCTTTCTTTTAATTTTTTATCAGTTGGTTTTTCTAGTTACATAATAGGGTCTCTAAAGGATCAAATCATCCGTAGCTCTGATCATTGGCGTATTATCGAGGAGTTCGTTGTTTTTTATCTTCAGTCTAAAGAGTCCATTACTACGGTACTGTGTCCATTTCTCAGCAGATTTGGTTCTGAAGGATTGGCGAACCTAGTGATTTTGACCATATTTTTCTTAATTTGTTCGGTTGTTTGATCAGTTGAGGCTGCGAGGCTTATTTCAACATTTAGACAATTTCTTCTACAGGAATTGCATAAAGCTAAGCAGATCAAATTCTTCAATTGCGGAAAGTTGTTAACTTGAAATATGGAGGACAGCAAAAATTTATGATTTAGTTATAATGTTTGACAGTCAGAATGACACCTGATTAAAACGTGACAGATTGAAAGTTGACAGATGGGGATTAGGAAACAAGGAACATTACGCCCTAGAGCAACGCGTTCTGATTATTAAACATTAGACAAGAATGTTTCGAATTCATTTACGAAAATTCGAAAATACTGGTTCAACTAGTGAAGTGAAACAAATAACATGAGCGCGTGGATATCGTGCACATCAAAACATCAAGGCAGTTTGCGAGAATGTGGTCGAAAGGCCAGAGACATTCATTCTTACTAAAGATTTTCATCTACACTCCTACACAATTCAATTGACTCAACTTGTGCCAAGATACCATGCAAAGCGAAGTGAGTTCACCACAGATTCATCAAAAAGCAATCCATCCAAAATGTTTACTATTTCGTGTGCATTGTGGTCTAAAGGATTTATTAAACCGTATGTCTTTGAAGATGATGAAGGCAATGCATTAACGATGAATGGTGAACGTTATTCTGCTATACAAGCCAGTAATTTGTGCCTCATTTCGCAAATATTGCTCTTGGCGAAATGTGGTTTTAGTATTTATTAACTGTCTTTTACGAGTTTGTTCCTGGTCTTCTCATTTCCTTGTTTCGATGACCAGAATTGGCCGACACGGTCTTGTGATTTAACACTTCTGGTTGTGAGGTTATCCGAAGTCACAGGTTTATACCTCCAAGCCTGTGAGTACAGAAACATTGTAGGCTGAAATGAGGCATTATACCGCAATATGTACACAATAATGTTGTTACAACTTTTGTCTAAAGAGTAGGCATGTGCCAGCAAAGCAGTGGCGATCACTTCAATATATGTTATTACATACATAATTTCGAAAGGTATACATTATCGTGGACGGACCGAGGGGGCGGGGAAGGAGGCACCTGCCCCGCTGTGTACCTGAAGTGAGCCTCCAATGCTTCCCATAACTTTGCTGACTTGTCTCTCCATAACCCAACATTTTTCTGATTTGCCCCTATCTAGGACAATCTTTTTCTGATTTGTCCCTCCCTAAACCAAAAGCTGGGTACGGCCCGGTGCATTATCTTTAAATATATAAATCTTCTGTACGTGTGTTAGTCATTGAACTCCTCCTAAACGGCTGGATCGATTTTGATGAAATTTTTTGTATGTATTCCAGGGGGTTTGAAGATGGTTTAGATTCACAATACGGTCAACTAGATAACTAGATATTGTTTTTTTAGTTAAATTATTTATTTAAAAATTGTTGTTGATGTTAGCACAACTTACATAGGATCCGGCAGACTGCGCTGTAGTCGCTGTGTCAAATATTCAAGAGTGTGCTTTAGTTTCAGTTACGTCTGATAGATGGCGTTCAGATTATATTGCTAATTTTTAAAAGTTTACATGGGACAGGACAACGTCTGTCGGGTCCGCTAGTAAATCAATAAATATTTCAATCCTTTGCTACAGAAAACCATGTTTTACTGTTGTTTCTTGTGTTTTACTAATCTTCTAGCAAGATTTATTTTTACAATACTATATTCGTCATCGTTTGCGACTTTATCATCAACAAAGATAATTTGAGCCCTAAGTTAATGTTTATTAAAAGCAATTATAGATTTCGTATTGCAATAATCGTACCTTTAAAGTGCACAGAAGTTCGTCATGCGATCTCTCGAAACCTATCAACGGTGTTCATGTTCCGTTCCGTAAGACTTAACGAGGAAAACGAATACATAATACACTTGGATGTACTCGGTGCTCGGCGGTTTTCAGCCCGACACCTAACAATAAATTTTCCCGGCATGCCATGTTAGTGTTTATTGACCTTAAATCAAATTATTCAGATCTGAATAATAATCAAAAGCGAAGATAGCAGCAAATGCGAGCGAGCACTTCGAAAGTTTGTTGCTATCATCAAGTCTCTCATCGTATAAAACGGTTGTTAATAACTCCTCACGCATAAACTATAAAACAGAAGGAGCCGATATCGTGTTAGCGGACAACAAATCAACTGTTGTTGAGAGGCAGTATTAAATAGATTATTTATATAACTATTTATTTGCTAATTTATCCCTATAAGTTCAGCATTTACGGCTCTGTGTGTTCCACAGTTCTCTTATCAAGTACAAAACGTTGCTTTGTTGACTTTGGTAGGGGCATTTATAGCACAATGATTTCGGCTTTTAATTTGCTTACTTTGACAGTTCAGAACTGCTCAACTGATTCAGCCGATGCTCAAAGGAAATTCGATATATAAATTATCATTTTCAAGATTAAATTTGAAAAAAACTGGCCAAAATTTTTCGATATTTTCCATATCTTCATTCTAGAACTCGTAGGTAATTCAATATGGGTTGGTTTTATACAGGGTGTCTCAAAAACCTTGCACCAATGCTCGGCAGCTGATTTGTCATCCAGGATCTAATTTATTTTATTTTATTTATTTATTTCCATTTATTTATTTATTTCTCGACGGTTAAACCATTTTACAAAGTACACACACACACACACATATATATACATATAATATATAATACAAAAAATATTACAACAAAACACGCTAGGACATACTAAATTAAATTACAAAACCAAGCATTACAATTATCTTCTCAAAGTTAAAACTGCTTTTTAATATCACATTTAAATTTCTGAAAAGAGAGTCCAAAAATATCAATACGGTCCTGAAATAAGTTTAAAGTTCTTGTGATTCTAGTTAGTGATTCGTTTGACCCATAGTTAGTCATATGAAATGGCACTTTAAACAGCTCCGTATGCCTACTGTGCCTGTCCGGCACATTTGAATAAATCAAAATCAGTAGATCTGGGCATATTATACATGAGTTAACTACTTTATGCAAAACGCATAAATCTGCACAAATTCTCCTGCTCTCCAAGGATAACAATCCTAACTCTGTTCTAATGAGATCATATGAGTAATCATCTCTACGAAGTCTCATTTTATATGCAGTTATACGTAGAAACTTGTTTTGCACCTGCTTTAAAATATCGACATGTGATCGATATGATGGTGACCAGACTACGCAGCAATATTCTAAAATTGATCTCACTAACGTGCAGTACAGCAGTTTAAATATAATTATAGAAAATTCAGAGGAGGACCTATGAATGAAGCCCAGAATCTTTAGGGTACGGAATGTTATATCTTCTATATGTGATTTAAAAGATAGCTTTGGATTACGATCAAAGGTAATTCCGAGATCCTTGATTTCTGAAGAATTATTAAGATTATTGTTTTCTATTTGAAATTGAAAGGTGATGGGGTTTAGTCGTCTACCAAACGATATTTGGCAACATTTTTTTATGTTTAGGTTCATTTTATTATCCTTGTACCAATAAGAAAAGTGATTTATATCGTCTTGTAGAAGTAAAGCATCGTCTAAGGTATCAACCGATCTGATCAACTTCAGGTAAGGGCTATTATTTGGTAGACAGGTTTTAAGGTCAACCATAAAGAGGCTGAAAAGGATAGGGCCACAATGGGACCCCTGTGTGACTCCACACAGGGCAAGTATTTCCCTTGAGACTGAACTGCTAATCTTCACCATGTGAGATCTGCCTGTAAAAAAGGTTTATACCAAGATAGCAGCGGATCCCTAATCACTAAGGCTTTCAGTTTTAGTATGAGGAGATCGTGGTTAACCCTGTTAAATGCATTCGAAAGGTCAGTATAGACAGACACAAGCTGTCTTCCCTTTTCCACTTAACTCAATATAAAATATTTATACAACACTTAATTGGTTTCAGTCGACCTTGCCTTAACTAATCCAAATTGTTCTAGGTTGATTATTTAACCGTTGGCATACAAGCTTGTCCAAAAAGTTTGGAGATCTCGGATTGATTGCAGACTGCCCGGTAGTTTTTGATCTTTTAAACATTTAAAAATATATATTTTCGCATTAGGTTGCAAATGGATTATTTTCATAAATTTTTTTTGATGTTTTACAAACAATCTCCTTAAAATATCCCTACAAATAGATATCCAAAAGATTAAATCATATGAGGTCGTCGCCAAACACCAAATAGTTCAAAAATTGTTGTTTTTATAGAGGATGTTGCAAAAAACATTCAACAATGTTCAGCAGTCGATTTGTTTTTATATTTTCTAAGTTCTTTCTGAGTTATATACCATATATACTTGAAAGTCTGTATATTTCAAATGGTCCAAACGTTTCAAAGTCTAAACGAGACCCCGTTTTTTGATTTAGAAACTCAGTATCAACTAAAATATTGAGCTTTAACGTTTAGATTTTCGCAACTTCTCATCTGTAACAGTGGGTCAAATTAGAAGAAATGTTGCAGGTATATAGGTTTCAACATTCTGAACAAACGTCCTCATGGTACTAACCCTGAAAACTTAATACTAAGTGAGATATTGAGCTTCAAAAATGGATTTTCTCGAATCTGCTGCTATAAAAGTGCTTCCAGTCAAATTGGACCGAATTTTGCAGATAATCTTCAACATTGTGAACAAAAGTTCTGATTGTACTAACCCCCGAAATTCAATATCATCTGAGGTATTGAGCTTCAAAAATTGTTGGCTAGCGTATTCAGTCTTTTTGACAGACTCTATATATCTGGTATAGTTGTTACTGTGACGTAGTTCTCTTTTGTTTTTCCTTAATGTGTTGTCTCAAGATAACGAGTAAAAGAAACTAGAAGATGTCATACTTAAGTTTCAGAAAACTATTGAAAAGTTGAGAGTAATTATACAATGTCGAACAGCCAAATGGAATAAGTTAGACAACGAATAAAGGAGGGCTTGAAGGGGAAAACGCTTGAACACGTCGATTTGTATTTTTATGCGCATTTTTGCAACAACAAAAAAAAATACATACAGTGCTTCATGTACAGTGGCCAATACCAACTTTCTTATTTTAAATGCAGGCCCCTGTATATTATTTATTTTTTGGATACTCCAGAAAATTCTAGACATACTTCATGTTCAATGTCCGACACCTATCTTCAACTGTTTCGGAAATAACAAGTGTTTTCAGATTTATTACAAAAATGAACATTAAAAAAAGAAAATAATTTTATTTCACTAATTCCCTAAATTGCACTCAATACTTAATTCTCATTTAGTTCTTGATATTGTGATAGTAAACAAAAATCATTCATGCGTTCCTGATTTGAAAAAAAAACAGTTTTGTTCATTTTTGTCAAAACTCATAGCCTTAGCATCTTGTTGTCTGCCTGAAGGACAATGGTGATCAGTGTCAGTGCTATTGTCATTTGAATTTCGTTAACTGGACGTAAAAATATCAGAAAAATGGTTAATTTAACAGAAATGCCCAAAATAAGTATTCTACAAATGATTGTTTATGGAGGTAACACACGGACACAAATAGAAGTTTCTCGCTTATTTCACGAAAATTTTCCAAATTTGCCGTGTATATTCCAAGGAACAATTAGCAAAATACAAAAGCATTTTGCGAGCTTGGTCATGTAAGACAGGTAAAAAAAGTAGCTGCCAATGCTGTAAGTGATAAACCGAAATTGGATATTATGCTTGATTTTCCAGAAAACCTACATAATACTGGTCGGAAAGCAGCCCCACTGGTCAACTTTACCTACACATCAATTTTTCGAGTATTAAAGGAAAGTAAAATCCATCCCTATAAAATGATTCCGACTCAGGAGCTCATGGAAGACGATTTCGATAGGAGAACATATTTCTGTGAACAAATGATGGCAACAAGGGCGTACCCAGCTTTTGGTTTAGGAAGGGGCAAATAATAAAAATAATTGTCCTAGAGGGGGCAAATGGGAAAAAAATGTCCTAGAAAGAGGGAAAATTCAGAACATTTTTTGGTCCAGGAGAGGGGCAAGTCAGCAAATTTATGGGAAGGTTTAATAGGTCACGGCAGGTTTTTCAGGTCCAGGGGGGCGCAGCTGCCCTCCCCTCCCCTCGGTACGCAAGGTTAGATAATAATGTGATCCAATAAGATGTTTTGTTTTTTGATGCGAGCACATTTACACTTCATGGTCATGTTTATCGTCAAAATTGCCGATATCGGTCTAATGGATCGATAGAATGGCCAGCACAATTTCCTGATTTAACACTATTGGACTACTTTTTGTAGATATATATCAAACGTACTGTATACAGAACTAAATCCCTCAACTTAGATGACCCAAAAATACGTATTACGATTGGGATTAGATTAGTTACGCCTGAGATGTTGAGTAACGTTAGAAGACAATTCCTATACAAGAATATCATGTTGCCAAAACGTTCGATGCTAGCATATTGAACATTTCCTACCTTAACATCAATAATTTTCTGTTTTTTTTTTACATTATTAAGAAATTATCAGTATTACTTATTAGGTTTTTAGTGAAATGTAGCGAAATTGTTAAATAAAATAATTGTCTTTTTTAGTGTTAATCTTTGCAATAAATCTGAAAACTATTAATATTTCCGAAACAATTGAAGATAGGTGTAGGATATTGCACATTAATTATGTCTAGAATTTTCTGGAGAATCCAAAAAATAAATAATAAACAGGGGCTTTCATTTAACATAAGAAAGTTGGTATTGGTCACTGTCACATGACACACCCTTTTTTGTTGAAAAAATGCGCATTTAAATATACAAATCGACATGTCCAAGCGTTTTTCCCAACACGCCCTTCTTTATTCATTATCGAATTTATTCCGTTTTGCTGTTCCACACTGTATGGAAAAATTAAATCTAACTTCTAGCAGAGGAGACAGAAGATAATTTTTAAAATGGCAAAACTTCTATTAAATGTTGCAATGCAAATATTGTCGTGCTTTACTCTTTTGCAAGTTTTTACCAAAGTTTTCGAACAAGCACATATCAAAAGTTAAACTTGAAAACCTTTCTTCGGACAATCCGGTAAATACGTGTTACAGTCGAACGAGATAAAATCGGACTCACATACCGTTGAGACGGAATGAAAATTAATGTTGTAAATTTACGCTATTCGTTTCACACCACTCAACCTACTCATATGTGCACTACGTGTCCGTAGGTGTCTGTCTCATTTTTTTTTTGTTATTTTGATGCCGTTTTGTGATTTTTCGTCGAGATTTGACGCTTCATGATATAGCTAACAATCTCAGATGAAGCTTGTTTTCGAGTGTTGATTTTTACCTGATTTGAATTTTTCTCCAGTCGTTATATCTTTGATATATCAACCGAATCGTGATGGTCGCTTTAATGCCTTGTTGTGTGTCTGTGGACGTGACAACTGTGAACGTGAATTATTTGACGGTTTTACGGTATGGGGTTCGAAGTCGGAACAATGTGTGTCCTGCTGAGGTTTGGTTAGATTTTATGTTGTAGAAGAATTAAAATATAATAGAAATTCATTTATTGCGGTTTCTAGTTTGATGGAATAGTCTCTCAATATTTCTCTGTGGTGATTTTCAATTTATGAGTGAGGACACTACACACTTTTTGCTGAGTATAAAGTGAACTCCTAAATTTATACTTACTAGCGGTCGCCCAGTGGTCGAAATTCAACGATATTTCAACAAATTGTGAACATTATTAAAGTTCCTTTGTCAAAAGTATATCTCCATAAGAAAATCAAGTTGAGGAGCAACCAGAAAAGTAGACGTGAAAAATGTGTGACCCTAAAGTTTTGGCGACTGGTAAAATGTTTAATATAATAATTGGAGGATTGTTTTTTGTTACCTAAGAGTTTCCGTCCTCTGCAGTTTCAATCTAGTTCATAAATATTAAAAAAAGAGATGACCCACAAACCTATAAAAACTTCAATCTTTACTATATTCTTTAATGTCCCCTGATTAAAAATTTTTTACATAACACCTTCCGAAGATCTCGGAAACTAGCGGAGATAGAGCAATGGTTAATTTGGAAAGATTTGCAGTTTTACTGTCCCAATTTAATGACACTTTCGGAATTTTGTAAAAAGTCATGGCTTACTAAATATTTTGAAAAAACGAAATTCTGTCGATTTAGTCAAATCCCTCTAGCTCCTCTGTTATTGATTTTATAAAAAAGTATAAATATCAAAATTGAAGGGAATTGTATCCCGAATATGTTTGTCATATCCTCGTTTGCGTGACAGCTCTCGTTTTCGAGATATGACAAACTTTTCATTATTAAATGGAAACCATAGTTGGCTATGACATTTTTAGAGCTTTTCAACGATATAATACTCGATATAGTCATTCATAAAAATAACAAAGTTATGGATGCTTTTCTTTCTTATTTTCAGTTTTAACGTAGTTAGCGATGAAATAGATTGATTTATTAATAACTATTCCAAAAATCATTGAACGATTTTTTTATTAGGTATATCAGATATAAAGAAAAAACTAAATAAGTAGGTACTTAAGAAAAACTTAAGAAATTAAAGTACATAATAATGGTTACAATTTATGTTCGAAAAGTCCACCATTGTTATTTAGATTGACATTACCGCTTTCCTCACAGACTGCCTATCAGTTTCTTCAATTGCTTGTAATACCGCCTCCCTTAGGCCATCAACTGTCTCATACTTTCTTTTGTATACTTTGATTTTTAGCGCAGCCCATGAAAGAAGTCTATAACTGCCAAATCGGGAGACCGGGGTGGCCATTCGCGTGGGCCATTTCTTCCTAGAGTTTGGATAGAGTTTGGTTAGATATTATCTAAGTGTTGTCTTACTAATAACGAATTATAAGCAGGTGCTCCATCATGTTGGAACGACTCAATTTTTAAACGAGTTCTCAAATTCAAATTGTGCAACACGTCTTGAAAAGTGTATTGCAAGAAATGCAAGTAGCACTCCCCAGTAAGTAATTCGTCATAGATAAAAGGCCCCAGAATAGTAGACCCTATGATACCACACCAAACATTAAAACCAAATTTTATCTGGGGTCGTCTTTGTTCTACATGGAAAGGGTTTTCTTTAGCCCAGATATGCTCATTGTGTCTATTGAACATACCGCAATTAGTAAATCTAGTTTCATCTGATCATAACACCTTAAATGGAAACTGTGGATTGTCAAGGTACATGTCTCTAAACCATGTACAAAACAAAATACATAGATGTTCGTCACCAGCATGCAAAGTTTGAGAAACTCAAAGTTTGAGAAACTAAAAGTTCGTACGGGTGGAACTTGTGCGCTTTCAGTACCTTAACTACAGTTCGTTGAGATGTGCCGCAATCTCACGAGTTGATGTAGATGGATTTTGATTTACCATTACCAAAACATTTATTTGTGCTGCTTCGTTAATTTGATTACGCTCCTTTGGTGGTTTAGTAAAAGATCCATATCTGCGTAAACTATCGTAAAGCCTCTTAAATGTACATAGAGCAGGTTGACGATGATTAAAATATCTACGAAAGTATTCCTCAGCTGCACGAACTGACTTTTTATGGCATATGATATAACATTCCACCATATTCAGTTTTTCTGATAGAGCTGTCACGCAAACGAAGACATGACAATCATACTCGGGATACAATTCCCTTCAATATTGATATTTACACTTTTTTTATAAAATCAAAAACAAAGGAGCTAGAGGGATTTTACTAAATCTACAGAATTTCTTTCAAAATATCTAGTAAGCCATGACTTTTTACAAAAATCCGAAAGTGTCATTAATTTGGGCCAGTAAAACTACAAATCTTTGCCAATTTAACCATTGCTCTATCTCCGCTAGTTTCCGAGATCTCCATACTGATCATCAAAAAAACTCACCCTGTATATTAATATATGTCCGAAAAATCAATAGTGATATTCTATATTGACTATTTTACTACTGAACAATTAACAACTCAACCAATCTAACCGCAGCTAACGCTCCGTCCTTATATAATTACTCAATGGTCTCAATGTCTAGAATAAAAATATGTTTTATTCTAGAGTAGGAATTTAACTAAAACAAATTAGTAAAATTTACATTTAATGCATTGAATTTTAAATATAGGTACATCGTTAAAATGTCAATGACATGCTTATTATAGGTGAAAAGTGACCTTGTAATAAAACTACGATTACGAATGAATGGGGACATGCAATGAAAAATAAATGGACTATAAGATACCCACGTTGGTTGTCAGAAAACAGAATCTTCTACCTTTAAATATATTTACACATATAGTTATAATTTTTAATACAATTTTTAATATAAAAAAAAATCAATGCATTTAAAAGTGAATAAATGAATACTATATTAAATATAAATATTTAAATAATATTTTTGATTTCAGACTGAAAAATTCCAAAAGTCGCAAATTATGAGTAAGTTAGAAATAGGCGTAATTAGAATCTTTATTCAGACTTTACACAATTAGGGTTTCAACTCGTAAGAAGAAAATTTTTCCTGAAATTTCTAGATGTCGCAACTCATTTCGTGATAAAATATTAAAATACAAATTATAGCTTTTGAAGCACAAAAATCCTGTCGAAATTAAACAAACACTTTATTCACAATAAACCCACACATCTATCATCATTTTCGCAAACTGCATAGATTGAAATATATGTTTATGAAATATGTCTTTACAATAATTGTCACACATACACTTGAACTAATTATCGTCTTCATTTAACTTTAAAATGAAACGTCATTAACAACAAATTTTTAAACGCCGTCCAAAAAGGAATTAGCGTCAACTCCAATACACCGATTGTGTTCTAATAGAAGTAAACGATCCGTAACGTAACGCATTAGTTAATTCTTTAATGTTGTTTCTGTCCGAGCGCATCTCGGTGCTATTGTGGCTCCATGACAAGCCCATATTATGCGCTAGTTATTATTCGATTATTATTCTATGTATATGTATGTTGTGTATGGGAACGGACGTGCGACACGGCCATCGAGAACCGTTTCAATTGCCTTTTTTTTCAATTGTTTTGTGGTTTGAATGTAGGCATTTACTTTTGGCGTCGCGTGTGAACAGAGTTTTTGTTGATGGTAATTTCTGTCAATTATAATAAAAACAATAAAAAAGAGCGGCAAATCTTTTGAGACTGATCGATGGACGGGAAAGCTTCTTAAGAAATATACTTCTCGTTTCTTTATCTCCCTCTCTGCTTTTCGAAAATCATAACTGTTAAATCTGAGAAATACAAACGTAGAATGAGTAGTATACAGTGTAGAATTGCCCAATGAAATAAATTCGATAACGAATAAAGGAAGGCTTGTAGGGAAAATCTCTTGGACAAGTCGATTTGTATTTTTAAATGCGCATTTTTTCAACAAAAAAAATACCAACTTTCGTATTTTAAAGGCAAGCCCCGGTATATTATTTATTTTTTGGATTCTCCAGAAAATTCTAGACATAATTCATTACAACGTCTTACATCTATCTTCAACTGTTTCGGAAATATTAAATATTTTCAGATTTATTACAAATATTAACATTAAAATGAAAAATGTTTTATTTCACAAATTCCCTACATTTCACTCAATACTTAATTTAGCATTTAGCTCTTGATATTATATAGATAGAAAGCTAAACATGAAGATGTATTAATTTTTGGCATTTTTTACATAAAAAAAATATTGTACGTGTTTTTAGTTACATTTCCATATCAAGTGTGCTGGATGTGATGCCACTCTGTAGATTCGGTATATATTTGCTATTCTTCAAAAACATTCAGATTTCTTTATTAATTGTTTGACCACTATTTGTCCAATATTTTTTATGTACTTGGAGTCTTCATGTACATATATTTTTGTGTTTATCTTCTGACCAGTTCCAACAAACCAGAAACTGCAAAATCGTTTGGTCTTATTATTGGTAAAACAAAATTTCGATAGAAATGTTGTTAAGATTAATTTCAGTTCTTGAATCCTGCAAAACTCCCAGCTGCTTTCAAATTTATCGCTATTTGTCGACTATTTTTTAAAGTTTTATAAAAGATTTGAACAAAACTCATCACACTTAATACTTTTTTGTTTCTAATTCTATATCTAGCTGAACAGTTATTTCTTTGCATATTTTTTGTGTATGTAATTTTATTCCTACCATTATAATCTATCACATAGATCCTCAGTTTTCCGTATCTGTGATTTCAAGGTCGACTTAAATAAATTGAACATGAACTTTATTTGTTGTTAAAGATAATTTAGAATGTAAAAAATATATTTGAATTAATTGCATTAAAAACATTAATGTCCACATTTAAAAAAATCTGATTCATTCTTTTTAGCTTTATAAGAAATAGTTTGGCGAGAAACTTTTATAAAATTAAAAAAAACTAATTTCTGGTTTAAAAATACACGTAAACAATGTTTTTTAAATACTTTAAAAGCAAAATTGAATTAGAGCTATACAACATTTAAATTACTATTTATAATGAAAAATAATTTAGATTGTGACAAAAATTTATTTGAATTAATAGTGTTAAAAATATTAATGTCCACATTTTTTAAAATTACTGATTCATTCTTTATAAATTTATAAGGAATAGTTGGCAATAAACTTTTTTCTAATCAAAATCAATCTTAAAAAATACACGCAGACAATGTTTTTATACTTTAACAATAAAATGTATTCATTACTATAGGTTTTTAACTAAATTTGTTAAAAATGCACAGTTGTATTGGAACATCCATTTCAAATGTTTAAATTTCTGTACAATAATTTAGCTAAATGATCAGATATGAAGTATTGCTTTTGAAATAAATAATTTTCTTAAATAGTAGTAGGTGTCTCACTTAACTGGCTTAAGTTGGCATCTGTAGCAAACGTACAAATTGTAAATTTTTGTTTCAATTTTTAGGATTGTTTTGATTGTACGCGTTTCTTTTTACTGATTTGATTTGTTTATTTTCTTTAAAACTCATAGCCTTAACATATTGTTCTATGTCTGCCTGCATAATAGTGGTGATCAGAGTCAGTGCTATTGTCTTTTGAACGTTAACTGTAAGTAATAATATCAGAAAAATGGTTCATTTAACAGAAATGCACGAATTAACCATTCTACAAGTGATTGGTTATGGATATAACACGCGGTCACAAATGGAAGTTTCTCGCTTATTTCATGAAGATTTTCCAAATTTGCCGCCTGTATCCCAAGGAACAATTAGCAAAATAGAAAAGCAGTTTCGCGAGCTTGGTCATGAAAGACAGATGAAAAAGTAGCTGCCAAGGCTCTAGGTGATAATACGAAATTGGATACTATGCTTGAGTTTCAAGAAAACCCACATAATTCTTGTCGAAAAGCAGCCTCACTGTCTTAAAAGAAAGTAAAATGCATCCCTATTAAATGATGCCGATTCAGGAGCTCATGGAAGATGATTTCGATAGGAGACCATATTTCTGTGAACATATGACGGTAAAGGTTTATAACTATGTGATCCAATTAGAAGATGTTTTGTTTTCTAATGAGAGCACATTTACATTTCACGGTCATGTTAATCGTCAAAATTGCTACTGGTCTAATGAGAATCCGGATAAGACTAATTTCTGGGCAGGAAATGTTGGAAATCATATCGTAGGTCCCTTTTTCATTGATGGCTAATGGATAAATATTTAGAACTTCTCCAAAAAATATCATTTCCAACACTCGAGCAAAAAAACGAAAAAGTTTTTTTTTATGTTTTTTGGCACTGTTAAGCCAATATTGCAATTCAATTCAAATTTTCAATACCGTCATTTTGTTCTGGTAGAGCTGGTAACACTGCACCAGTGAAAATTATTTTAACTAGCTGTCGCCCAGTGGTCGAAATTCGACCAATTGTGTCAATAAGTAACGAAATCTTAGTTATTTTTCACATATAATTATTAAGACTTTATTTGTGTTCATATTCGTAATTCTTAATTTAATACGACAAATATGTGTGCACAGCCTGTATAACTATAATTATACTGCGCCCTCTATTCCAAGTACTCTGTAAATTCAACCGCTAACCACCCTGTATAACTATAATTGCACTCAGTTCTCTAACATTTATTAAAATTCTTTATTATAAAGATCTATCTCATAATGTGTATATGTAACTGCTAATGGACTACCTAAAATCAAAATTTTTTGTAACATCTTTTTAAGCACTCTATGTAACTATAATTCTAGTCTGGGCAATATTTTAACTACCTTGTATAGGCAACTGCTCATGGACCACGGCTTCATATGTTTTAACTTTTTTGAACCACCCGGTAAAACTATAATTCCAATGCAACCAATCTGTATGTGCGATTGCCTATGAGCCATCATATTTACTCCTTTAGTTTATGAAATTTTTAACTATCTGCTGTAACTATAATTTTACTCCGACCTATATTTTAATCATCATATATATGCAACTCATCGTGGGCTATTCTATAAATCATTTCCCTTTCTAACATTTTTATAATCATCCTGTATATTTAAAATTCCTCTTAAGCTATATTACATCTATCCTATATATGCAACTGCTTATGGTTTACGAAATGTTGCGTTTTTATTCTAACATGTTTAGACTACACTGTTTAACTACATTTCCACTCCAGCTAATATTTCTGTCACCCTGTATATGCATCTCTGTATATTTTTTGCACCACCTTGTATAACTGATATTCTACTGTGCCCTTTGTTCCAATAACCCTGTAAAATTAACAGCAAACGGGCTTCCCTATATAATTTTTTCAAACCATCCTGTATAGTTATAATTGTACTCTACTCTATATTTTAAACACTCTATATATGCTACTGCTTATGTGCCACCCAAGAAACATTTGATTTCTAACATATCTGAAATCACTCTTTATAATTATAATCTATAACGCCTTATATCTCAATTTAGAACATGAGAACACATAACTTTTTACATATCCAGAAATCGCCTAAGCAGGAATTTTTAGTTTAAATCCTTGAAGGGTTTAGTTGTAAAAATGGAATGTCAGAAAAATATCAAATACTGATAAAATTCTTATAAGATCCTACATACCAATTTGTATTGGAACAGTTTCAATCTCAAGTACGTTACCAAATCACCCTATATTGAAACTCTTGTAATTTCAGAACTCAGCTGTCATAATCATGTCACAATCTCGTTCTATTTCGGCAATACGATTTTTCCCGATCAATCGATTTGTAGACGCCACCACTTCGAAAATCGAAATTTTCACAAATTAGTCAAACTGCGGTTTGCGAGAATTACATATTGATAAGATATATAAAAATAAACAAACATTATATGTATTATATTGTTAGATAAATAAGTAAAAATATTTTTGCAGCTAATCACATCTCGCTAACAGATCATTTAACAGTTTTTGACTGACTGCTAATATTTTAGACGACATGTTAAAATTAATTTAAAAGATATATCTAGTAAAACAGCAACATACTACTAATACTTATTCAAGTTTCATTTGCACATGACATAAAATAAATAACATACCCAACTTTTAAGGATTTGATCTAATGTATAACTTAGCTTTATAATCTCTAAATAGTTGGTTTACTTACGTAAAAGTTTTCATGGAAATTATATGAAAACATTTAAGAAATACAATGCACCTTCTGTTAATTTAAGTTAAATAATACCTTAATTTGTTGAAAATTTTTGTAAGATCATTGAAATTGAAATTTTGAAAATAATATATTGATAATTTTCACCTAGCGGCTAACCAGTGTTAGTTATGTACTGTCAAATTTAAATCCGCTACCATGAGGTTGGCCGTGAACTATCAGGGAACGTTATGATTTATTGCCATGTTGTCAGATCTAACAATTTCGTTTCACTATTTGTATTTATATCTTGGACTTTGTAATCTTAGTTAAATTGCATGAACCTATTAGCCTCTAAAATAAAAACAATATAAATTAAAAGTATAATGTTAAAAAAATAAAATATTATCTGAAAAATAAATCATAAATCAGTTGCCACGCAATAATACAAATATCCGATTTTAATTCGCAAACTCTATTTACAAAAACTTGCGAGTACCCAATAACTTGCCATTATCATATAATATAAATTTTTGTGGGTGAGATCTCAATAATGTAGATTAACTTTCAGAACCAAACAAAATTTGTTAGTTTTTTGTTTAAATTAGTTTGTTTTTCTCATTCGAGTCAATCCATTTTACGATTTTCTCTCCAACGGCACTGTTTGGTATTGTTAGTGTGGACGTATATTATGAATTTTCTATTTTATTTTATTTAATAAATGAACCAATATTGCAAATAAATTTTAGTATTCTGCACTGAAGGTCGTAATTAGCTACTAAAAAAAAACAAAAATAAAGTAAATCTGTTGAGGGACAGAGGAGAAAATGGTACCTAACAGTTTTGTCTTTGTCTATTTATATATAGATAGATAATATGGACTATCATGGCTACATACAATTTTTTTTTAATTTTTCTTTTAAACTGTCTACCAAACTTTAATTCCCCTTTATAGTAAAAACATTTACCTTAATTTACTACTTCAGACAATTAAAGCTCCATTTAATCCGTCATAATAAAACACCACTGATTAGAAGAAATGCCCCCAATTCGAGAAGGCTTAGACCTCGTTGAAATTTCTTCAACCCAACCATCACATTAATCTTCCTAATTAAACCGGCAGATTCCGTTCTTCTTCTGTCGCCCATCTGCAGTCCGTCTACTTGCAGGTGGTTACACGGTGCGTGCAATAATTACAATTCGCACTTTGCTTCTAAAACAGCAAACCGCAGAAATTTTATGTGACAAGTCGTCTTTGTGGCAGCGACAATCCGACGTACGACTCTCGACGATCGTATACCAATCAAACGAGGCCACACTCTCTCTATAAGAGCCTTTAACGACCCGTCCAGAATGCCCACATCGAGCGCTGCCCGCGAGAAATTCTATCAATCAGTCAACCGACAAGGTTGTGCCCTTCTTTGTTTTAACGCGATCTATGGGCGATCTATTAAATTAAATGCCGCACAAAAGAAGGTTTTGATGGAGTTATGTTCGTTGAGAAAAAGTTGGTCTACATTGAAATAGAAACGTCAATGAAATTGAACAGCTTGTCTCGTGTTCTATATTACATACAGTGTGGAGAAGCCAAATGGAATAAATTCGATAACGAATAAAGGAGGGCGTGTTGGGAAAAAACGCTTGGACACGTCGATTTGCATTTTTAAATGCTCATTTTTTCAAGAAAAAAAATATATAGGGTGTGTCATGTGACAGTGGCCAATACCAACTTTCTTATTTTAAATGCAAGCCCCTGTATATTATTTATTTTTTGTATTCTCCAGAAAATTCTAAACATAATTCATGTACAATGTCCTACACCTATCTTCAACTGTTTCGGAAGTATTAAGTGTTTTCACATTTATTACAAAAATTAATATTAATTTATTTCACAAATTCCCTAGTTTACACTAAAAACCTAATGAGAATTATTAATTGTTTCTTAATAATATAATAAACAAAAAAACATTAATGTCAATATAGGAAATGTTCAAAATACTCACCGCGAACGTCTTGGCAACATGTTAATCTGGTATGTCTTCTAACGGTACTCAACATCTCAGGCGTGACTCATCTAACTTTTGACATATCCTCACCAGAAGTAGTCCAATGGCGTCAAATCAGGGGATCGTGATGGCCATTCTAGCGATCCGCGCCTCCTAATCCACTGATTTGGAAAAATTTGGTGCATGTCTGCCGGACATTGATTTCGTAATAGGGCTCCACCTAACTGAAACCATATTGTATTTGGCAAAGTTGGCACGACTTGATTTTGGACAGTTCTAAATATTTATCTCCATTCAAGTTGCCATCAATTAAAAAGAGACCTACGATATGATTTCCAACAATTCCTGCCCAAACATTAACTTTTGCAGGTATTGCGTATGTTTCTCTTTCATCCAGTGAGGATTCTCATTAGACCTATAGCGGCAATTTTGACGATTAACATGACAGTGAAGTGCAAATGTGCTCTCATCAGATAACAAAACATCTTCTAATTGGATCACATTGTTATCTAAACTTACCATCATTTGTTCACAAAAATACGTTCTCCTTTCGAAATCGTCTTCCATGAGTTCCTGAAAGGGCATCATTTTATAGGGATGCATTTTACTTTGCTTTAATACTCCAAAAATTGATGTGTGGCTAACGCTGAACAGTGGGGCTGCTTTTCGAGCTGAATTATGTGGGTTTTCTTGAAACTCAAGCTTAATATTCAATTTCGTATTACCACTAAGAGCATTTTTCTTTATCTGTCTTACATGACCAAGCTTGCGAAACTGCTTTTCTATTTTGTTAATTGTTGCTTGGGATACATGCCGCAAATTTGGAAAATTTTCGTGAAATACGCGAGAAACTTCCATTTGTGTCCGTGTGTTATCTCCATAACCAATCATTTGTAGAATGGTTATTTTGTGCATTTCTGTTAATTGAACCATTTTTCTGATATTATTACGTACAGTTAACGAAATTCAAACGACAATCGCACTGACACTGATCACCACTGTCATGCAAGTAGACAACAAGATGCTAATGCTATTAGTTTTGACGAAAATAAACAAAACAGTTTTTTTTCAAATCAGTAAAAACGAACGCAGGAATGGTTTTTGCTTACTATCTCAATATCAAGAGCTAAATGGGAATTAAGTATTGAGTGTGATGTAGCGAATTTGTGAAATAAAATAATTTTCTTTTATTAATGTTAATTTTTGTAATATATCCGAAAGAGTTGAAGATAGGTTAAGGACATG
The DNA here is from genome assembly GCA_034190945.1 of Octodonta nipae. Classification (NCBI taxonomy): domain Eukaryota; kingdom Metazoa; phylum Arthropoda; class Insecta; order Coleoptera; family Chrysomelidae; genus Octodonta; species Octodonta nipae. The sequence continues at coordinate 13,625,529 of CM067217.1, forward strand.
GCACATGAGTTATGTCAAGAATTTTCTAGAGAATCCAAAATAAATAATATACAGGGGCTTGCATGCGTCATGGTTCGTCGGAATTAAATTTTGAAACGAGTTATTGAAAGTAGATGTATCATTCTACAAACCCTTTATTTTCGTCTTTCAAATATATGAATGAAATGATATATGAATTTTAGCAAACATGCCCAAATAAGTGCAAAGGCTTGAATATGGCCAAGTAGTGGAGAAGCATATAGTATTCAATAATAGGAAGCCTGTGATTATATATCTTTGAATCTTTGTTTCCTCTGTGGCTATCGTTGTTGGTATCTTCATGATCTAGAATTTACCTCGGTACATAATAGAGATTAGTTTATTATAAGCTGATCAGTTCAGAAAATATCGATCTCTCGATGGAATACAATGTCGAACCTCTTAATTAGTCACACCCTTAAGATAGCATTAAAAATTATCCATAATAGAATCTTTAGAAAATGTAAGGCCAGGGTAAGTAACGGTCAGTTTGGCTTCAGGGTTTGCATGGGTACAAGAGATGCAATATTAACCTTACAAATGCTCCTCTTCAGAATTGATATGACCAAAGAAAAGAATCTTCGTATGCTTCATTGATCCAGAAAAAGGGTTTGACACCATTAACCATGGAAAATTATTTCAGATAATACAAAACACTGGATTGGATGAAAAGAGTCTGATTTAGACCTTGAAACGTTTGAACTATTTGAAATATACAGACTTTCAAGTTTATATGATGTTATTCCCAACAGAACTCCGAAAAAACAAAAAGGACGTCAAAAAAATGTATCGGCATCAGGCGGCAAGAATAAAAGTCGAAAACACCTCTCTGAAAAAATATCGATACATAGAGCAGTTCGACAGGGATGTGTGCTATCGCTAAGTTTGTTTAACCTATATTCTAAGCAATATTCACGAAATCATTCGAAAATCTAGAAATTGGCATAAAGATAGATAAAGAGAATTTTAAGAACTGAAAACATTTCTGTGTCCATTACATCAAGTGGAATAATGCTAGAGCAAGTTAATGAAATTGTATATAGACCAATCAATGGAGATTTTTTCCTGCAAAAAATACTATCAGGATAATGCCTGTGTCATCACATTACGAATGATTTGTAGTGATATTTTACTACCTTTTCCACTCGCAACTATGGTTTTTTACTTTATTATAAACAATTGAAACAAGCAAATTGCAATTTTTTTCGTTGCATGTTTATAAAATGAAAAATAATAAACTAATCTCAATGGTGTCAACAGGTCAATTGTAAAGCATGGAAATACCAATGAAATGAGTCCAGGATCGATCCGATAAGATCTTTAGTAACAGGGAAAAACAAAAAATACTGGAAAATTTAGCGGTTTTCTTTATATTATCATAACTCCGTCACTATCGAAGTTGTAGAACTGGACTTGTGGGAACTGATACTAATTGATATCTACCTTATGCGTGACTAAACCAGGCGCTATCGGTTTATTAGTTTTTGAATAATTGCGATCTGAAGTTTTTAGTCCACTATTCTTGCAGTGTGTCTCCATGCGACATGGATCGTCAAATATCAATTCAGAATAGAGATGTTGAAAGTAGAGGTATCATTCTACAACGCCTCTATTTTCATTTTTCATTAAATGTCTGTGAAATATACGAAAAATGTTAGCAAAAATGACCAAAATTTGGTGAACGTATGAATGTGTTCGAGTAGTGGGGGGAACACGGTTGTTGAGGGGAACTGCAATCAATAATTATTATCCATAGTAACTGTCACTCTGACAGATGGTGAAATAATTTAATCGTTAAAAAAACTTCCCTACAGAGTGATTTGTTCGATTGTACTATATCAAATGAGAACTGTTTATTAATATATTTATATGTAAATGGTTTCTCGGAAACGTTTTTCCTTAAATTTGTGGATTTTGAGTTTACGGAACATCGAAAAAGAGCGGTCATTAAAAAAATTCTTACTTGTGAGGATTTTAAATATTAAAACGATATTTGTATGTGCCTCTACTATATATTACTATATACGCTTCCCCTCAACAACCGTGTTTCCCCCACTCCTTGAATACATTCATACGCTTGCCCATTTTTTGTCATGTTTGGTAACATTTTTCAGATATTTCACAGACATTTAGTGAAAAATGAGAATAGCGGCTTTGTAGAATGACACTTCTACTTTCAACAACTTTTTTCAAAATTGAAGTTTGATTATCTATGACACATGGGGGCACAATGCAAAAATAGTGAACAGAAAACTTTTTAATTATACCGAAAATTAAAAAATGAAACTTAGTTTTTTTATGAAACATATAATCTTTATGTTTATTGCAAAAAAAATGTTCAAAACCCCAATTCTATATTGCTCTATTGATTGATTTACTTAATTTGTAAAGACTATTTAATTATTAAATTTTCGACATCCATTTGTTAAATACAGATTACATTGCATTTTCATAGATATATCTGTTTTATGTTTTAATTAACAGAACTTTAATAAGCACAAAATTATATGCATCAGAGATTTAAAATAAATAAAAAACGAGATGTTATAATTTGACCGTGCCCAATTTTTTTCCTCCTGTCTCCATAAATACTTAATCGAACAATAACCTAACCCGAACGGAAGAGGAAACGGGCATTAGGTTCGATATTTATGATACCTAATTGGGTGCCATTATTCGTATACATACATATATATATATATATATATATATATATATATATATATATAAAAAAAATAACAGGATAATAATTACACGGAGCATAGCAGGTGTGAACCGAGCTTGAATTAAATTGGGTGTCCTCACCTTTTCAACAAAGAGTTGAACACCGTTTAATGGGAACAAGTAGTGGCTGTTTACATTACGTCGACTTGTTTTATATTTATGTTATCGAATGGATCTTGATTGTTTAACAATAAATGGTAATTTTCCGTAACGAGGCTGAATCACCGACTTTTACGTTACGCATTAAATATGCTCAAAAAAATTAAATTATTGTTATCGTATTAAACAATTTGATATTTTAATTTACTGACAGGTTAAACAGGCTTTTTGTTCTGTATGGAATGCAACTCACATAATTTTAATTATTCATTTCAGAAAAACATCCTCTAACAGACTATTTACTACTTGTTTTATTGTCTTGTGAAGAATTTGCCGCTGTATTATTTGAACATATATACGCGGATGGTCTGAGAAGTACCAAACTCAACAAAGAAAACATAAAAAGTTTGGATAAAATATATTTATTCTTCAACCTAATCTTTTTTCAGCTCTGAACACTTTTTCCAACAATGTTCGATACCATTTTTTAACCGAGAGAGGTTCTCAATTCGTCTGTATCTATGTTTTTTAACTGAGTTTTTTATATGTGTTCGGCGATTACTCGGAAACAGCTCCAGGAATTTCGACCGTTTATACTGGATCCTGTTCCCGGGGACCCAGAAGTGGTCCCATATTTTTTTCAAGAACATAGCTTGTACCGTTTCTTATAAAATTTGCAAAAGCTTTTTTACCGACTTTCTTATATAGTAAGCTTTGGTGAAGGTGATGGCACTAAAATATGGAAATGTTTCTGTTCGAAAATTGAAAATTGAAGAGAAATTTGATAAATCAAAATAAATGTCACTTAATCAACTTCACGGTGCAGATTCTGAATTAGTCTGTATATACAGTGTCTTCATAAATCAAACGAATTTTTTTTATTAGTAATATTAAGAGTAACGGTTATTCTTCATAAACAGATTTGCATGACCTAAAACATAACCTTCTGTAATTACATGTCACTTTTTTAAGTGTAGACGAGGTTTGTCAGCAAATAGGAATTTTGCTTAACAGTGAAAGTACTTTATTTTTGTTAATATCTAAAATTGTTATCAAATATAACTAATTAGAATTAAAAACTGCACCTAATTATGCCATTGCACTAAAAACTGTATTATAAGTATTTATGTAACTTTTCCAACTATGTACTAGGTTTCAAAAAATATATCAATTTTGTTTTAAAGTTTTATTTTATAATATTTCAAATTGTAAACAAACAAAATTTATTAGAATTGAAATTATGCTGTATCACTAAAAATTGTAATAAATTGAAAGTAGATTAAATCGAAATAAATGTCAGTTAATCAACTTCAAGATTGACGTTCTCAGTTGGCCTCTATGTACAGTGTGTCTTCATAAGTTGTATTTAAACGGAACACGTTCGTATCAATATTAATTAGACAAAAAGTTATTCTTTTTAAAACGATTTGCATGGTGAGAAACGTGTACTGTAATCATTACATGTTACTATTTCACCTGTATACGAAGTAAACTATATTTATTTTTGATAATATCTAAAATCCATATCAAACAGGAGTAATTAGAATTATAAAATGCATCTAGTTATGCCACTTGTGTAATAACTGATATTGTTATCGAAGTTTATTAAAATTGAAAATTGCGTCCTATTATGCTATATCATTTAAAACTGTATAGTGATTTATTATAAGATTCCGCGGAGGAGAGACCATTAAATGAATGTCAATATAAATAACAGACCTAAAAAATGATGATACCCAAATCGTCTACAACATACTGGATCTACCTAAGTTGGAATCATATGTAAAACTTCTGAAACAATTGTCAAGAAAATAATAAATTTGTGAAAATTACCACAGTGGTTAGTGTTTTAATATAATTAAGTTACTCTTTCCTATTCACAGTAAATAAGGTTGGTCAAATAATAAATATTGCTTAAAAGTAAAACAGGTTATTTTAGACAACATCGAAAAAGTTAATTACTTTTGAAAACTGCATCCAATTAAGCCATTACATCACTAACAATTGTAAAATAAATATAATATGTTTTACTTCGGCAACTTCGTTGTTCAGCTTGGTACCGACTTTTTAGTTGAGTTACTTGTTTTGACGTAGGTTTTTGTCTTTTAAAAAATGTATTTTTATAATGAGAATTTTGTTGCTTCTCAAAATAGCCACTAACTGCAAACATCAATTCCTCATCGTTGACACTAAGCCATTTTTTGAATCGAGAACAAAAAATAATCCGAGGGGCTAAATCTAGAGAATACTGTGCTTTAATTTTTGCCGTTGCAATAAAGGATTTGTGATCTGGTGCATTGTCTTGATGAAAGAACTCATTCTTCTTACCCAAGTGCGCCTTTTTTGCTTAATTTCTTAATTCAAACATTGCAATAAGTTCTCATAGTAATTATCGTTTACCGGTTTTCCTTTTTGAAGATAGTCAATGAAAAATATCTCACGTGCATACCAAAAAACAGACACTATGACCTTGTCTGCATATGGAAAAGTCTTCGTCTTCTTTGGAGCCGGCTTTACCTTTTCAGTCCATTGTTTTCATTGGTTTTTGTCTTGGGTGTAAAGTGATGAATCCATGTTTCAACCATGCTTATGAAACGACGCCAATTCCACTTGAATGCTATGAAACTTCTCTAGACAATAACTCAATTGAAACATCTTAACGACAGTGCTTTTGCGTGAGTGCACACAGTTTTCTTATATCCATATTTTTCAGTTAATTTCCGATATCCGGCAGTTTTTGAAATGCCTACCTACTATGTCTGCTATCTCGCAATAAACAGTCACCTCATCAAGCGTTGTTTTCTGATATGAACAAACTACTTGAACAGTCAGCAAGAACATAAACCAGAGTGGCATATTACCGTTGTAGAGTGACAGGACATTTTCAACGTACCTGCAGGTTGAGAGCTAGCCAACAAAATAACCACACCAACTAAGGAAACTTCGATCAGTCAGCATAAGGGGGCGAATGTTGACTAACCCTTCATCAGCCCCCAGGACAGTATCCATCTGAGGATTTGCCGAGATAGTAGCTGCCTAGTCATAAAGGGCAGAGCAATCACCTTCAAAGAGTTTTGAGGTCGTCATAGCTACAACCAATTATCAACAATATTCAGCTGACAACAGTCACCGGCCAGTCCAAGCAAATACAGGGTGAGGTAGATGTAGTGCTACAGATAACAGAATCTGGGTTAGAGTCCTAATAGCGGATATTGACAATAATTATATAGTGGGTATGAACCAAAATAGCCCACGTTGGTTCATGCTTGACCCGATTTATTGTTCGATAGGGACACGACTGATGTTGGCGAGAATAATAACAGAAACTCTGCATCAGGCGAAGAATCAACACCGCCAAAAAACCAAGGAAAGTTTCTGCATGTTGTTAAATTATGAAGAACTGGGTACCCTCTATAGAGATACCGCTAATACGATAACAGATCCTGCTAACTGCAAGTTAAATGGGAAATTTTGAAGTCAATCAAATCAATTGACAATTGCACGAAAAAATCAAGCGAACTAGTATTACACAAATTGCTTCAAACTACATTATTCGACAATCCTTCCTTATCAGGAATCGAAACGTATCAGCACACAAATAAATACAAAACAATAAATATACTAACATGTTATACAGGAAAACTATCCATGAATCTACTGTTTCCCAGTTGATACTGGGAGAGAGTTTTTCTATAAGAGGGCTACTAGCGCTCCTGCCTTTTTGTGTTAGGTACTATATTTGGATTTTCAATTACTAAATTTATGTGTATTTTTCAGAAACAATTGTATTGAATGAAAACCCAAATGAACAACCAACATATCAAAACGAGAGTAAAAAACGGAAAAATAACCGTGTTTTTCAAATCAAAAATTAACATACCGATATGTCTGGACAACAAATTGATTTATGTCTTAACCAAGGCACACATCAGTACACCAAAATATTATTGAAATGAAGTCACCTTTATATTTTAATATACGGTTTTCAATTATAGTAAACCTCTCATTATTTTCACAACCAGTATTTTCTTACAGCCAAACAACCAACAAGTACCTACCACCTTCGTTTGGGTATAGTTGTTTCTCAAGTGTCAAGCACTCTTGTCACGTTCATCGTGATCATAATAAATGGTATAGTTTGTTGAGTTATTCGCGAAATGGAGTGAAACTGGTAGCCGCGAAGGTGTGAGACTTCAACAGCTCAGGTGTGGACATGTTAAGCCGAAACAAAGACACCGACAGCATTTAAAGTGTTTATATGCCTTCTTTCGCCGTCGCCGAGTGGATGCCGAAGAAGCGATTATAGGTATTCAGTGGCTGACGCCTTTAACTTTTACCGCTATTATTCACCACTGTAGCATTCTTAAAAGAGTAATAACGAAAGTACGAGACTCTTCAACGATGCGAAAAGATTGCTTTAATGGAAAAATTAATCCGTCAAAAAAACAAGCATATAAATATTTTTTAAAACCACCCGTTTTCGTATATAATAGAACCACTTGGATTACGATTTTGGTTGAATACATCTTTGAATTCTTACATCACCAAAACCTGATTATTAATATCAACTAATTAAAGTCAAGTGTAATATAAGAAATAATTTCAAAAAGACTGTTGAGGGGACCTTCGATTATTTTGACAACGTAGGTTTTCGCGGTCAAAGTCATAGCTGATTCTGCTTGTTCCGGATTTGGACCGCGTCATTTTCTCGAATTAATTTATTTATATACCTAAACCGGCATATAAACAAAGTTTTCAGACTTTTTGCCCACACTTATAACGGGCTTTTTCAAGGATGAGACAAAAAACAAAACAAGTTTTACTTATCTTGCGGCGACTCCATTCATTTAGTCTTTTTCTCACAAACACACTTTGAAACTTCACTTTTTATTCACACAGTGTGACAAGTTGAATAAAAAGTGTGTTTGTGAGAAAAAGACTAAATGAATAGAGTCGCCGTAAGGTAAGTACCATTTGTTTTGTTTTTGTCTCATCCTTGAAAAAGCCCCTTAATTGTGGGCGAAACATCGGAAAAATGACGAAGTCCAATTCCGGAAAAAGCAAAATCAGCTTAGATTATTTTGCCTCATCATTTTGGGGTTTCTCTCCTCAAATAATTACTCGAAAATTGTAAAGGGAGAACAAAGTGTTATAAGACAATTTGAAAAAACTGCTTGGGTTTTTAGTTGTTTCTACCAGTATTCCTGTATAACAATAGTGTTTTGTATATTGTGTGATAGTTATCTGTTTTTAGAGACGTTTCAACTACAAGTCTAAAGTCGTTGTCAATCGCTGTTTATTGTAGCTGGAGGTTTAATCTCAGATTTTCACTTTGAGCAAATTTTCTTGTTTGTCAAAAATTTTTTCACACTGAAAAATTTGACAGTTAGTTCCTTCTGCTGTTCTAGCAATAAATTTCTCCATCCCACACATCCATCATGGTAGTTGGAAGACATGGTAACAAATCGAACACATTGCTTGTTAAATGAAGAGAATTAAAAAAAAAGAGAAAACTTCAGGACATGATGTTAAATAACGCTTTTTTTTATCTTTTACTGAACCAGTTTCTTACAAATTTTTGAACAATTTTTCCAATGGTAACATTTGACGGACGATTTTCTCTTCCATATTCTGTACGAAATTTTCTTCCAACTTCTGCACAACTTTCACCAAATTTTGCGTTGCTCAAACGTATATCTGTCGATTTTTAATAACCATAATATTCCTAGTTGTCATCTGTCAAATAACATATGATAGGTATTCTAGTACAAAAAATTAAAATTAACCTCAAATTGGAACATGCATATCTCTTTCTCTCAGAATATCTGTGGGAATAAATTTTTGTACCTTTCTGGTAGCAATAATAGATGTTGCTTATTTACTTTATTGTGTTGTGTATATTTAATAGTTTTAAGGTTAATGTTTGTTATGCCCCACTTTCTATAAATTTTTTTGAAACTCTAGTATTTCATAGTTCTGAACGACAGAATCAAAAATCTCCATGGACACAAACTCTAGATTTTTTATTGTTTTGGACTATTGAGTTGCAGGTCAAGAAAATGGCATTCGGTTGATTTTATTGGCAATCTGTTGTTTTATAGTTCTGAACGCATCAACGAAAAGTCCTATTAAGAAAGTGTCTCGGTATATTTGTTTAACTTTAATATTTGAGTGTTCTGAACAAATAGATCATCAGTTTCAATAGATGCGAAATCTGAAGGTATTTTGTTTTCGATCTACGGTCCTTCAATGTTATATATATATATTATAAAGTTAAAAAATCTAGTCGAAAACCACTTTTATGCTATAGAGAGTAAGGGATAGAAAAGTGAAGTTTTGCATTTTTTAAAACATTAAGATTTATTCACGTGTTCAAAACGACACCACAGTTAAAAAAATCAACTTAGAGCCGATACACCGAAAATCAAGACTTTCAGAATTGATGCCCATGGGGAGTGTTTTCCCAAGCAAATACCAGAGTTAAAAAAAATGCTAAAAGTCTTCATAAAAATTCTACGCCGTGATTTCTTCAAATTTAGACCCTCATTCACATATTTCTATGTTTATTTAACTATTTGATATGACTATATTAATATTTTATATTAATGTAAGTCCTTCAAAGGTGTTTGTACATAACTCATCTGTCTGCAGGTATGGAAATATTCATAAAATTTAAATTAAACTGTTAAGTTGAAAAAGTTTTTTATAATAAATAATAAAACATATACTATTACACATAATTTTTTGACAATGTCTTTTAGATATTTTACAAACGGGTTATTAAAAAGGTTTTTCCTCGGTTTACCCTTATGATGTAAATGGGATCACTCAAACAATCGAATTCCTAAGAGCCCCACATACAAATTGAGAAGAAAACTCTTGCCAGGCATTTCAACTTGACTGTTATATACGAGTTTTAGAATTAGTTTTGGGCTTTGGCAACCTCTATATCTAAAAGCCACAGTTTTACTTGAAACGTTTGGAATTTGTGTCGTGTGAAAATAAGAAAAACATAAACCAGAAGAAGCCGCAGTTAACCTTCACAAAACAATAACCAACCTGATTGTCAGCTTATACGCAAACTAATCAAATCATCTGGCAGAACAAGATATCTAAGAAAATTGCAGGTGAATTGAGTGAGTTACGTTGTAGGCTAAATAATTAATATGTGTGTTAATCCCCTAAATTCCGCGATATGTCAAATTGAATCCCCCTACGTTTTTGGAAAAGTAATACAAGTAGGATCCCGAAATTCTTGATCAAATCCTCTGCTAATGAGATGTACATTGCATAACCAGCCATTCACTACCAATATGATGGCAAATCATGTATCTTTAATATCTATTATCATCTTTCTTTTTCTTTTTAACTACACTGTACATAAAATTGGATGCCACATTACATATGTGGGAACCAATTTACAAAACGTTACCTTACGTTATCGATATTGCGTTTGAGGAGTTTTGTGGCCATTATTTAGTGAATACAATTTCATAGAAATTAAAACTATATAAGACGCTTGTCAGCGTTTAATACTTCAGAGAATTGAAACTATAATTTAATTTTCAAAAACCATTACTGTGTTGTGAATAATACAACTTGTGTTAAGTGTTTCTCACGTGTTAAGTATGTGTCTTCAGTACTTCTTGCAATATGGTGAAGATGTAATAGCGTAATAATAGCTTTTTAATAGTTATATCATTAGTAAGTTGAGTGTGTGTCTGCAGTTGGAACAGATAGCAGTACCATTGTGGGAAACTCCCTAAACTTGATATTTCCTTGGTAATATCGGAATCTACATTGTGTTCCTAAATTGGGGAATAATTTTTTTTGCTACCAAATAATGTTTACATAAAGTTAAAATATAGAAGGTAAGCAATTTGTTGAAATAACTAGGTTTTTGTGAATAAATAGCATTTTATTTCCTTATAATTTTGCAAATAGGAGGGCTAGGCTTTTAGGACCAATACATTGTTGAGCCACTTTTTTAAGAATTTACCGCAATAAAACATAAAATTTTAACTTACTTTGTTTTCGAGATATTTTCATGGATTTTCAAATTTCTTATGGACGTTAAACTTAAGACACAAATACATTGAACTGAAATTACAAAGTATACGTGCGGTTATGCCTTTAGTAGATATTGTTGGTTACCGTCTTTCCAACATATTGTTGTTTACTTTCCACAAGGTTTTTCGAATCTTTTGAGTCAATTGGTATATCTATTAAAAGGTCCTTAATTCACATACTGGGTGACTTTATTATTTCCGTGCGTTCATTGTGTAGAAAATGGCAGTAATCTACAAAATGGTTTACTTTATTTTCAGTCTTTTCTATCTTACTATAACTTCCCTCAACTTAATAAAGTATTTAATATCAATAATCGTATTTTAGACCTAGTTATATCAAATCAAAAATGTGTAGTTAATAAATCAGAAGATATTTTAGTCAAAGAAGATGTTCATCACCCTGCTCTAAACGTGACTATAAATGAACAACCGGTTAAACTCATCAAAGAATCTTCTAGGGAATGTCAAATATTCAATTTTAGGAAAAAAAACTACCCAGAACTGTATAATAATATTTTAAATTGAGATTGGTCTTTTCTTGATAACGTATCTGATGTAAACATTGCATGTGAATTATTTTACAACGTAATTTATGAGATATTTAATAATTGTATTCCCAAATATGTTCCTCGTAAAAGTAAATATCCACCCTGGTATACCATCGATATTATCAAAGATATTAAAACTAAATTTAAGGCGTTACAAAGATACAAACAATCTAATGATGAAAATCACCATCAAGAATAGGAGTTGCTAAGAATAAAAATAAAAATAGACATCAATCAAGCTTATTTGAACTATCTCAGAAATGCCGAAAATAATATAAAGAATGATGCAAATCGTTTTTGGCTTACATACAGTCAAAAAGGATACCAACGCTATTCCATCAAATATGAAATACAATAATGATGATTGTTTAAACACATAACAAATCGTTTTTGCTAACTTTTTCAGCACTGCATACACGAACCCTTCAAATAATAACTATTACTCTGATGATGAATCGAACAATAGCTACTTAAATATTACTGAATTTACAACCTCCGCAATTTTAGCGGCCCTAAAGCAACTGGAGCCTAAGCACACAAAAGGTCCTGATCAGATTCCATCATTTATAATTCGCTGCACGTTCTTGCTACTCCTTTGACAATGATGTTTAATCCTTCTTTAATAACCGGTGAATTTCCTACTGTTTGGAAACTGTCGAGAATTTGTCTAGTACTGAAAAAGGGAGACAAAAATAATATTGAAAATTATAGACCCATTACTATCATCAACCTTCATGTAAGGTTCATATGATAGTATAGCTGTTAATAATTATTCTAACGAACAGGAATACATAAGGTGTATTACATTCATACGAAGAACAATTTACATCTATCTAAGGAGAGACATTTTAAATTCCTAGTTAGAAAATTGGGTATGGCTATAATTCTAATTATTCTCATTAACAATTAAATTAATTATACAATAAACTGATCTAATGAGACAATATCTATAAACAATGTTGCAAAAGTATCACACATTGTCTCTCTCCCATTTTGGAAACATATTTCACACTCCGGTATAACTTTTCGGGTAACTCTTGTTAATGTGTGTCCATTAATAGTCGTCAATACAATTTTCTGGCAGAGAAAAAAAGAACAACAAATTAATTCAAATATTCAAATTGTTGTTCATTAACTTGATGACATTAACTGGAGTGTTGTAAGTCCCACTCATCCCTTATAAGTCGTACTTCAAATTCTTACAACACTCCAATTAATATTTTTTGATGTTTTTTTGTATTTCGGCTCTGATTTTGTTCTGCATATCTTTAATATTAACGTCTAATGGTGTTAAGATCTGGACGCCTAGCTCGTCAGTCGATGAAAGCTTTTACTATTCGCGAAAAGTGTGGCGGCCCTCCATCCTGTTAGAACTATATCGCATATGCCGGTACGGTATATTTGGGCTCTCACCAATTCAGATTCAATAATAATTCAAAATAAGGAAATCTTATTAACTACATACCTACTTATTAATATTTTCAATCGTATTTCTTTGATAACTGATGAATTAGTTAGGTATAAAATATGGTTCATAAAACATAGTTAGAATTCGATGTAGAATTTAAAAACTGAAATTGATGGTTGGTGCTACTAGAAAAATCCCCATCCAAATATAAAAGTCGCTTATTTCCAAAACTCCCTAAATTTTAAACAAATTTATTACATTCTACGCCTTCTAATTATATTATTAGCTATTATTTGAATAGGCCGGTTCTTATGCTACATTTTTTAACGGGAATAATTCTGTGTTAAATTTTGAGTCGAAATTAAGGAGAGACCCTAATAATTACCTATTTATTGATCTAAACGGTTAATTTCTCTACCCTACATAGAATTTTTATGTATATATTAAATGACATACTCCTCCCTAAGTTATTTGTGTTCATTAGATTTCAGAAAAAAAATCCAAGAAGACACCGCATATAAATTGCTGTCACGGCTCAAAACAAACTGTATAATAGCAATTTTAACACTTCGAAGGTCTTATATTATCTCCCGTCTGTCGCGAAATACCTCAACGACAAAAACCAACCATTTCCAATCGTCCTCAGAAATTTTAACAAGACTGATGCAGAGCCGTAACAAGACTCCTTTTACCATCTCCTATTTAAATTATAATAGAGGTTGAATATACGTTACACAGAGTGGGATATATGAACCTGATAATATTAGAAATTAAACAAAACTTAATTTTAAACCCAGAATTTTATATTCTTACTAGCCGTTACACGCGGTTTCACCCGCGTACGGAATGTTTACAGCTTCGCAAAAAGAAATAACCTATGAAACACATGGGATATCCTATATAAAAAAATTCTAACTTGTTTGAACCACCCTACTTAACCGTAAATCCATCAATCCCGAATATATTTCACCCAAACTGCAAGTACTGATGGTGATTGTTATATTGGGTGGCCACCCAATATAACAATTTTATTCAACATTTTTTTGAATCACCTTGAATAACTATAACTCTACTTCACCCTATATTGCTACCATCCTGTATTATGTTGTTTATTTGTCACCCAATAAAACATTTTTTAAATAAGTATCATAACACTTCTTCACCCTGTTTTAACTATCCTATCTTTGCAACTTATGAACTACGCTATGTCACATTTTTTCCTTATATTTTTCAAGATATATTAAAGTTTAATTTCTCTCCACACTTCATTTAAACCACCCTTCATTTAAAACTTTTTTTAACCTTGTTTGAATGACTATGCTATATACCAAAATGTTTCTAGCATTTTTGCCCACCCTCTATAATTCTAACTGTAAGCTATCCTATATTTTAACAACCTTTTATATGCAACTACTTATTTGCCACCAAATATAACATTCTGGACTACCCTGTATCCTTAGAATCCTACCCCACCCTATATTTCAACCATCCGGAACAGCTTGTAGATCATACTATTACTAAAATATTTCAGCTGTAATTATACTCCACTGCATATTTCAACCATCCTATATATGTAACTACTTGTGGATATCAAACAAGTTTTTAACCACAACATAAACTCCACTCCACTTTATATTTCAAACACCCTCTATAAACAACCCATTTCATAACTATAGTATCTTATGAGCATCATTCAAAGATCCTAACTGCTTACCTAACAAATTTTTTAAGGATTTTTATTCACTGTATACATATTCTACCCTTTTTCAACCACTTGGTATATGGAACTGTTTAAGGCCCACTCAATATATCACTTTAGCACCACCCTGTCTAACTAATTCCCCTCCCCCTTATTTCCACCACATCGTATATATCCAGCTGCTTATAGGACACCAAATATAACTTTTTTAGATTTTTTAAATCCATGTAATTCTATTTTGCTCTAAGTTTCCTATGTACAGAACACCCTGTAAAATTACGCTTGATATATGTTGATTTTTGTTAAATCGAAACATGCTACATTTGCACATTCCGAATTGTGAATAAAAGCTAAGCTGATGCCAGTATCTAATATTTTTGTGAGTGCGGTGGAACCAATTGAGTAATTGAATTACCCAACATAGTAGATGTTTTTTCGCTATATGTATATATATATTCTGTCAATTTAAGAGAGAGAGAGAGAGATAAAATGTCTACCAGATTTTAAGTCAAACTATAGGCTTCCCAACAAAAAAAGATTCAGCAAAATCAGTTAAGTAGTTGTGTGTGATGCCCGAACAAACAAACAAACAAACAAAGAAACAAACAAACAAACAAACTTAAAATTTTATAATAGTATAGATTAGGTGAACTATCATTGTCTTCTAAACGTTGTTTGTGGCATATTCTTGATTACTTTTATGGTTTTTTGGGCAATAACACCACAATAGAAATAAAACGACGTATATTGCAGGAATACCAAACGTTTCAAAGTCTATTCTGACTTCGTTGTCAATAGCTTTATATTTATTGATGTAGATTGCAAAATGAAAATTTGATTTTGCAATCTACATCAATAAATATAAAGCCATTGACAACGAAGTCAGAATAGACTTTGAAACGCTTGGTATTCCTGCAATATACGTCGTTTTATTTCTATTGTGGTGTTATTGCCCAAAAAAACATAAAAGTAAGTGAACTATCATGTAAGAAAATTGGGAATTGGATCACATTGTTATCTAACCTTACCTTCATTTGTTCACAAAAATGCGTTCTCCTATCGAAATCGTCTTCCATGAGTTCCCGAGTTAGCATCATTTTATAAGAATGCATTTTACTTTCATTTAATACTCGAAAAATTGATGTGTCAAACAGTGGGACTGCTTTTCGACTAGAATTATGTGGGGTTTCTTGAAACTCAAGCATAATATCCAATTTCGTATTATCATTTAGAGCACTGGCAGCTATTTTTTTTTATCTGTCTTACATGACCAAGCTCACCAATCTCGCGAATCTGCTTTTCTATTTTGATAATTGTTCCTTTGGATAGAGGCCGTAAATTTGGAAAATTTTCGTGAATTAAGCGGAAAACTTCGATTTGTGCCCGTGTGTTATCTCCATAACAAATCATTTGTAGAATGGTTATTTTGTGCATTTCTGTTAGATGAACCATTTTTCTGACAGTTAACGAAATTCAAACGACAGTAGCACCGGCACTGATCCTCACTGTCATGCAGGCAGACAACAAGATGCTAAGGGTAAGTGTTTTGACGAAAATAAACAACCTTTTTTTTTCAAATCAGTAAAAAGAAACGCAGGAATGTTTTTTGCTTACTATCTCAATATCAAGTAATTTTCTTTTTTTAATGCTAATTTTTTAAATAAATCGGAAAACACTTAATATTTCCGAAACAGTTGAAGGTAGGTGTAGGACATTGTACATTAATTATGTCTAGGATTTTCTCGAGAATCAAAAAAATAAATAATATACTTAGGCTTGCATTTAAAATAAGAAAGCTGTTATTAGCCACTGTCACATGACACACCCTATATATTTTTTTGTTGAAAAATAAGAATAAAAACACAAATCGACATGTCCAAACGTTTTACCCTACAAGCCCTTCCTCGTTACCTAATTTGGTTGTTCCACACTGTATTATTGTATATTGTGCAGACTTATCTGGTGTACACGTTTCGACACCAGTTCTGGAGTCTTTGCCACTGCATGTTTCTAGTTGGTTTATTTCTTCGATTTTTGCGAAGAAGAACCCATTTATTTGACTTTGGAAATTGATAAATTTATTTTCTTAAGGTCTTCAATATTGCCAGTTTGTCGAAAATGTGTTTCTATTTTGCCAATAATTGATTGACAATCATTTATCTCCTTAGCCAATCATGGCTAAGATTTCGATTCGCTCTGTTTCTGTTAGTTACCTTGCTAAGTTACGGATAATTTAATGGTTTTAATAAATAATGACAATTAAAAATTCATGACATGAACAAAGCTGTCGAAAAAATTAACGGAATTCTGCTCGATAAGTGATCAATCATTCGACCATGGAGCAGACAAGATTTCCATCATAAATACCACCAAAAATTACTTTTGAAATTCTAGAAGAAGAGTCTCATGAGCTTCCTCGTCCGAATTAATCATTGGAATTCCTCTACCTGAACAAACACTGATTTCTTAACGGTTGCCGAAGTGCTTTTTCTTATCTCAACAAGCATCTCGTTATTCGGGTAAGAACCGGCAGGTGACAAATACATGGTCCTAACTATCTACCGCCTGTTTTGTTTTGTACCGCTTTCTTTATCTTTGGGCATTTCAACTCGTTCGACTCTTTTAAAGGAGCGAATATTGATTGGTGTTTTAATAGAAACTACATTAATCGAGTACGGGTTTAATCTCCTTGAAGAAAAGTGGCAATATAAGTGATACGTGTATACATTTAAAATACATCCAATGGGCCCTAAAACGAACAGTCAGTTGGTTAAGCTAATGTAAATACTTTGACGCTGCCATCATTTAGCTACATAAACTTTATAACTCCCGCATATTTTGCCTTAGATTCCATTATCATTGTGTTAATTGTTGAATTAGTGGGGACGGTAGACATGACGCCACAACAAATAATGCACCTTAGGCTCGAATATTTAAATAGACTAGCTGTCGCCCAGTGGTCGAAATTCGACCAATTGTGTCAGGTTAATTAACCTGAAAATTTTATTTTGACATTCTATCCTGGGACTTTAGGGAGAACATCAATTACACGGAACGGATCCAGATTCGGAACCTCTGTGTGATAGTTTCCTCGAAAATCCTAGATGTCGGTCTTACATCTCGTTTCTACAAATAAGTAACGAAATTAAAAAAAAATGTCAGATATAATTCATAGGACTTTATTTGTGTTCAAATTCGTAATTCTTAATTTAATATGACATCAATTCAACCGGTAATGGGCTACCCTACATATTTATTTTTTCTAACCTCCCTGTATAGCTATAATTGCACTCAGTTCTCTAACATTTATTAAAATCCTCATTATAATAATTCCATCTCATTATATATTTCCACCACCCTGTATATGCAACTACTCATGGACCACGCATAATATTTTTTAACATTTTTGAACCACCCGGTAAACTATTCTGTATATGCCACTGTTTTTATGTTGTTTGTTTATGAAATTTTTAACTATCTTCTGTAACTATAATTCTACTCCGACCTATATTTTAATTATTATATATATGGAACTCTTCGTGGGCTACTCTATAAATCATTTCCTTTTCTAACATTTTTTATCATCATCCTGTATATCTGTAATTCCTCTCACCCTTTGTTTCAACTTCCCTATATATACAACTGCTTATGGGTTACGAAATGTTGCATTTCCATTCCCGCCACCCTGTATATGGATCTCTGTATAATATTTTTTGCACCACCCTGTATAACTGTAATTCTACTGCACCTTCTATTCAAAGAACCCTGTACATTCAACCGCTAATGGGCTTCCTTCTATAATTATTTTATTAGTTATAATTGCATTCTGCTCTATATTTTAAGCACCTTATATATGCAACTGCTTATGTTGAATCCCCGAAAAAAATGATTTCATATCTGGAATCGCCCTGTATAATTATAAATTCAACGATTACTTTACCACTAAACAATAACAACGCTTGCATGCCACTTCCAGAAGTACATGCTCTAAGTATATAACAGCATTGGTCCCTATATATATAATTACTCAATGTTTTGAGTCTGACGGCGGCGGCACATTCAGTTGTTTGGCGTTGACATTATAGACGTAAATAATGAATTTTTATTATATTTTATTTAATGAATGAACCAATATTATAAATTAATATTAGCATTCTGCACTGAAAGTTGTCAGTAGTTACTAAACAAAACAAAAATGAAGAAAATCGGTTGAGAGACAGAGGAGAAAATGGTACCTAATCGTTTTGTGTTTGCCTATTTATATAGATTCTACTTTATTTTGATATTCAAATTGACATCTTCATGATTCTTGTAATTCTTTTTCTCTATTTCAGGTATTCAGCTTTGGCCAGTTCCAGTATCCATCTTTTTCCTGGGATACCATTACTTCTTCCACTACTTTTATAGTTCAATACTTTGATAGGGAGTCTATCATCTTGCATTCTACCTACACGCTCTTTCCATTTCTCATATTTTCTGTAATTCATGCCTTTATGTTGAAAGTGTTTAGTTCACTTCTTATACAAACATTTCCTATTGTGTCCATAAATTTCCGACTTTTAACCCTTCTTTACAATTTCATTTCTTGAATTTGTAACATAATTTCATCTTTCCTGGTCATTGTTAAGGTCGGACTGCCGTAAGTCAGGATTAGTACAGGCATCGTTCTATAAAACTTTATTTGTGTTTCTTTCTGGTTTTATGTTTAAGTATTTTATATATTGTTCCACACATAAATGCGCATGTATTAAGTTATTCTACAATTCGATTATGTAATATATCGCAACCTATATATTTAAAAAAGACCTGTTCCAATATTTCATTATTACAGAGTCAGCCATATCTTGAAGAGTGGAGATAAATCCCATCTAGTTAATTATAGAACCATATCAATATTATCCAGTATCGCGAAGCTATTTTAAGGCGTTCAATAGAATTGAACACGCAATTTTAGTTAATAAGCTATCGTTGTTTGGATTTAGTAACAGTCATAACTTTTGTACAATCATATCTCAAAAACAGAACTCAGTTTGTTTCATATTATTCCCCAAAGAAACATAAAAATAATCAAGAACATGCCACAAACAACGTTTAGAAGACAATTAAAAACCAGCTATGGGACTGTAGTGACTAAAGTGTTTAGAGATTTAGAAGGTTTATTTAAGAAGCTTGCCCGAACCAAGAATAGCCTGACATTCTTGTGCAGATGTCGGGAGATGGGGATTATTCCTAAAGGTTTAAGATTTCGTCAACCCTACATCGGTGGGAGAATTCAGAGAATATTGGAGCAAGCAAGTTTCGCAGCTATTAGAGATAGGATAAATTTTCATCGATATAATAAATTTAAGTTAGAACGTGATATTGGGTATGTACACAGCTTCCTTTCTTGTCGAATATCAGAGAATGAGTTTAATAGAATTAAAAACAGCACTCTTAATAGCTACAATAAAGAATTCCTTTCACAAAAACAAAGACATTTACATAAATTTAACCAACTTCTTTTAAATAGAAACATAACAAAAAATAACAAACAGGAAAAAAACTTTACTGTAACAAAAACTCTCATCAATCTTTCATATAAACAGCTAAATGCTACTGAAACTTCAGTATTACAAAAAGGACTTAACTTTGCTGTTACTCCAAAAACAATTCCTAAATTTGATATAATAAGTGCTATAGAACAAACCGCAAATAAACTAAATTCTAGTGATGCTCAAGAATATAGAATAAGAGCAAAAATTGAACTCGAAAAACCTGTAAATGTTAAAAATAACCTTACTAACAATGAATTATGTGCGATTCCAAATTTAAAAAATGACAATTCTATAAAAATTTTACCTGCTGACAAAGGCAGCGCAACAGTAATTTTAAATAAAACTGATTACGATGACAAAATTCAAACTATAATAAACCAAGGACAATACACTAAACTAACAAAAGATCCAACAAGCTCAATAGAAAATAAAATATACCGTTTACTGTACAACCACAAACATGAATTCACAGAACAAGAACGTAAAGCACTCACTCCACACTATACTAAACCACCACATTTCTATGGGTTACCAAAAATTCATAAACCTAATATTCCTTTAAGACCAATTGTCAGTTCTATAAATTCTCCGTGTAGTGAACTTTCAAAATTTCTTTTAAACATTATTCGTCCTCTTACAGGGAGTTCCGTTTCTCATCTAAAAAACAGTGCACATTTCTTGGAAAAACTGTCTCATATAGAGTACAAAAATACTTTTACAATAGCAAGTTTTGATATAGTAAATCTTTATAACAATGTTCCTGTTTCCAAAACACTTCCAATAGTAAAACAACTACTAGAACGGGACTTTTCATTAAATCAACGAACTCAGTTATCAATTGATACAATAATGGAACTACTAACATATTGTACCAAAACTACATACTTTCAATTAAACGATGATTTTTACCAACAGGATTTTGGCATGGCCATGGGTTCTTGTCTCTCACCAGCATTGAGTAACATATTTATGGAAAACTTTGAACAACAAGTAATTTTATCAAAAGAAAATAAACCTTTAGTTTGGTGGCGTTACGTTGACGACATTTTCGTAATTTGGGAACACAATCTTGAAGAACTAGATAAATTATTAAATGATATAAATAACAAAGAGCCAACTATCAAATTTACCCTTGAAATTGAAGAAAATAACAAACTATCTTTTTTAGACATATTAATAACAAAAACAGAATCTTCATTCGAAACAGAAGTTTATAGAAAACCAACTCATACAAACAGATACCTAAATTTCAATTCAAATCATCCGAATACAGTAAAGAAAGGTGTCATTAAGTCATTATATGATAGAGCAAAGACCAACTGTTCTGATGATAATAAATTCAACAAAGAAAAAATAATTATAAAGAATGTTCTCACTGGAAACAATTACCCCACAAAATTTATTAACAAAGAATTAAACAGACTTGAACAGAAAACAAACCTTCCGAGTCAACCTAGAACTTCTCTTAACACTACTACTACTCAAGACAAGAACATTACAGTTACAACTATGCCATATATACAGGGTCTGTCAGAAAGATTGAAAAGAGTGGGCAACAGATTTAATGTTAAAACAACATTCCAAACAAGAAATACACTTAAATCTTTAATATCGAAAACAAAACCAACAAGCAAAACCCAGAACTCCAAAAACTGCATATATAAGATTCCTTGCGAATGCAATAAATTTTATATTGGAGAAACATCGAGACCATTAAACGTACGAATAAATGAACACAAGAATTACATAACGAAACGACAATTTGAAAAATCAAAAATTTGTGAACATGCTTGGGACCTAGGCCATAAAATACAATTTGACAATTCAACTATACTTCACAAAGAACAACATAACACAAAACGAAAAATAAAAGAGCCTGCCTTAATTCTTTTGAATGAAGACGATTGTATCGCTTCTACTTCTGTAGAATTTAATCGTATCTGGTTACCGACAATTAAGGAAGAAATTATTAATGGTAACCTCCTTTTGAACAACCCAATATCGGGATAGTTCATAAGGTTTTTCCTAGGTTTTCCCTTATGACGTTAATGGGATCACTGAAACAATAGAATTCTTTGATCGCATTTTTGGCGAATGCGCTATCTTTTAACAAAGTCGTACCTAGGAACGCCACTTATAAATTCTAAAGACAACTCTTTCAAATTCTTCTAATTTGAAAGCTGGTTAACTATAATTCATGATCTTTAGAATTTTTTGTGCTACCTGTATATCTAAAAACAACAAATTTTCTAATGTCAATTTTAAATGTCATAAATCAAATTTTCATTTTGCAATTACATCAATAAATATAAAGCCATTGACAACGAAGTCAGAATAGACTTTGAAACGTTTGGTATTCCTGCAATATACGTAGTTTTATTTCTATGTGGTGTTATTCCCCAAAGAAACATAAAAATAATAAATATAATTCTTACTATTTCGTTCCAACATTCGGCGTTCCCCAAGGGTCAAATTTGGGACGCCTTCTATTTCTAGTACTTATAAATGACTTAAGTGATGTCATCACCTCAGGTAAACTGTTTTTTTTTTGCTGATGATCTTAAAATATTTTCCCTCATTAACAGTTAAAGAGATTGCCAAATTTTGCAAAATGGTTTAGATGTTATTCAAATATGGAGTAATTATAATAACATACTCTGAAGAGATTTGAAAAAATAAAGGATCTAGGTATTATTTTTGATGACAAAGTAACTTTTACGAATCATATTGAGTATTGGATTGAGTTGGCTGATACTTGGTGGAAGTTGAAATTCATGATGATTTGAGTAATACAAGCGAAGCTAAGCTAAGCTAAGCTGCTCGAATGTATGATGGGTTCATTGTAAGAAGTTGTCAAGGTTTCCCAAATGTTACGACTTAAAAATGTTGTATTATACTTTTGTACGTTCTCAGCTTCAATACGAAGCTATAACATGGCATCCATTTTATGAGTGTCACAAAATTTCTATTGAGCGAATTCAAAGAAGGTTTCTGAAGTATCTGTACTTTAAAACAGTTTTCATTTGTCAGCCTTAATGTACGCAGAGTATGTGCCTTCTTAAAATTATTGTTCAACCTAGTTCATAATAATATTGATTCACCGACACTACTTAACTGAGGCCAAAGATAGCTTAACATTTTTATGCTCTAGTGCTAGAACAGATGCTCCTACGCACAATATGTGCTACTATTACACCAATATCTGCTAGCATTGTGGCATTCATTTTTGTTGGAAATCTGGTTAAAGTTGTGAATGAATCAACGGTGAAGCCTTCCATTGAAATATTTACCTTAATTGAGTTATTTTTTCTTTTTTGTCTTTTTCTTTTTATGCTTTGTTTATTATGATAGTTTAATTAGTTACAGCGTATTTTTATTTAGTTTTATGTATACTTGCTTTGTTTGTGGTTTATACTGTTGGGCAATAAAGCTTAAATAAATAAATAAATACCATTCCTCAGAAGATTAATCGATAAATATGGTCACGTTTTTAGCCTCCATAGTCCCCATACCTTACATCTTTGGAATTTTTGAAAATAATGTCCCATTTGCCTTTCGTTTGGGTTACATTCTAATATCTCTGAACTTATATAAATGCTATATGGACTTTTTACTGCAATTATTCTACATTTCCACCTGCTAAACTACTTACTATTCATCATGAAACACCCTGTATACGTTTTCCGAAGTATTTTCATCTGTGAAGCTCGAACCCACTCGCAGAATTGTTCAGAATATCCCTTTTTTGTTATGAAAATTATTGAGATGATTTAGGCCACTATTTCTATCTGCTGGAAATTTATAAATATAAAAATATAAAGTAATTTCGAGTATTGTGGTGTTATTTCCCAAAATCATTAAACATTAAGATTATTTAAAGTTTGAAACAAGTAAAAACTGCTGAAAATTTCGAAAAACATCCAAAAACTGAAGTTCAATTTGTTCTAAGTTTGTTATCGTTAGTGCACTTAGGACCTCTCTACGTGGGAATGATGGTCTGAGAATTAGTTTCGGGAAAGTCTCTGAGTACCAGTTTTTATTTCCCCTTAAAAGCTATAAATAAAAAAGTTACGAAGCAGGGAGCAGTATCTGCGATTGGTCAAGATGGGAAAGAAGGCTGTCCACCGTCATCATCCTGCGGCAGACCTTCACACGTAGGTAATTTTGGCTTTAGATAATCCAAGAGCTACAAATAAAACGCCCTAGTAGATATTTTCGGCAATCTGAAGGTTGTCTATATATAAGAGTTCTTACTCATGTTAACTTTATAAAGATCTTGACCCTAATCTGATGAAGTCTAGTGGATGTCGTATTCGGATTGAGTGACCCCAAAAACATATCTATCCCTTAACCTAGTTCAGGTAAATATTTTTTGGAACCCCCGTGTGGCATTTCTCGTTTTACTTTAAGGTTTTACATGACTAGTGTTCTCCGACTTCGGCTAAACCTTCACTCAACATCAGGTGATATTTTTCTCAAATGTAAATTTAGTTAATTAAAGTTAAACAGTTCCTTAGGCATTTAGTTTGAACCAGATTCATAAAAAAGTAGAAAGAACTTCCAATGTAAGATTGTAAAAAATATTTTTTTAGTGAACACAATAACAAATTAAAGACTTTCCGATGTCTTTACTTATTCCGTGTAGTTTTATGATTTAAAGTCAATAGGAAGTAACAACAGATTTTGGTGTGTAGTTTCTGGAAATCAAAATGCGTAACATAAATGGTCGTGTCTTTTAATTGTGCTGTCTTAGGAACATACATGTTTGACACCTCTAAGGGATCATACACTTCAGTATTTGGTATTAATTTTTACTTAATACCTTTACTTGACCTTGGAAAAAAGTCCGGACAGACTTTTCTTCCTTTTGAGGTACGGTAAAAAGCCTAAGTTTTTGTAGCAATATATTGAAAGTAAAAACCTAATTTCTAGATGTATATATAGTTGATCATAGATGTTTCTGCAATTAGTATTATGAACTGGGCTATGATACTGACGCCCACTTACTAAATTTTCCTCCCTAATGTTAATATAGTTAGTAGCTTTAAAAAATGCCAGATAAGATTTTGTCGAAACGTCAAGCAAGAATTCAAGAGACGAACAGATATATACCTGCCGAAAACTTTTGCCAGTGACACGGGAACCCTTAACAAGGATTGTAGAGGAGATGTAATATTTGCATCCGCCATCTTTCAAAGTTTACAAAGTCATACAGTACAATAGATAAGACAACACTATATAAAATTAAATTTCTTCATATTTACCATCATTTTTTCTGCAAACCATCCTAAGTATGTATTAGTATTTTAGCTGGTTAAAAGCCAAGACTACCGTCCTGTCCTCGAACTAAGAAAAGTCAATAAAGCAACCGATATAGCCGCCCATCATAAATAAAACAATTATCCTATCTGGCCGTGTGAGTGAATTCAAGTGTTTCCTAAATCAACGCCGGGTCGTCGCGCATCTCGGTAGGCCATTGCGGCAGAAGATCAAAGAGCTCTCGAGAAGGATAAGGACATTGTCGGACAAGAAAATCAATTAATGAATAATTACAGGTAGTAGGCTGCGAACGGCAATTAGTTAGGTATCTGCAAAAAGCCTCCGAGAGCAGTTACATCGGTGCACTACGAAATACTACAAGACTGGCTATATGGCTGAATTGCTGTGCTAGCAGAATATCTGCTACTAATGCCTATGACACCGTTTGAATTTCTGCTTTTATCTAGAAGGCTGCCAATAGCACGGATACCAACGAGACTCGTTTGTTTATCGCGAGAAATGGCACTGCTGTTCGGTTGTTAATGCTGCTTACTTGATAAATGACTGGCAAATATGTTAAGTACAATTCACACGAGAATCTCTTTGTTACCTTGCTGGTTATCGCTGGAACCACAAAAATATATATAGAGTGGATCATTTTAATCTGCAATTTAGAATATGTCAAAAAGAATGCATTTTAAGAGAAAAAAAGATAAATTATGAGTAGCAGGACAATGGCCTGAAGGGGTAACCCGATGGAATTCATTACTATAATTTTGACGATGACATTGAGTTTCTTCGAAGGTCAAAATGGAGACCACTATTTTTTCATCGCCGATTTGGATAAAGGAGCATAAACGGAACAGTTTTTATTTGAACCATTGTTTAAATTATACAATACTTGTGCCATGAATGGGTCAGAATAAACTCTCAACATCACCTTTTTCTATTTCTAATGCCGTGGTCTGCTTGCTCGCCAGATCTAACTTCATCTGAGTTTCGTCTTTTGGGATACTTGAAAAACACACATGAGCAGCAGATAACTACAAAAGAAAATGTAGGAACGCATACGTAGTGCTTCTGTAGCTATTTCACGAGGGGTTTTACCATCCACCGTAATAAGTTTTGTTAAAGAGATTTGGTTTGCGTATAGAAGAAAACGATGGTTACATCGAACCAATTCAAAACTTATTGCGGCCATTCTATGCCCAAGTATAATACTAATTTATAAAATGGTTCAAACAAAGTGTTTAGTTTTTTCTGCATTATCCAAATCCGCGATGAATAATTGAGGATTCCCTTAATTATTTGGAACAACTAGAGCAAAAATCATACCGGCAATTGCAGAGGTCTTTCCATATGCTGAGCACTCGGCAGCATATTTCCGCATCCTTTGACAGACATCTGCTATTCTGTGACATTGTTGAGCTTACCAGTTTGACACTTGGAAATAATTTTGATAGCACTTTTTTATGGGTATGAGGGAACCGAAGAATGAGATGATACAATCACTATCTAGCGGTAACCAGAATTTTAGACAGCCTATGCGAAGTGAACTAAATATTAATATTGTTGTAGAACGATGTATCCCGGAATGCGTGATGATGTTCTATGGTTTCAGTAGGACGGTGCTCCGCCACATTATTCACAACCTATCCGAAATTATTTGTATACCATTTTCCCAAACAAATGGATTAGTAGGAGGGGCTTGATTGAATGGCGTGCTAGATCTCCCGACCTAACTCTGCTCGATTTCTTCCTTCTTTCTGTGGGGCTATTTGAAATTAAAAATCAACCGACTAAATACTATTTAAGATTTGAGGATAAGAATAATGGAAGAAATCAGACTAATCACTCCCGTGTTACCCGACGTTGAAAAAGAATTTGAAAATCTTATTGGTCATGTTCACCTGAAAAGTGTCTATTTTGAATACTTGCTTTGATTCTGATTTCTTATTATTTTGTTCCATTTATACCTCTCAGTTGTCTTCTGGTTAAATTGAATAAAAGAGATATTTTCATTTTCTAAAAAAAGTTGTTATGTATCCGATTTTAAATTTAAACGTCCTGTATGTAGAATTACTAGTTCTGTCAAATCGATAAATCAATTATCTTGGAGTTGCCATTAAAAAAAATGTATGACCATCATAACATATCAACGACCTCTTGAGAAATCTATTTATGTCAAAATTTGAGCATTATTAAATTAAAGTTGACATATACGAGGTTGTTTTTCTCTTTTAACTGGAAAGATTTTATTTGGTATGTTCCACACTTTACGTGCACAGTGTATACAATGTGGAACAGCCAAATGAAATAAATTCGATAACGAATAAAGGGGGGGAAAGCGTTTGGACACGTCGATTTGTATTTTCAAATTCGCCTTTTTTCAACAAAACAAAACCATTCAGGATGTGTCATGTGATAGTGGCCAATACCAACTTTCTTGTTTTAAATGCAAGCCACTGTATATTATTTATTTTTTGGATTCTCCAGAAAATTCTACACATAATTCATGTACAATGTCCTACACCGATTTTCAACTGTTTCGAAAATATTAAGTGTTTTCAGATTTATTAAGAAAGTTAATATTAAAAAAGAATGTATTGCACTAAAGTCGTAATAAGTAATAGTGATTATTTCTTAATAATATGAAGAAAAAAAAACAAAAAAAAACATTATTGTCAACGTAGGAAAAGTTTAAAACGCTCGCCGTGAATAGTTTGTGGACATGCTAATCTCGTATAGAAATGTCTTCTAACGTTACTCAACATTTCAGACGTTACTGACCTAATCGCACGCGTGATTCATCTCTTTAGGTAACCTAAGTTGAGGGGTTTAGTTTTGTATACAGTACTTTGGACATATCCCCACAAAAAGTAGTCCAATGTCATCAAATCAGGGGATCGTGTTGGCCATTCTATCGATCCTCCCAATCCACCAATTTGGAAAAAATTGTTTCAAGTACCTACTGCCGGACATTGATTTCGTAATGGAGCGCTGCTCCATCGGGCTGAAACCATATTGTATTGGCAAGAACTTATAGGTTTACTGGATCAGGATATAAGTTTGTCAAAGTTGGCACGACATTATTTTGGAGCAGTTTTAAATGATAAATATTTAGAACTGCTCCATTCAAGTTGCTGTCAATGAAAAAGGGAAGTGCGATATGATTTTCAAAAATTCCTGCCCAAACGTTAACTTTTTCAGGGTATTGTGTATGTTTCTCTGTCATCCAGTGAGGATGGTAATTTTGACGATTAACATGACCGTGACGTGCAAATGTGCTCTTATCAGAAAACAAAACATCTTCTAATTGGATCACATTGTTATCTAACCTTACCATCATTTATTCACAGAAATACGTTCTCCTGTCGAAATCGTCTTCCATGAGCTCCTGAGTCGGCATCATTTTTGCAGGAATGCATTTGACTTTCCTTTAATACTCGAATAATTGATGTATGGTTAACATTGCACACTGGGGCTGCTTTTCGACCAGACGAATTATGTGGGTTTTCTTAAAACTCAAGCGTAATATTCAGTTTCGTATTATCACTTAGAGCATTAGCAGCTACTTTTTTTATGTGTCTTACATGACCGAGCACACGAAACTGCTTTTCTATTTTGGTAGTTGTTCCTTGGTATACAGGCGGCAAATTTGGAAAATTTTCCAGATATAAGCGAGAAACTTCATTTGTGTCCATGTACTATCTCCATAACCAATCATTTGTAGAATAACTAAATGTGGATTTCTGTTAAATTAACCATTTTTCTGATATTACATGACACCCCTTATATATATATTTTTTAAATGCGCATTCAAAAATGCAAGTCGACAAGCCCTCCTTTATTCCTTTATTCCATTTGGCTGTTCCACACTGTATAATACTACTAGCTTTTCAGTTTTTTGTTGACTACTTTTACAATGTGGGAATTTGTTATCTTTTAGTAATTTGTTTTAATTCTTAGTTATAAATTTGTAGATAATGAGATTCAATAGATTGTTCATTTTATTGTGTGTATTGTTTCGACAGCTACCGTTAATTTTTGTATTGCCCCTTTGGTAGCGGCAAAGAATTAGCTCTCCTAAGAAATACGTAAATTCGTCACTGCCAACAATTATTTGATATTCCACAACTTGCATCACAATATTTTGAAACGTTCAAAACGTGTTAGGACACCAAAGTCTTTGTTGAAATTTATTCCCCTTTCACATATCCACATAGCGTCGTCTGCATCTCCAAACGACCAAGAATTCGAGGCATCTTCAAAGATAACACCTTGAAATATAATCCCCAATTCGGTAGCTTTATCTCCTCATTGTATCATTATCAGTATACACTGTTACTCCGGACAGGCGACATCTATTAAAAAAAAGGGTAGATGTAAAACGGTACACCTTTAGATGACTCGAAAGGATAATGGTGTGACAAAGTGGACTGGTTTAATTGCGTTATTCAATTGTCTAAAAATTTTTGATAAGTCATTAGTTTGTGCCCGAGTGACAGGTTGAGGTTAGGTAATCTTCGTCGCGTTAGATTGTTTATTAATAAGTGACGGTTGGATCTGGTAACGTTGGTCAGAGGTAGTGTAAAGCATTGTTAGTTGCAAATGACTGATAAGACACGGTCTGTTGCGTAAGAAAAATAAACCAATTTTAAACAGATAGCATAATGGTTGTCGGGTTGGTTTATCAATGGAATGCTTTTAACTGCACATATATTAATATACAAATTGGTTTCGATTACTTCGTTTATTGGCACTGCAATTATTTGATCTTTGAATACTAAATGAGAAATTTAACTAAGGTACTAGTATACTGTATTTATTTGCATTGTTTTCAAAATGTTTATATGTTATTTATATTTTATAATATTATTATTATTACTAGCGGTAGGTAGCCTAGTAGTCAAAATTCGACCGTAGTGCATTAAGTTTGAACACTATTAAGGTTCTTTTATGAAAGAGTATATCCCTAGAAGAATTAGAGTTAAAGCGAAATCAGAAAAGTCTTTCCTATCAACATTACATATTTGGATTTTGCAATAAATGTATAGAAATATCAAATTATTTTCTTTTATGTGTTATTGTAGGTATATATTTATTTTTACATAAACATGTCCTCTATATTATAAATAAAAACAGCGCACATCTCTTAGAAAAATTATCACAAGCAAGTTTTGACATTGTGAATCTATACAATAACATTCCTGTCACCAAAACACTTCCCATAAGTAAGAGAATGATTAGAACAAGATTCTTTATTAAATCGACGTACTCAATGGTCCATTAATACAATAATGGAACTACTAACATTTTGTACAAAAACAACATATTTTCAACTTAATGATGACTTCTACCAACAAGATTTTGGCATGGCAATGGGTTCCTGTCTGTCTCATGCTTTAAACAACATTTTTGTGGACAAATTTGAAGAACAAACATTTTTCTCAAAACAGATTAAACCTTTGGTTTGGTGGCGTTATGTTGATGACATATTCGTTATTAGGGAACATAATAACGACATAAACAACACAGAACAAACTATTCAGTTTACACTAGAGCTTGAACAGAATAGCAAATTACTATTCTTAGACATTTTAATAACCAAAACACAATCGACATTTGGAACAGAAGTTTACAGAAAACCGACTCATACTAACAGGTATCTCAACTTTAATTCTAATCATCCGAATTCAGTAAAAAGATGTATCATCAGATCTCTATAAGACAGAGCAAAAAGCAATTGTTCTAACATCAATAAATTCAATGAAGAAAAAACGTTTATAAAAAATTTACTTTCTGCCAATCATTACCCAAATATATTTATTATTAACGAGTTAAACAAAATCGAATACCAAACAATCCCTATCAACCAACATCAAACTTCACCAAGCAACACTGACTCCCAGGATATTCACATTAACACAATACCTATACCATAAATACAGGGTCTATCTGAAAGACTAAAAAGAGTGGGAAACAGATATAATATCAAAACATAATTTAAAACAAGAAATACACTAAAATCAGTCATATTAAAAACCAAACTAAATAATACAACTCAAAATACAAAAAATTGCATTTATAAAATTCCTTGTGAATATAATAAATGCTATATTGGAGAAACCTCTAGACCTCTAAATGTTCGAATAAACGAACACAAAAATTACATAAAAAAATGACAATTTGAAAAATCCAAAATTTGTGAACATGTTTGGGACCTTGGTCATAAAATACAGTTTCAAAATTCAGTTATATTACACAAAGAAGAACACAACACCAAAAGAAAACTAATAGAGTCTGCTTTAATTTTGTTAAACGAAAACGATTTTATTGAAGAAATTGCTAATGGTCATGTCCTTGTGAACAACCCAATATCGGGATAGTTCATAAGGTTTTTCCTAGGTTTTCCCTTACGATTTTAATGGGATACTGAATCAACAAAATTTTTTGGTCGCATTTTTGGCGAATGCACTATCTTATAAGAAAGTCGCACCTAGGAGCGCCACATAAAATTCTGAAGATCTCCCTTTCAAATTCTTCCAACTTGAAAGGAACTTTATGATTATATGATCATTAGAAGTCTCTGTACTACCCTGTATATTGCAAATAAAATACGTCAGATATCAAATAATACATATTGTCAAATATTTTAATATACATTTTAGAATTGTGCCATTTTTATCCATAGTTTCTTAACCATTGACAACGGAGTCTGATCTAGACCCCGAAACTTTTGGAATATACAACAATTTTCTTAACTGTGGTGTTATTTTCCAAGAAGTACTTAGACATTGTAACCTATAACTTTCCGTAATTTGCTGTTTCAATAGATGACAAAAAACGTAATAAAAACTCAAATCTTTTCTATTGTCAGCTGATTACACAACACCTCGAATTATTTTAAAAATGTTATTATGTGAACTAGCCGTTACCCGCGGTTTCAATCTATATGGAATGCACAGTTCATTGTAAAAAGAAATAGCTTATGAAACATATGGGCTGTCATGTATAACAATTTTTTTCTAACTTTGTTGAACCACTCTAGATAACTATAAATCTACCAATCCGGAATATATTTCAGTCAAACTGCAGGTGCAATATAACAATTTTATTCAACACTTTTTTGAACTGTAACTCTGGTTTACCCTATAGAGCAACCATCCTATATATGCTGCTGTTTATTTGTCAGCCAATATGATAATTTTAAATACCTATATTTTAGCTATGCAATTGCTTATGGTCTACGCTATAAAGCAAATATCTCTGATAATTTTTGAGCCACTTTGTAAAGATAATTTCTCTCCACCCTACATTTTAATCACCCTTTATATCCAAATATTTATACAATTGTGTTTAACACAATATATAACTATAATTTTGCCCTAATTTCAGCAACTGCTTATGGGGCACACTATATAACAATTTTGTTCAAAATTTTTTGGAATCACATTGTATATTCGCTACTTCAACCTGTATTACAACCACCCTATATATATATATATATATATATAAAAATATTAGCTACAGCTACAATTTTGCATATAATTTCCTCATATTTCTTGAACCACAGTAGACCATATAATTTCTCCCCACACTTTATCTGCAACTTTTTCTAACGTTGTGTGAATCACACTGCATAACTATACCTTTATTTCGCCCCATATTTCAGGTACTCCTTATTTGCAACAGCTCATGCTCTACCCTATATAACAAAATTTTTCAACATTTTTTTATCCACATTGTATAATTATAATTCTAATCCTCCCCATATTTCGTCTATCCGGTATATGAAACAGCTTGTAAATCATAACATTTCTTTATAATATTAAACCCACCTATTTTACTGGGCTATATATTTTAACCATCCCATATATGCAACTATTTATGAATATAAAACATTTTTTTAACCAACATATAACCTATAATTCTACTCGTATATTTCATCTACCCTGTACAAATATTTGGTTCTATCACGTTTTCAACCCCATTTCATAACTGTATTAATAATTGAAAGTCATAATTCAAATCTCCTAACTGATTGCATGGCACATTTTTATCCATCCTGAATAAATATAATTCTATTATACCCTTATTTGAACAACATTGTATATTCAACTACTTATGAGCCCAATAATATAACATTTTGTTATCCACACTGTATGAATACAATTCAACAACACACGTTTTTCAACCACCTGGTATATGCAACTGTTTAGGACCCACTCAATATACCTTTTTTGAACCACCCCATATAACTAATTCCACTCCCCCTGATTTCAACCATATTGTATGTATCCAGGTGCTTACGGGCCACCTAATATACTTTCATTTTCAAGATTTTTTAAATCCATGTAATTCAACTTCTCTCTAAGTTTCACCTATTCTATATATGGAACACTGTTAAATTGCCCTTGATATATCACTTGATTTTTTTAATATCCGGATTTTTAAATAAAAGCTCAGCTCATGCAAGTATCTAAGATTTGGTGCATGAGATGGAACCACTTACTAATTGTGTGTTACTTAGCATACTTTTCTGTAAGTGTAGGGAGATAAATTGTATACTAGATTTTAAGTCAAATTATAGGCTTTGCAACAAAAAATACCCAAACAAACAAACAATCAGTCAAACAGACAACTAAATTTTATAATAGTATAGAAGATGAAATAATTATAATTACAACAGAACCTTACAAAACATCATTTATACAAAAACTAGTCCTACTGGCCGGAAAAGTCAATACGATCAACAGCACTGACTATTTTCCTATTGAACTACTATATACAATGGCTAACAATCAATGATGGTGACTATATGCAATGCCTAACAATCAATGATGGTTGTTATTTGGGAACCAATCTAACATAAATATTTACTAAGTTGTTTGTCCACAGGATATTGCCATGACAATGAGCTATGAACTTTAAGTTTAACGCTATGTAAGATTTCAAAGCAAAATATGTCAAATTAAAATATATGTTACTGTAGAATAAATGTTCCCAATTTAACGTAATAAATAAGTAGATGCATTGAATTTCTATAAAATTTAAACACACATATTCAAAATGTTACTTTATATTAAAAGATAGGACATTGAAGGAATGGGAGCATGTCATGTAAAATAAATTAACCATAAGATACCCCCATTATCAGAAAAGAGTAACTGACTAGTACATTACATACCTAAAATAATAAAGATCTTCTGTCTGTAATATACTTACATATATTGTTATAATTTTTAAGTGATTGGGACTAAACGTATGGATATATTGAGTTGGCCATCTCAGTCCCTAGACATTATTATTATTTACAGTAGCATTTTCAGGATTTCTTATATTATTTCAGCCGTAACTATGTTATTATATGGGGAAATTACACTGCTGTTGTATGAAAACACAGATTTATTTAGACAACAGAATTTAGCAGTTTTTTTAAACTGTTTTATTCCTACAAAAGTGCATATTTGCTCACTTGACCATCATTCTTTTTGGATGCGGGCTTTCAATGCGGGCAGATATTGAAAGATTCCTCTCGACTTTTTCGGTTGTTTTTTATTGATTTTGGACGGAACTTAGAAAAGTTTCAGACTTACGAATAAGTTCGGTGAATATTACTTCAAACGAACCAGAATGATTTTTCGTCTTTGAACTACTAAAGACTGCAGAAATAGTCGCATTTTTAACTAACTTCCAAAAAGGAGGAGGTTATCAATTCGTCGCGTATTTTTTCGCTTTTTTTTGTATGTATGTTACCTGATTTCTTCTCCTGTGGTGCACTGTTCTGAACGAATATGGTTTTGTTTAATAGAGTATATATCCGGATTGGTGAAACTTCAAATTTTGGAAAAGAATTCTATTGGTAGAGTGATAAAATTTGTGAATGAACAAATGCGTGCATGGAAATCCACCAATATCCCTAATATTTTAGTCGATTTTTCGATAACTCTGGATATGTATAGTTTTTTAACGTTTAATCTATTAACGAAGATCCTTAGGTGATCTCATATACTTTTCTGCCACGTGCAGTTTTGCAGAAAATCGCCGAAAATTCCAAAATTCTTACCAAAAATTTCGATATAAGGGACATTTCCTCATAAATATTTTAATTCCAACGTAATAGTGCGGTAATTTTAGGCACTGGAAGTTTTAATTGCGAATTTGAAAATTTTCTATGTACATCTCAAACATATAGGTAGTAAAGCATAGTATTTTCGGCTCCTTAAATCAATGAGTACCAAGCTCGTTTTGTTTTTATACCAGGCAAATATCTATTTAAATGAAAATTTTTGGTTGTCACATTCTCCCGGCCTAATAGAAAATTCAGTCACAACACATGTCAAACTTTAAACTGCTATTTGGTACGTTTATAGACAGTGTGTGTTTAGTTATAGCAAACAAAATCACAAAGTAAAGTGATAGAAGGAGTTCCATTTATATGAAGATTGAAATATAGGACGGACTAGAATTATAGTGGTCCGTAGGCAGCTGTATATACAAGAAGGTTGGAATATAGGGTGGACTGGACGTTTGGTGGTATAAAAATGTTAGAAAAAATGTGAAATTAAAATTATATGGAGTGATTAAAAAACTGTTATATGATGTGGACATAAGCAAATCATATACAGGATGGTTGAAATATATGCTGGAGTTGAATTATATTTATACAGTGTGATTAAAAAATTATTTCTTTTATAGCCCATAAGAAATTGTATAAAGTGTGGAGATGAATTAATGTTACACAGGGCGATAATATAAAATGTTAAAAATGAAATAATTTATGGGGTAGCCCACAAGGAGTTATATACTATGGTTGAAATATAGGACGGATATACTACAGTTAAAAAAAAGTTGAAAAAAGGTTACATGGCGTATTCCATAAGGCATAAATATATTTTGGGCTTATTAAGTCAACGCGTACTAGTACATTTTGTTCGTAAAGATTTACCTGTCATTTTAAATGAGAAAGTATCATTGTGTAATGTTAAGGCTTTCGATGTTACCTGGTTCTGTCTATTAAGGTTTTACATACAAAATAAAAAATAGAGAATGAAAACTACCTGAGTTCAAAAATACTAAAAAGTTGAAAATAAAACATTTTTAAAAAAATATAACCGACTTCAACCTATAACTAAAAAGCTAAAAATAATTATAACAAAATACAACTGTAGCAAATAAATAACACATTCAAAGTTGTTAGCTACCTACCCAGGAAGTAAAAAATGAAAACATTAAAAGGTGCTGATTCTGTACAAATTAATTACCTATCAATCTAGTATATTTTTGAAGTCGGTGCCAAGCAACAATCAAGTTTGATGAATTAGTATATAAGTACGCAATGAAGGATTTTAGATTTCCTTGGCACCGGCTTCAAAATATACTAGATTGGTAGGTAAATAATTTGTACAGAATGAGCACCTTTTAATGTTATTTTTTTTTAAATGTTTTTATGATCTAAAGTTATTAGTGACAAATTGGACATGCAAATTTACGGTTTGTTTCAAATTTTAAGCTACAACCTACTTCTACTTAAATATTAAATCACTGCAATTTGAGAAAAAAAGTAAGAAACCATATATACTTTTGTATATTTTTCCCATGCATATTCAAAAATCAGGATATTTCAGATTGGATTTCCTAGACACCCTGGGCTCAAAATGAAAATAAAAATATAGATGGGGTCCCTCTTCAGAATCTTACCAGAGCAGCTTTTGGTTTCTCCTAAAAAGTTCCTGTTTGTTTAAATTTTGCTAAAGGAGTCCAAAAAAAAACTCATGTGAAAAAATGAGATTATTGGCAATAAAAATAAAACGAGATCAATGCTGAACCATCAGATATTTCTGGTCTTCATGTATGTGACAAAATGATTTGAAGTTACGACTGATTTTCAGGAAAATATAAGAAAAATTTCGTTCCATTAGTCGTACCGTTTCCAAGACTCGTCTGACGAGGGTAGAATTTGAACAACACTTTTTCAAGGATACTTCATAACTTTTATTAAAAATCATGAATACAAAACAACCATTAAAAACGATCTTCACATTTTTCATCATATCGTTCTAGGACGCGAGAACATTCATAACAGTCAAAAAAAGACTTTCGTTGAATCGATAATTTCAAACAAAAACAAAACAATCGATCGATCAATCTTTATTTTGCAATATAAAAAATTACTGCCATCAACAAGACAGTGTATAAACAGGTAAACCTCGAAATGGCCACAGCATCTATTTCATCTTCTAGTAGATGTAGTTGACGATAACGGCGCTAAGATTGATGGCACTGAACAAGTGAATAGCGGAACGGTGACAAGCGAAGAATGATGTCCTGCTGAGCTCACCAGAGGGAGCTAAGAAACTAATTTTCACAATGAAAAATGACAATAGACGGAGTAATTTACAAGCCAAACTTTACCTTAAGCGTATCTGTCATTGAGAAGAGAACGAGTTTCGGTCTGAAGGTGATTTTGTAATGTTTCCAAACAGTCCGAAGGTACGAATGTCGTGTGGTTTTTACGAAAAAGTGAAACGAAGGAAATTATTAGTAAAAGTGGATTATGCACAGAAGGGGCGTGAAAAGTCATTAAAGTCTAGACGTAAATTTTAAGGTTCCCGGTGTTCTATTGTTTTAACAGCCCGTGTCATTTTTGGTTATGAAATGTTTTATTGTTTTGTGGAATTTTGGAACAGGTAGATGAACACAAGAGATTTCTCGAGTATTAGATTTAAAAGGGTAGGCAAAGCAAAATTCCCATCAACTAAAACTACTTTAGTTATTAAATTATTTATAGAGATATTTGATGGAAATCTATCTTAATTGGAAATAACTAGAAATTAAAATGTTATATCCACACAAACGGATCCAATAGCTTCATATTTTTTGCGGTCATTGTGACTATACCAGGATCATATCAAAGTTGTATGGAACACTCCTTATTGGAAGTCAAGCTGAAATATAACACAAATAAAACTTTCTTACTTTCCCATATTTATCTCAACAATTATTTTTGTGTTTCTTTGGGGAATAACACCACAATAGAAATAAAATTACGTATATTGCAGGAATACCAAACGTTTCAAAGTCTATTCTGACTTCGTTGTCAATGGCTTTATATTTATTGATGTAAATTGCAAAATGATAATTTGATTTGACATTTAAAATTCAAATCAATTTTAAATGTCAAATCAAATTTTCATTTTGCAATCTACATCAATAAATATAAAGCCATTGACAACGAAGTCAGAATAGACTTTGAAACGTTTGGTATTCCTGCAATATACGTAGTTTTATTTCTATTGTGGTGTTATTCCCCAAAGAAACACAAAAATAATCAAGAACATGCCACAAACAACGTTTAGAAGACAATTTATCTCAACAGTTTAGAACTAAAATCCATTAATTTAAGCTATTAATAGTAATGAATTTATGCCAAACAGTAACAGTTAGAACTGCATTATACAAATTGACAAATATCTGCAGTAAACTATAGTTTAGTTTATTTATTGGCAAAGTTTCACAACTGGGTATATTTGTAAGTCAGCAGATACACAACTATAAAAGGTATAGAATAAAGAATATATAAGATATTATTAAAATGGTAAGAGAATAAAATATAATATCTAGACAACAAAGTATGTTGGAGAAACAAACATTTTACACATTCAAGTTTATACAATGAATTCTTTCACTTTTTTAATTTATTCAATTTAGCAGAATTATATAAATTTCAGTTTTATAAAGACCTCAAACCGAAAAGTATTGTATAGAAAAAATCACAATCACACCTTTTGTAACTTAGAAGTAACAGAAGTAACTTATATCTACATGTAATAAATTTACATGTAATGTAATGAATTTATTTACATGTAATAGATTAAGATTTGTTTAATTGTATAAGTGACGAAATGTTATACATAGAGAGAGAAGATAATGTTTTAATAGAAGACACCGATGTATTAACATTTGTGTTGTGTCCTATACATATTAATCCAAGTAGCACTTAATAAACAAGTATACAAATATTAGGTACTCAATCATTCTGTAATTAAGAGAGAAAAAGAAAAACATAGTGAAATAATAAACAAAATACAGAACGTTTAAAGTTAGCCATTTTTAGGCAAGTTTAACATGTTACAATTTGAAATAATATATTTTTTGCTCTTATATTTAAATTTATAAAAAGAAAGATTTTTGAATTCAAGAGGAAGTATATTAAATAAATTAATTCCGTTAAAATATATATTTTTTGACTCACAGCTTTGGAGTAACGGTTGTAAGAATACAGTTCTGGTAATTTGCTTCTGGTAGAATAAGGGTGACTAATTGTTTTTAAACCTGTGTCTTTGTCAGTATAATATGGTTTCAGCAAGATGGAGCACCACCCCATTTCGAAATCAATGTCCGGCAGTACTCGAACCAAATTTTTCCAAATAGGTGGAGTGGAAGGCGCGGATTGATATAATGGCCAGCACGATCTACTAATTTGACGCCATTAGACTACTTTTTCTGGGGATAGGTCCAAATTACTGTATACAAAACTAAACCCCTCAACTTAGATGATCTAAAAAGACGAATCACGCTTGCGATTAGATCAGTCACGTCTGAGATGTTGAGTAACCTTAGAAGACATTTCTATACCAGATTAGCATGTTGCAAAGACGTTCGCGGCGAGCATTTTGAACATTTCGTACATTGACATTAATGTTTTTTGTTTTTTTTATATTATTAAGAAATAATCAGTATTACTTATTATGTTTTAGGTGTAATCTAGTCAATTTGTGAAATAAAATAATTTCCTTTTTTTAATATTAATTTTTGTAATAAATGTGAAAACACTTAATATTTCCGAAACAGTTCAAGATAGGTGTAAAACATTGTACATGTATTATTTCTTGAATTTTCTGGAGAATCCAAAAAATACATAATATACAGGGGCTTGCATTTAAAATAAAAAAGTTGGTATTGGCCACTGTCACATGACACACCCTATATAAAGGGTGAGTTAGTTTTGATGATCAGTATGGGGATTCCGGAAACTAGCGGAGATAGAACAATGGTTAAATTGGGAAAGATTTGCAGTTTTACTGGTCCAATTTAATGACACTTTCGGATTTTTGTAAAAAGTCATGGCTTACTAGATATTTTGAAAAAACGAAATTCTGTCGATTCAGTCAAATCTCTCTAGCTCCTTTGTTTTTGATTTTATAAAAAAGTGTAAATATCAAAATTTAAGAGAATTGTATCCTGAATATGATTGTCACGTCTTCGTTTGCTTGACAGCTCTCGTTTTCGAGATATGACACAAACTTATCGTTTTTTGAATGGAAACCATAGTTGGCTATGTGACCTCAATGAATCGGACATTGTTAGAGCTCTTTAACGATATAATACTCAATATAGTTATTCATAAAAATAACGGAGTTATGGATGTTTTTCTCTCTTATTTTCACTGTTTCTACTTTGATGTTTCCTTATTTGAGAGTAATTCCATTAGCAGTGCTGAACTGGCAGTCGATATTGACAAGTTTTCGTGATAAATTGTAATATTCTAACGAAGAAAAACTGAATATGGTGGAATGTTATATCATATGCCATAAAAATTCAGTTAGTGGAGCTGAGGAATACTTTCGTAAATATTTTAATCCTCGTCAACCTGCTCTATGTACGTTTAAGAGGCTTTACGATAGTTAACGCAGATATGGATCTTTTACTAAACCACTAAACGAACGTAATCAAATTAACGAAGCAGCACAAATAAATGTTTTGGCAATGGTAAATCAAAATCTATCTATCTTTACGATCCTTTGGTGGTTTAGTAAAAGATCCATATTTACGCAGATATGGATCTTTTACTAAACCACCAAAGGAACGTAATCAAATTAACAAAGCAGCACAAATAAATGTTTTGGCAATGGTAAATCAAAATCCATCTACATCAACTCGTGAGATTGCGGCAGAAGCTGGCACATCTCAACGAACTGTAGTTAAGGTACTGAAAACGCACAAGTTCCACCCGTGCAAATTTTCAGTTTCTCAAACTTTGCATGCTGGCGACGAACGTATTTTGTTTTGTACATGGTTCAGAGACATGTGCCTTGACAATCCAGTTTCCATTAAAGGTGTTATGGTCAGATGAAACTAGATTTACTAACTGCGGTATGTTCAATAGAAACAATGAGCATATCTGGGCTAAAGAAACCCCTTTCCATGTAGAACAAAGACGACCCCAGAGAAAATTTGGTTTTAATGTTTGGTGTGGTAACATAGGGTCTACTATTCTGGGGCCTTTTATCTATGACGAATCACTTACTGGGGAGCGCTACTTGCATTTCTTGCAATACACTTTTCAAGACATACAAATAATTTGAATTTGAGAACTCGTTTAGAAATTGAGTGGTTCCAACATGATGGAGCACCTGCTCATAACTTGTTATTAGTAAGACAACGCTTAGATAATATCTATCCAAACTCTTGGATAGGATGAAATGGACCACGCGAATGGCCACCCCGGTCTTCCAATTTGGCAGTTATAGACTTCTATTTATGGGGTGCGCTAAAAAACAAAGTATACCAAAGAAAGTATGAGGCAGTTAGTGACCTAAGGGAGGCGGTATTACAAGCAGTTGAAGAAATTGATAGGCGGTTTGTGAGGAAAGCGGTAATGTCAATCTTAAAAAGATGGAATTTTTGTCTAAATAACAATGGTGGACTTTTCAAACATAAATTGTAACCATTATTATGTACTTTAATTTCTTAAGTTTTTAGTAAGTATCTACTTATTTAGTTTTTTCGTTATATCTGATATGCCTAATAAAAAAATCGTTCAATGTTTTTTGGAATAGTTATTAATAAATCAATCTATTTCATGGCTAACTAAGTTAAAAGTGAAAATAAGAAAGAAAAGTATCCATAACTCCGTTATTTTCATGTATAACTATATCGAGTTTATATCGTTGAAAAGCTCTAGAAATGTTCGATTTTTTGAGGTCATAGCCAACTATGATTCCCATTCAAAAAAAGATAAGTTTGTGTCATATCTCGAAAACGAGAGCTGTCACGCAAACGAGTACATGACAATCATATTCGGGATACAGTTCCCTTCAATTTTGATATTTACACTTTTTTTATAAAATCAAAAACAAAGGAGCTAGAGGGATTTGACTAAATCGACAGAATTTCGTTGTTTAAAATATCTAGTAAGCCATGACTTTCTACAAAAATCCGAATGTGTCATTAAATTGGGCCAGTAAAACAAATCTTTCCCAATTTAACCATTGCTCTATCTCCGCTAGTTTCCGAGATCCCCATACTGATCATCAAAAAAAACTCACCCTATATATATATATATATATATATATACATATATATATATATATATATATATATATATATATATATATATATATATATATATATTTTGTTGAAAAAATGCGCATTTAAAAATACAAAGCGACGTGTCTAAGTATTTTTCCCAATACTCCCTCGTTTTTAACTTTATTGAATTTATTCCGTTTGACTGTTCCACACTGTATACTATGTTTTTGTTAATAGAAATGTAATTATGCAGCTATTAAAAAAAAATCCATATAGATTCGTCTACCAGCGTTATGACTGATGCATACAATCTCAAGGAGAAGTTGAAAGTCTTATCAAGGAATCATTTCTCAAACTAAGAAAGCCAGCAGCTTAAAATCCGGTCATACGAAATCCTCTCAGCGTGATGGGCATCATTCATTCTTCCCGTTCGTTCCCTCTCTGCCCGTTCCGAATACACATCGTTATCTGTCGATCGGATCTCTGTTGGAAGCGAATAACATCATCCCCTGTGTGCGGTAACCGATATCTTCGCCAGATCCGGGGGGTTACAACCCCAACGATTTTCCATAA
The DNA here is from genome assembly GCA_034190945.1 of Octodonta nipae. Classification (NCBI taxonomy): domain Eukaryota; kingdom Metazoa; phylum Arthropoda; class Insecta; order Coleoptera; family Chrysomelidae; genus Octodonta; species Octodonta nipae. The sequence continues at coordinate 13,668,776 of CM067217.1, forward strand.
TCCTGGGGATTCGGTCAATAACAATTTGTCCTGCGGGAATAACCCACTGTAATTGACGTTTTATCGGGATGGAGATATTGCCTTTTAATTTTTCCGGATTCTGTGTGTATTGGATCCGCGTATATATATGTGTATATCGCTGATAGCGGCAACCTCCAACACATATTTGCTCTGTTTGTCTGCGGTTCCCTCTTTTTTATTTTATCTCAATCTTTTAATAGGAGATCAACGTATGTTTGCTGTTGGATATCTGTCGGTCGTTTGTTAGTTTTTTTAATTTGACACCAACTTTTTGTGGAGGATAGGTTATAACATATTGAATTTTATGATTACGTTTTTTGGGTAATAAAAAGCACATTTAAATGAACAAAACATTTTTTTTGAAATATAACAGACTTCCAAGTGTAACTAAAAAGTTGAAAATAATTATAACAAAATACAAAGCTAGACATTCAATGGTGTTAGGTACCTACACCTACTAGGGATGTAACGAATGTCCGATTTTCGATATTCGCGAATACGAATTTACTTATTTTGGTTTAATCAAAAATTATAACATAAAAATTGTGCTTCGTAATCATTATAGAAAGCCACTCTTCTATTTTTAATATATAAATTGAAATAACTGTGGGATCTTTGTTGTCTCACAGATGTATAAGCACAAAATTTTGTATACTAACACGAAACCCATCATATTGGGGTGAACCAAATAACTTTTTTTGATTTATGAGAGAAGTTATAAGAAGTTATTATAATTAAACAGAAAAATTATATAATTAAATTTATGGGGTCAAATAAAAACTAAATTTATATGGATTGCCAAAAAAAAAGGAATTTTATTGCCATGTTATAACTTATCTTATTTATGGACTCATTTACATATTTTTAAAATCAGTTTCAAAAACAAAGTGACGAACGAGTCTAACCTTTGTATGGGTTTAAAGGTAAGATTCTGCAAGCTTGTATATTTCTGAGTAAAATGAGAATTGGTCAAAAAATAACTGACTTATGACGAGGTATGTTTTAACATCCTGGCAGCTAATTTCTCTTATTTTGCAAAATTAACTAGATAACGAGATCAGACTAGGGAATTCATTAATAGTTTCTTTACTGTGGTGTTTAGATTAAAGCGATGTGGGAATAGCAACTTTATAGTTGCACACGATTTTTGTATTAAACTGTTTACATGAGAAACGAATTTCAAATCTCTATTGAAAATAATATCCAGATTTCGAACACTCTCTTTAAATTGTAGGACTTGACCATTTGCATGAACATATAAGTTGTTTTGCACAAGATTTTGATGCCTTCCCAGGGCCTATAAATGACTTTTAGCGATATTTAGATTTAAGTTATGGTTTTTGGAACTCTTTATTATTAATACACGACTTAGCATGTTTAATGTTGTGAATGTCAAAGTTTAAATACATCTGAAAGTCGTCAGCAAATGCTTGAACTTTACAGTGCTGAACGCTCTTTAAAACATCTGTGGAATAAATTAAAAAGAACAGTGGGCCAAGGATGGACCCCTGGGGTACACCTGAGGTAACAACTTTTTCTAATGAAAATGAGTCATTGATCTGGACAATCTGCGTACGACTTGTCAAATAAGATTTAACGAGAGTAACAAATTCACAAACTGCATCCATAATATTTGAGTTTAAAGCAAAGTAAACTATGATTGGTAGTGTCAAAGGCCTTGGAGAAATCTAATAGCATCAGAACAGTTTCATTTTTACGATCAATTTTTATCTGTACGTCATTTCCAGTCAACTTCTAATGTCATATCATTTGCTGTGTTAACCGAAATTTTTGTTTTTATTGGATTAGTAGAAAATAACGAAAATAGTTTCATTCAATCGTATCTTCCTAAGTGAACTCTTTTAATTAAGCTATATTGATATGGTCAGATTTCACGATTCATAAGATCGCAGCACAGATCATTATTCACCAACAACAGGATAACACCCTCGAATTAGAACTCGGCGTTCCAAATGTTCCGTTCAGAACACAGAACGCAGAACGGCAAGGCAATATAATAATGCTCCATACGCGTCTCAATCTTAAAGCTCTCGGGCTATTGTTATGTCACATGCACTAAATCATATGTTAAATTGTGTGTAACGGCAAAATGCAGAGAGCGCTTTGGCTCTCGGCATTGGTATGCATAAGTAAAATAAGGACCACACTCGGTGGATACAATAAAATAATGTTCTGCTTCAACGAGCGCCGAGCTGAAACTCCCAACTGAAGACGAAGACTACTTTGCTCTTTGCTTGGGCTTCGCTTGTTTTAATAAAGCTAATATGTTGTCGGGATAGGCAGTTATATTACTCGGGTATTTTATTAGGTTATATATTTGTTGGGCCTTTAACGTTATTAGTTGGTGATGTGTCTTGTCAGAAGTTTTTAAAGAATAGTTTAATGGAAATGGTATATAGGGAGTAACTGCTGGAAGAAGTTATTCGGCAAGAGAAGTATTGTACTTTTGTAAAAAACGAAAGTCTAGTATGAGGTGAGTACCGGAATATTGACACTTAGGCAAAAATGACGCTCGATGAATTCAATTGTAGAATATAATCACTTTTCTTCTTTCAGGATTGTGGTATAAGTACTTTTAAACATATGCATTCAAAAACATTTTAGTAATCGAAGGTTTCACTTCATAAATTGACTTCTTCAGAAATGAATTCCGAACATTCCAATTCTACTACCTGCGCCAATTTCCGCAGATGATGGAACCTTTGAAAAGTACAAATTACATTTCAAATATTAAAAAATAAATGTTAATTAACCGTCTTCAAAAAGGCGAGGTTCTCATTCAGCCGCATATATATTAAGTTAAATTAAAATAGAATGACATGGGAAATTATTAATATTATTCTTCATAAAAATATCTGGACAGACTGAATAAAACCTAACAAAATCTACACATGTCATTTTTTCAAATGCACAAGTTAAAACAAAAAACAAAATTTGTTAGTAGAGTAAGATATGTTGACATTATAATATAAAAACATTATAAATCTTCAATTTATCCTACGTTATCTGCTATGTGTAAATAATTGAACGGTTCAAATTTAAGAAATAGAATAGAAAGTTATTCCCGGTAAACTTATGCATTATTTACTTAGTATCTAAAACTTACTTTTGCCAAATTATAGTTTGTAAGTTAAGTAATGATTAAATTTAATGGTAGTTTTTCGTACAGGACAGGATACCAAAACCAATGTAAGCTATCATAAAGGATGAGAAAGGATTAGCGATCCGAGGAGAAAAATGGAAAGATGGCAGAACTACTTTAATAAATTTTTAAATAGATGCCAGAGCAGCACGGGAAGGAAAGTGAACAGAAACGTATCACACCACGAAATAAAATTAGAAGAAGTTAAAAAACAACAAAAGCTCGACAGGAACAGGAATAACAGCAGAAATGTTAAAGGTTGGGTATCAGCAATTGAGCAAATAGATATATGGGCTTATTAAGAAAATATGGAAACCAGAAAAGATTTGACGAAAGCAATAATATATCATATTCACAAGAAAGGAGACAAACTGGAATTTGCTAATTATAGAGGCATAGTACTATTGGAGACATGCTGCAAGATACTGGCGCAATGCAGTACAGGCAGACTAGAAGAGTACACAGCTGGAGCAATAGGCGAATATCAGGTCGACTTCGGACACAATATATCTGTAAGAGACCACATTTTCACACTGAAATAAATACGAAAAAGCTGTTATGATTACAAAAACGCGCTGTACGCCCTATTTATGGATTTTAGAGAGGTTTACGATGAATTCAGCAGAAAACAGATTTGTAACGCGATGCGAGAACTGAAAATACCAAGCAAGATGATCAACTTCACGTAAATAACGCTCAAAACAGACTATAAACGTGGAAGCATGGAACTGCCAAAAGTCGGAAACTTTTAAGTGGAGCACGAACTCTGACAAGGGGACCCCATATCATCAACTCTGTTCAACTTGATACTGTAAACAATTATAAGAAGAATAGGGACGGAGGCGAAGAACTTTGGTTTAAAAATAAATCAAGTGAAAACAGCATATATGATAATGCGAGCGATGGAAAGTAACACAGAATCAGAATTAAGGATAGAAATAGGACATGGACAAACATATAGTTTTAAGAATGTAAGGTTTTTACCGTATTTGGGGGTCAAAGACGAAGAAAATTAAAGAGGGGATGCATAGATTAAATAAAGGATAACAAAGGAAAGTAGAAAGTATAGAATGCTGACGGTTTTGACGAAATCCAAATTTGTCTTAAGGAAAACCAAAGAAAGAGTAAATCGAGCGATAGTTACATATAAAACAGAAGAAGGGAGGATCGAGAGATGGATCTATAAAGACTGGAAGTGGGTGAAGAAGAAGGAAAAAAGAAGAGATAGAGAACATATATGGTGGACCTAAAATATCTACTTTTGTAAGAGCCCAGAGACTCACATGGCTAGGACACGTAGAGCGATTTACGGGAGATAGGATGCTAAAAATAATTATAAATGGAAAACTGATAGGAATGAAAAGAAAAGGACGACCTCGGAGAAGACGGCGGCTGAACAATCTAAGAGAAGATCTGCGGAGAATGGGCATAGAGTAATTGAAAGCCAAGGCTGCCAATAGATATAAATGGAGGCGTATAGGTAATGAATCCCTGTATATATTGCAATATAGTCCGTGGGTTCAATTTAAAATTATAAAACTAATATTCACTTTCACTTTTCTAGAACTTTATTTACATCAAATTATACAGAACAGCTGATTCACAATAACATTAGACCAATCAATAGAGATTTTCGTGCAAAAAATACTATCAGGATACTGCCTATACCATCACATTAAGAATGATTTGTAGTGATATTTTGCTACCTTTTCCACTCGCAACTATGGTTCTTTACTTTATTGTAAACAATTGAAACAAGAAAATTGCGTTTTTTTGTTGCATGTTTATAAAATGAAAAATAAGAAACTAATCTCAATGGTGTCAACAGATCAATTGTAAAGCATGGAAATACCAATGAAATGAGCCCAGGATCGATCCGATAAGATCTTTAGTAACAGGGAAAAACAAATAATACTGGAAAATTTAGCGGTTTTCTTTATATTATCATAACTCCTTCACTATCGAAGTTGTAGAACTGGGCTTGTGGAAACTGATAGTAATTGATGTCTACCTTATGCGTGGCTAAACCAGGCGCTTTCATTTTATTAGTTTTTGAATAATTGCGATCTGAAGTTTTTAGTACACTATTGTTGCAGTGTGTCTCCATGCGGCATGGATCGTCAAATATCAATTCAGAATAGAGATGTTGAAATTAGAAGTATCATTCTACAACGCCTCTATTTTAATTTTTCATTAAATGCCTGTGAAATATACGAAAAATGTTAGGAAAAATGACCAAAATTCGGTGAGCGTATGAATGTGTGGGGGGAACACGGTTGTTGAGGGGAAGTGTCACCAATAATTATTATCGATAGTAACTGTCACTCTGACAGATGGTGTAAGAATCTAATCGCTAAAAAAATTTCTATACAGAGTGATTTGTTGGATTTTATTATATCAAAGGAAAACTGTTTGTTTATTAATATATTTATATGTAAATGGTTTCTTGTTTTTGCTTTAATTTGTGGATTATGGGTTCACGGAACATGGAAAATGAGCGGTCATTAGAAAAATTCTTACTTGTGAGGATTTTAAATATTAAAATGATCTATGTATATGCCTCTACTATATATTACTATACGCTTCCCCTCAACAACCCTGTTTCCCCCACTCCTTGGATACATTCATACGCTCGCCCATTTTTTGTCATGTTTGCTAACATTTTTCAGATATTTCACAGACATTTAGTGAAAAATGATAATAGAGGCTTTGTAGAATGACACCTCTAGTTTCAACAACTTTTTTCAAAATTTAAATTTGATTATCTATGACGCATAGGGACACAATGCAAAAATAGTGTACAGAAAACTTTATATCACAATTGTTCAAAAACTAATAAACCAGTAGCGTCTGAGTTTGGCATACATAAAATAGATGTAAATTACTATCAGTTCCTACAAGCCCAGTTTTACATCTTTTAAAGTGACGAAGATACGATTTAGTAACAAAAAAAAATTCTACATTTTTCAGTATTTTTTGTTTTTCCCTGTTACTAATGCTCCAATCGGATCGAGCCTGGGCTCATTTCATTGATATTTTCATGCTTTACAATTGACCTGTTGACACCATTGAGATTAGTTTAATATTTTTGATTTTATAAACATGCTAAGAAAAAAAAACGTAATTTTCTTGCTTCAATTGTTTATAACAAAGTAAAAAACCATAGTTGCGAGTGGAAAACATAGCAAAATATGGCTAGGAATCTTTGTTAATGTGATGGCACAGTTCGTATCCTGATAATATTTTTTACATATTATCAGTTAATTTTTGCTCTATTGATTGGTCTACATTACGAATACGCTCGTCGTCCTTTCTAACTAACTGCTGCGAGGATGGGTTCTCCTTTCAAAATCAGCGTCGAATTCTCTAGTATAATCCAGTGTCAATTATACAGTTGTCGAGTTATGATCGAGATAAGTTTTTCTCACGTCCGAACCTTCTAGCTTTTTTTATATCCCAGCGATCGTTGTCGTACTGAAATGAAACAGGGTCCGCTTTGGTAAATTTCGTAACAATATTGTAAATAAAATAAATACGATAATTGTTACATCAAATTTAATTCACGCCCTAGGTCTTCAGGGCCCGCTGCGCCTTATAAATAAATACATAATATACTATCCCAATATAATGTTAATGTTTACTCACATTTCTGACAATTATTTACACTTTTGAGATACCTTTGATTTTTCTGACATTTTGTGACATTTCGATATTATCGACATTTTTGACATTTTTAATATTTCGTGATATTTTTAACATTTTTGATATCTATGAAATTTAGGAATTTTTTGCTGTTTCTTACATCTCTTTTTTGTTTACTTTGCTGACATTTTGGACATTTTTTGATATTTTTAACGTTTTTTGATATAAGTAGGTATATGACATTTTTTACTTTATTGCTATTTCTGAGATATTCTGACATATATAGTATTTTTGATATTTTGTGATATTGTCTGAAAATTCTTATATTTATGACATTTTTAGCAGCTTTTAACATTTTCAACGTTTTTTTTTTCATTTGTTTATAGGTATTTTATGGCAAAAAAAGAGTAGCTATGGAGATGTTGAAGACGATGTGATTTTAAACAAACTTTAAAGGATTAACAAATTTCACGTTGATACATTCATAATTAGACAAATAATGAGCTACATAGTAGGGACAAAACCAGATACATCAAAAACGAAAATATTATTAAATAGAATATTCCGGCAGGTTCTAGGAAAAATATTGGTGAATAGAGCAAAAACTAGAGTAGAAGAAAAATATGCAAAATGGAAAATATAAACGAATTGGTGCTGAAATGTAAAACATAGCGGAATGAACTCATCCACAGAATGAAAAGCAAATTATTACCGTTTTCCAATCCATCAAGAAATGATGTGTTAATCTAAACAGAGATAGCTGAAGCTGATGGAGAAACAGGTACAGAGCCTACTGGACAAGAAGGAGGAAAAGTGTTAAAAATGCAAACATTATAAGGAGGCAAAGTTGAGAGTTTTTGTGCTATTTGAGTTATTATTTCAATAAATAAATTATAAGAATTTCGAGTAAACTATCATTTAATGCATAAAGATAACGTAATAAAGTAAGTTTTAAAACATAAAACCATAAATTTCATGCAATATAATTGATGTTAGAATTGTTCTTTTTTAGGAGCCCCAATAAAGAGAAGTTACAAGGTGTTAAGTCGGGAGATCGCGGCGGCCGTTATAAAATATATCTTCTGCCTCTTCAGCTGATACATATGTAAGTTCAAACGAGGAAATTATTTGTTCTTTCAGTAATTATGGAACCTGGCTGCTATCAAAAATGCCACCCCATATATTTTTGCACGTTCCATTTTGTAGTCACATGTATGTCGAAGTCATCACAGCCCCACCGCCATTCCCATCCTCATAATATAAATACGCATATTGAATCTACTACGAGAAGTGTCACCAAAAATTAATATGACAATTAATATGATTCATAATACATGCTAACATTTTCTACTTATAAAAGATAGTTAAGCTCACTCATTCTTGGCGACAAGTTCTGCTATCTCACTTTCGCATAGAGAACGATGAAAAATACGCGCACCCAATTCCTGCTAATAGAAAATCATTGTTATCTCTTGAAAGCCCATAGTCCGAATACTATGAAATTTTTCCTCGCGATTGTTAAATGCCGTTCACCATATACAATCGGTGGTTTTCCGCAATAAGTCACTGTTCCACAGCTGCGTGTGTATATATAAAAGAACAATGAAACTTTTCAACTTATTTGGTTGTGCATAGCATTCGTGTCAAACATACCCAGCTAACCAAGAAGTGCAATGAATTAGAAATTACACTTAAGCTTCTGTATGTTAAGAACGTACGCCACATATTATTGCATGACTTTGAGGTATTCAAATAAGGTAAGCAGTGTTCTAATTGTGTAGGTGGGTAGATATATGCGATATAGTTCGCAAACTCTAACGCAAATGCGTCTATGTGTTCTCGTATCACAGTGCATAATTGACTGTGAATTCCTCACGAATTTTTCAGGTATTAGGTAACGTTTGTTATGCCGTGTGTCATCTGAAGCAAACCTTTTAGAAACATGTTATTTTAAATGACTTTCAAGACTTCCAGTCAAGATGGCGAGTCGGCCGCTTGTGGCTGAGATAGGTTAAGGATAAAATTTAAAATCTTGAAGGGCCAGAATCTATTCTCGGCGAATTTATTTATTACTTGAGTCTGATGAGAAAGGTCGAAAAGACCAAGACCAATACAGCCCTAAGGCTTATAGTCTGGGGCCCCCTTGTAAGAAGAAGAATAAATAACTTCCAGAGGAAACTTTTAAAGTGGAGAGGGAATAAAACATTAAAAAATATATATATAACCGACTTCTACCTATAAATAAAAAGCTAAAAATAATTATAACAAAATACAACTCTAGCAAATAAAGAACACATTCAATGTTGTTAGGTACCTACCCAGGAAGTGAAAAATATAAATATTAAAAGGTGCTCATTCTGTACAAATTAATTACCTACCAATCTAGTATATTTTTGAAGCCAGTGCCATGCAAATCTAAAATCCTTCATTGCATACTTATCTACTAAATCATCAAACTTGATTGTTGCTTGGCACCGACTTCAAAAATATACTAGATTGGTAGGTAATTAATTTGTACAGAATGAGCTCCTTTTAATATTTACATTTTTACTTCCTGGGTAGGTACCTAACAACATTGAATTTGTTATTTATTTGCTAGAGTTGTATTTGGTTATAATTATTTTTAGCTTTTTAGTTATAGGTGGAAGTAGGTTATATATATATTTTTAAATGTTTTATTTTCAACTTTCTAGTTTTTTTTTGAACTCAGGTAGTTTTCATTCTTTATTTTTTATTTTGTATGTATAACCTTAATAGACAGAACCAGGTAACATCGAAAGCCTCAACATTACACAATGATATTTTCTCATTTAAATAGACAGGTAAATCTTTACGAACAAAATGTACTAGTACGCGTTGACTTAATAAGCCCAAAATATATTTATGCCTTATGGACTACGCCATGTAACCTTTTTTAACTTTTTTTGACAAACCTGTATAACTATAGATAATTCCACTCCAACCTATGTACCAACTATACTGTACATACGACTGCCCACGGACAAGCATAAATTTGTTAGCTGCCTTCTGTAAACTATAAGACGGAGTAGAATCTATCCCATATTTACGGAGTCAAATCCGTCCTATATTTCAACCATAGTATATAAGTATATAACTCCTTGTGGGCTACCCCATAAATTATTTCATTTTTAACATTTTATATTATCGCCCTGTGTAATATTAATTTCTCCAGAACTTCTTATGGGCTCTAAAAGAAATAATTTTTTAATCACACTATCTATAAACGCATCAAATTGCAGTTTAAAGTTTGACATGTGTTGTCACTGAATTTTCTATTAGGCCGGGACAATGTGGCAACCAAAAGCACCGTCTTCGCAAAATGGAAAAATTTGCATTTAAATAGGTATTTGCCTTGTATACAAACAAAACGAGCTTGGTACTCATTAATTTAAGGAACCGAAAATACTATGCTTTACTACCTATATGCTTGAGATGTACATAGAAAATTTTCAAATTCGCAATTAAAACTTCCAGTGCCTAAAATTACCGCACTATTACGATGGAATTAAAATATTTATGAGGAAATGTTCGTTATGGCATTTCGATGAAATTTTTGATAAGAATTTTGGAATTTTCAGCGATTTTCTGCAAAACTGCAAGTTGCACGTCGCAGAAAAGTATATGAGATCACCTAAAGATCTTTCTTAATAGATTAAACGTTAAAAAACTATACACATCCATAAGGAGTTATCGAAAAATCGACTAAAATATTAGGGATATTGATCGATTTCCATGCACGCATATGTTCATTCACAAATTTTATCACTTTATCAATAGAATTCTTTTCCAAAATTTGAAGTTTCACCAATCCGGATATATACTCTATTAAACAAGACCATATTCATTCAAAACGGTGCACCACAGGAGAAGAAATCAGGTAACAAACATACAAAAAAAAAGCGAAAAAAATATAGGCGACGAATTGATAACCTCCTCCTTTTTGGAAGTCGGTTAATTACCCAAAATAAGAGAACATTCGATCTAAATTTAAATTGATCCCCTTGTTTTTAATCAAAAAGAGGAAGTATTTTTGACGATATGTAAATTGCTTAAGGTCATATGATGAACATAATACTGGTATCCAGATACAACTAATTATTATTATAGCTAAAGCCAAAAACACTAACGTCCCTATGAAATACTATGAGATATTTTCAGTCCATTAATACCTACCTACGTGTACTCATTTGGGATAATTAATTAGTGCAAAACGGGCATGGGACGATTACAACGGTAAGGTCGAGTTGTATTAACAAAAGCTCAAAATTGTTTGAGAGTTCTACTGTAGAAGGACGATAGTTGATAGATATAAGTAACCAATTAGGTCAACAGTTTTCTAAAGAGTGTATTTCTTGTAAGAAACTTGAAGAATTCTCTGACATATATAGAATCGTATGTCACCTTGATAACTTAAACGTGGTTGACAAATATCAGAATTAAGCGAGCATATTATAATGACAGAGCGTTGTTGCAGCAAAATCTGAAGATCAGCATGATGAGGTGACAAAAATGGCACTGGAGTTGCAATATTCACGGTTTCTAAGAGTACATGATTTCAGCTAAAAACTGAGTCTGTTTAAGAAAAGGTTTGTATATTTCTGATTTTTTTTTAATAACACCATAAATTGTTGGAATGTCTTTATTTATCATTAAGTCCAAACATTTCAGGGTCTGAATCAGACCCCGTTTCCAATGATAATAAAGCTTAATACAACTGAACAAGAAAATTTAATATTTAAAAGTTCGCAATGATATAACTAAGCGAATTTATTGCTAATTTGATATATAGAGGGTGGCACTAAAAATATTTTAAGACTATGTGAAATAACAAAGCTGAAATCAATTTTATCAAGAACTAAACCAAATAACGTAACACAAAACACAAAAAATTGCATTTATAAAATTCCTTGCCATGTAACAAATTTTATTTTGGAGAAAACTGTAGACCTATAAATGTCCGAATAAATGAAGACAAAAATTTTATAAAGAAACGACAATTCGAGAAATCAAAAATTTGTGAACTTGCCTAGAAGCCTTGTCTTAACATACAATTCCAAAATTTAACCTTATTATCTACACAATGCATAACAAAATCCAAAACATAAGCTGAAAGAGTCTGCTTTAATTTTATTAAATGAAAGCGATTGTATCGCTAGTACTTCTGTAGAATTCAGCCATTCCTGGTTACTAATAATCAAACATGAAATTAATAATGTCTTTTTGGACAACCCAGTATCGAGATCGTTCATAATGTTTTTTCCTAGGTCTTCCCTTATGGTTTTAATCGGATCTCTGGCACATCAGAATTTCTTTGACGTCATTTGTTTTTATAACAAAGTCGTACACGTGATCTTTTGAATTTTGAAGCCCTGAAACGTTTGGACTGTTTTAAATATACATATTTTCCAGCAATTTACTTCATTGATAACTTATTTATTTTCTCTTCAGATAAGTATTTTAAATTTGTAATAGGCACAAAGTATAACAGACAGTTTTTTGAATATACAGCCTTTTCTTTCGCTATAATTAGTAAACGAAATCGATGAGTCATATTCCTTTATTGATATATTCTGTATATTCCAGTACGCAAAAAACTTTAAAATAAAAAAATAGACCTGTTCCAGCATTATCGTGTTTTCTATGTAGTATGTGAGACCGCAGTTCCCCCCCCCCCCACCCGCTTCGCTACCAGCCCCTGTACTGTGTGTTAAACACATCATTATTAATTTATCGTTGTTAGCCACAATTCCAATATATAACTTATAACTACAAAGAAGAAAGACTTTCATACAAAGTTACCCCATCCCTCCTTTAATGTTTAAAATTCCAAAAAACATGCTTAAATAATGAAATAATTCTATAGTCCACATTTTAACTTTCTACCTTTAGTAGTTTTGGCGCTCCTTAAAGTTGGAATTTTCAAAAAACCTTTTTGAGTGCTCGCCTATGTCCTAAAATATTACCCGCTCCTAGTCCCAGTAGTTTTGTCTCTGCGCTGATACGTTAGTCAGTTGGTTAGTCAGTTAGATTTTCATTTTTAACCGAATTATTATGTATGCTCAATGATTATTCAAAAGAGGCTTGGGCAAATTTGATGATTTAAACGGCACTGTATTAAGGAATATTACAGAAAGATACCATATAATTTTCCATAACGCAAGATTTACGGTGTTCCAGAAAATCTCAGAAAATAATAATTAAGGGACTACATTTTATTCAATTTCAATAAATCTACACTGTTTTCTCTAACACAGCTCAATCAATTGGAATATTTTAAATTGTATTCTCCAATGAGATGTTTCAGCTTGATTCTGTATAATTTTTTTTATAATGAAAGTATATCGTACTAGTTGTTTGAAACGGTTTTCATTGCTGTCACGTGAAATGACACCAAATATTCCATTAGTGTACTGAAAAGAATTTTTTTTAGGTAAGCGATGTTTTCTATATGGTATATAGTGGTAGGTGTGTGCAGGCATGGAAATTCAAGAAGCAAATAATGTGGGAAGTTGAAATATTGGGCGAAGTTAAATTACAATTAGACAGTTCAAAAAATCTTATAAATACATAAGCAGTTTTATAATAGGATGGTTGAAATATAAGGTGAAATAGAATTAAAGTTATACATGGTGGTTTAAAAGAATGTCGTTTTCTATCAGAACATTTTCAAAATCATTAAACATTCGTCCTAATGTTATATTCATTTAAAATATTAAGTTCTTTCATCCACTAAATTTTGATAAGCAGATCGTGTCGGTATATCAAATTTTTAAACCGCCACACATTGTAGTAGATTGTCTGCAAAATTCATATACTCTTTTACGGATATGCTAACTTTAATAACTCCCAGACGCGGCGGGCGTGTATAACAGATGGCTCCTGCATATAAAAAGTATCCGCAAAATGCACCAGAGCCGAAAATTTCGGCTAAGCAATTTCACTGCGATATAAGTAAATTATCGTGCGGGACAAAGCGCATTTTCTGTTTAACATCGTCCGGAAAACTCCGGAGGCTTAAATAACGGAAGAGCAAGCCGCTGAATTTTATCTCGAATTTGTACACCGAGAGAACACTTTGGTCTATACAATTCACAAAAACTTTAAATTTCATGTAAAACATAATCCAGGAATTTGTGGAAATTTGTCATTAGTCCCATTTTCTAATATAATATCCGAATCACATCAAACTCTACCTATAGATTAACAAATTCTAAACTATGTAGAGAAACTAGAACAGTAATATGACGTACAAATAACCTCACCATTCTGACATACTACAATTGTTTGTATAAGACTCTAAAGTAACAATAGCTGCCAGCGCATTCACCAAAATGGAACTCACTCACTGCTATATGCATCAGACGGAAAAAATGAAAGCATTGTGTTATAAAGCATTTTAATAAACAAATAAAAAAACATTGAGAGGCTACCGAGAGCGTCTAGAAAACACACTGTGACGCTATCGTGAGCAACTATTGAAAACATACAAAATATAATAAAGATTGCCCATAAAGTTAGCATCACGTCAACATCGCGTACAGGAACTCCTTCTCAGTGCGCAAACAAGATCCATCATCAGCTGCCACAAGTTATAATATACAAACGGGGCTCTAATAATTTTGAGGAATTCTCCTAATGCCTTTACGATTTGTGAAACTGTTGACAGAGAAAACTCCTTGATAGTACTCGCCTGATCAACACTAGTCAAGATGCCAGCTGACACGTACACCACCAGTGAATCAATCAGAATATAGTCTAATCCTCAAGTGACGTCCCCTTTCAACCTACTGACACTATAAATACATACACGAAGCTATTCACACTCCTCAAGCAAGCATTGGCACCTGGTCAAATAATCAACGCAAAGCTATAACTTGGATACTACCCGAAGAGATAAAAGTTCGCTAACGTTATCATGCTTCCTAAAACCAATTAGGATGGTACAAAACGACCGCTCTGTTAGCTTACTGGCAGCTGTAAGTAAAAGGGACTTGTCAATTCAACTCTCCAAGAGGTTATAGACCAGCTGGATGTGATTCCAGTCGAGCAGTTTGGATTCAGACATCAACAGGCCATGGAACACTAAGTACTACCACTCATTGAATACGATCGAGTAGGGTACTTCTGACTACTATTCAAGATGGACCAATTAGCTGGTGGGTTTATTCCTGAGATGCCGAAGAAAAAGAGTAAGTGCTATGAACTCTTCATATACCTCACCACTGAGACAATTTCCCAGATGGCAGTCCTGTCACCGATGCTGTTCTGTATATATACACTGTAGACAGCAGACATACCGAGACCAGCTAATACTATAATAACTCAGTTGACCGTCATAAGTCCTTCGGTTTCGAGTCAGCCTTGAGGCAGCAAGTCACATATGACATAGCGTTATGGTTCATACAGTGGAAAATAGCAATCAACGATGACAAAATCCAAGTCTAGCTCGTCAAGGTGAAAGGCCAAAAGGTCACTTCGAATGGAAACCAACACTTCAAAGGCACATGACAAATTCAAGAGACTTGAAACAAAGTCTGAGTAGCCTGTGTTAGACTTTACCCCTTAATTGGAAAAAGAAGCCAGTTGAATGGCGACGTAAGCACCAATCCCGTGGGGACACATCAACAAAAGCAAAAGACATAGGGAGGATAACCAAATCTCCGTTTATATGTAGACGGATCCTGGTTTGTTAAAAACTCAGTAATTTTTAAAGACTTACATGACCTACCAGTGCTTACGGTCATATAGATCTATTGATATCTAGATCTAGATCAGATAGAATCTGCTCATCCTCAGCGACAGCGTAGAATAAGAAGATGCCCAACAGAAAAAACCGGTGTGTAAAAACCGAAGAAAGCAAAACTCACACTTAGGGGAATTCGGGAGGATTCCACACCAACAAGACGGAAAAAAAGCTCCCGCAGAAAGGCAAGCAAGCTATAAACACAGCAGAGTTGCTGAAGGATTTTGTTAGTATTCTACCTGGTCTTGGAGTGTAGACAACCTAATGTCTTAGTGCGCTTGGTTTAGATTCTTCAAATATTTCATTTCACCGTTTTTTCTCTCTAGAATAGCTAAAGCTTCATTGATCTCATCTAGGTGAATTAGATAAGTCAGAGGTACATATGTTAACTTCGCCCTCTGCGTTAATATACGAAATCCACGAAGTCTCGGGGAATCGAAACCTAACAAATGTTATTTGCATTTTCTTGCTGTTGTGCCCGAGCACTAAATGGACCCTTACTAACTTGCGATAAATATTATCTTGTTACATCTTGGCTTGAAAATAAAGACAAAGGAAAGACCAAGATAAAGGCGACAGAAAATTAGCAAAACAAACCATATTAGCATGGATATCAGGGTAGAAAGTTGCTCTTAATGAAGTTATGGAAGTCCACGTATAACTGTTTTTGTCAGTGTACGATATTTAATATTCCTTAGTTTTAAGGTCAGGATTCGCCAATGCGATTGCACCCCATCGCGGCCCACACCGTCTTTGATCTTTAAGTTTCCCTATTGTCGCCATAGGGGTGTCAAGTAAGAGTTAAATGACGCGTTCGAAGGAAAATTTGAATGCTTTCGACGCCTCTGGACCATTTGAGCTCAAAAACCGTACGAATTCTGACTTCGTAATGGGACATAAGTTTGGTGTCGTTTATTAAATTACTAACAGCGAATGCGAAAATTTGTTGAGGCAGATAACAAGAAGAATTTTTTGGAAATAAAGAGGTATATTAACAACAGCGAAAAAAAGACCAATGCATATAGACTGTGAAGAAAGTGATACCATGAAAAGTGTATTTTATTTACAAAAATAGATACAAACTTTAGGCAAACTTAGTAAATACTAATATAAACTTTTCCAGACTTAGAAGGGTGAGAAATTGTGAACATTAGAATTTATATTGTTAGTTGGATAGAATCTGTGTTTGTAAGAAAAAACGAGAATATTTACGGAAAATTCGAAACGAGAGCTGACAAGACAGGTAGCACTAAAAATTCTAAAGATCAAGTGAAATAACCTGTTGACATACCTCAAACATTTCAGAAAATTCAACCGAGGAAATGACTTTGACTCTTAATTAATAAGTCAGTTAAAGAAAATAAAGTTTTACTATTTAAAAATGAAGAGTATGGACTGGGTATAAATCAACGGATTGACTTTGATACCAGAGAACCTCTAGGGATCATAATACTCAGGGATCATGAAGTAAACCAAATACTCTATGATGATAACAGCTTCGCTGTTGAAACTTACATTGAGTGAAAAAATATGAAGAATTGAACATTTCAGAACCCTCAATTTTATAAAAAGGCCTAAACTTTGCAATTACTCCAAAATCTATCCCAAAATTTGATATTATCAGTTTTATGGAACAAACTGCTAGTAAATTAAACTTTAGTAAAGTTCAAGAACATCGTGTAACAGCAAAAATTGAACTTGAAAAACCAATACACATCAAAAATAATGTTTCTAAAAATGAGCTATTAGCAATTAAACCCTTAAAAAATGACAGTACTATAAAAATTTTACCTGCAGATAAAGGCAATGCCACAGTAATTTTAAATAAAAATGAATATGATGTCAAAATTGAGAACATAATCACACAAGGACAATACACAAAATTAAACAAAGATCCACCAAGTTCTGTTGAAAACAATATAACGATTACTATACAATTACAGACATGAATTTACTGAACAAGAACGCAGAACTCTTACTCCACACTATTCCAAGCCTCCACATTTCTATGGTTTACCTAAAAATCATAAACCCAACATTCCTTTAAGACCAATTGTTCCATAAATTATTCTTGCAGTGAACTCTCAAATTTCTTGTAAAAATTATTTCTCCACTTACATATAATTCCAATTCACATCTAAAAAACAGTGCACATTTCTTAGACAAATTATCCCATATATAATACAAAAATACTTTCACACTAGCAAGTTTTGAGATTGTAAACCTATAGAATAATTATTTTGTCTGTTCATTGGGTTTTCTCTCCTCCAAATTTTTTCCTCCAACAGATAAGTATTTAAAAATTGTATATGTAGAACAAAGTGTAGTAACGCAATTTCGTAAAATTGCCCGGATTACTGGCTGTTCGTACAGAAATTCTTCCTCACAGTTATTCTGAGAGAAAGAGATGTCTACAAAATGATCAACCAGTATTCCTGTATATAAGTAATGTATTGTATATTGTGTAATACTTATCTGTGTATGGAGACGTTTCAACTCCTAGTCTGGAGTCGTTGTCAATCGTTTAGTGTTGTTTTCGAGGTTTTTTTCTAAAAAATTTTCGGCTTGATCTTGAATTTGTTGTTTGTCAAAAAATTTGACACTCTCCTTCTAAAAAATTTTCGGCTTGATCTTGAATTTGTTGTTTGTCAAAAAATTTGACACTGACCTAAAATAATTCAAGACCTCCTCAACAATCTTTTCGAAATTACTATACAATAATGTCCCTGTCACCAAAACACTCCCTATTGTAAGAGAACTATTATAACATGACTTGTTACTAAACGAACGTACACAATTATTCATTGACACAATAATGGAATCACTAACATTTTGTACGAAAACAACACATTTTCAACTCAGCGATGACTTCTACCAACAAGATTTTGGCATGGCCATGGTTTCTTGCCTGTCCCCAGCCTTGAGCAACATTTTCATGGAAAAATTTGAAGAACAAATATTTTTACAAAAGACAATAAACCTTCAGTTATGTCGACAATATATTCACTATTTGGGAATAATCTCTTGAAGACTTACATGAATTATTAAACGACAATAACAAAGAACCATCTATACAATTCACATTAGAAATTTAGCAAAATAATACACTACCTTTCTTAGACATTTAATAACAAAAACACAATAGTCATTTGATACACAAGACTATAGAAAGCTGACTCACACTAACAGATATCTCAATTTTAACTCTGTTCACCCAAATACCGTACAAAATCCATTATTAAAGCAACTGTTCTGATATGGATAAATTTAATAAAGAAAAAATATTTATCAAAAATGTATTATCTGCTAACAATTATCCTCAAAAGTTCGTCAATAAAGAGTTAGATAAAACTGAGCACAAACAATTAACATTCAACACCAAGCGACTCCTAACAATACTAATACCCTTGATACATACATTACTACAATAACCATACCATACATACAGGGTTTTTCAGAAAGACCGATTTAATATTCAAAACAAGAGATACACCTAAATCAATTTTTTCAAAAACTAAAACAAATAACGTAACATAAAACTCAAAAAACTGCATTTGTAAGATTCCTGGCGAATGTAACAAATTTTATATTGGAGAAACCTTTAGGGCTATAAATGTTCGAATATATGAACACAAAAATTATATAAAGAAACAACAATACAAAAAGTCAAAAATTTGTGAACATGCCTGGAACCTTGGTCATAGCATACAATTTCAAAATTCAACCATATTACACAAAGAAGAAACCAACAAAAAACGAAAGCTGGAAGAGTCTGCTTTAATTTTACTAAATGAAGTTAGACTAGTACTTCTATAAAAATCAGCCGTTCCTGGTTGACAATAATCAAGGATAAAATTAATCCTTTTGAACAACCCTGTATCGGGATAGTTCATAAGGTTTTTCCTAGGTTTTCCATTAAGACTTTAATGAGATCTCTGGAATATCAGAATTTCTTTGGTCTCTTTTTTGGCGAATGCACTATCTTATAACAAAGTCAAACCTAGGAACGCCACATGAAATTCTATAGATAACTCTTTCAAATTCTTCCTATTTGAAAGAAGCTTTGTTATTTAACATAATCTTTAAATATATTGTGCTACCCTATACATATCAAATTTACAGTAAATTCCCTTAGTTATGTCAGTTTTATTGTCAAACATTTATGTCAAATTGTAATTTCGATATTTGTCATTACGAATCCTCTTAATTTTTTAATTTTTTAATGTTTTGTTCAATTTGTATTCATACCATTGAAAACGAGGTCTGGTTTAGTCCTTGAAACGTTTGGACTTTTGAAATATACAAACTTTCAAGTATATGTGGTAGTTATTCCCAAACAACTCAGAAAAATTAAAAACCAGAGATGCCACAATTATCATTCTGAAAACACAAAATAAAAGTTTGGTGTTACGGTACAAAACTTTGTGTTGATACATCTGTGACACATCAAAGTTTCCACAGTTTTTGCAGAGCAGACTATACGGTAGAACAAATAAATGAACCATTTTCAAAAATGCCTATAACATATGAAGCACTCTAAACCTGTATAGACATATGTATGTCTGCAACGTGATGATTGCACATTTCTCTAGCAGTATTTTAGTATTAAGCATATGTTGGACATAACCTTATTCGTTAGCATTGAAAAAACCGAAAAACTTAGTAATTAAACGAATGTTGCAATATCTTTTCGGTCCAGTTTCGGTTGAATAATAACTGAATTTGAAAATTAAAAAAAATATATTTCTTAATATTACTGTGGTTTTTGAATCCATGGTAACTATTTTGAATTTACACATGAAGCTTCACAGGCATTTTAAAAGCAAAATTATATGTTGCCGATTCGAAAGTGGGTGCAAAATTGTAATATTTTGTTTTTATTGGATAAGACTTTTCATCTGAATAGTTATTCTTCAAAATATCTGCACTCATACACTATATATATGTATATATATATATATATATATATATATATATATATATATATATATACAGGGTGTAAACGGTTTGAGTGAAAATATTTTGAGGATCAATACTTCAGGTCAAAACAAATCAAAAAGCTTTATAACATTTTCAGAAATAAACTATAGTTTTGCCAAAAAAAAAAAAATGAAAAAGTTAGAAGTTCTGTAGCCTTTATTACAGTGAATAATAGATTATTTCTGGCTTCAAAATGATTGTAAAGCTAAATATGTAAATACTCAATAGCGTATACACCTTTAATAACTGTATTAACAAAGAAAATTATTATTTAAACTCTAAATATTCTGTTATAATTTGCCCTACGTTTCTCCGATCAGATGTGGCAACATAGCATACACTCAGTACTATAGCTGGCCGCTGCCATGAATGCTTTTTTGCTGCCCAGTTCTTTTAAGAAACTGAAAGTGATTTTTGCGTGACATTCGACATAGCGTAAGTTATTTGATTTTCATTTTAAAATATAAATTGGAAAAATAAATAAAATCTGTTGTGAATTGTGAGTTCGAGTGTATTATTTTGTAACAAACAGTGACAATCATACAATAAGGTAAAGACCTGACATGCTATTAATTTGTGGGAAAGCAAATGTAATAACAAGAATTTTGAATTTTGAATATTTACTATAAATAATCCGTTTGCTCGCCAGAGCTCTATCATATTGACATCCTGCAGGTCAAAGGTTTTTATTTGTCAAAGATAAGTTATATTAATTTCTTAGTAACAATTATTTCTCGAAGAATTTAACACATAAAAGAACTACATATAAGAAATGATTTGTTTAATATAGTTTGTATCGCATTATTTTTGTATCATAATGTAAACAACTTTGTATCCTCCCTTATTCAACTTGATGCATAAACTAAATCGCCAAATATAAATATTCATTTCAATACATAGATATTAAAAGGGTACATTTTTGAAAATAATATTTCATAAAATTTTATGTACCTAAATAAATCTACCGGCACTCGAAACTATGAAATTATTTAATACAAAAAAATAACAGGTGTTTATTTTTTTGTGGTGACTCATTCCTTTTATTATTCACGCTACAAGCAAATCTAATTTTTAGCGCGACCTTGCCACATTGACAATAATTTACTTAACATGTATTTCAAATTTTCTTGCTTATTAAGGCCTTTACACCATAGTGTTATAAGAGTTTTTTGTTTTGTTTGGTGGGTACTATCTGCACCTAAAATATATGCAGTCAAACTATTTACACCCTGTATATATATATATATATATATATATGTTATATCACACTTTCCAAATTTCTCTTTTTAAAAAAAGATTTTATTTATAGTTGCACAATTATTAACTTTTAATATAAAACTTGAAAATAACAATATAATACTTTATAACAATAAAAAGACAAAATGAGTGTTAAACTAAACTAGACTAATCTGTAAGTAATAATGAATGATGTTACAATGAAAAAGTATAATTTATAAACTAAGAACGCTGACTAAGGTGTCGCAGCGCTTGCAGTTCTCACGGATGTTCGTCTGCGGGTAACTGGAGACGACACGTGTTATGCTGACTCAGCTTGAGAACTGTTGCTAGGTTGTTTCATATAAGTCGATGGAATAACTTATATAACAACTCCCATCCATATAAAAAAGTTGATGCTACAGCATCGACTTTTAAGGGAGGTTCTGCAACTCAATATCCTCGACAGGACTAAGGAGGCTATAGAGTTTTACCCTGGGCTTGATGGTTGATGGACCTGGTGGTGGTGCTGGATCGGCAGAAGGGCTGATCCTTGGAGGCTTCTGGAATTTCTTCCTGATGATGCTCATGGAAAGGAGGGCAACCACAATTGCGGTTGTTGCCATTGTGATGATCGTAAACCAGGAGGTGTGTTTCTCCAAGAATGGTTGGTCTAGGAGCTTTTCCAATTCCCTGGAGTATTGCCTAAGCTTATGGTTAGCGATATTCAGGTCTCTGGCATCCAATTCCTGTAGTCTCATGGGTTTCAACTTTGGAAGTTGACTGATGGTTGGCAGGTTGTCGCAACAGTTGTAGGGGATGTTGACTGGGTGACTCTTAAGTGTGATGTTGTCAACGTTGTTGGTGGTCCTTCTGGCATGGACCCTGGTGTTACCGATGAAGGCATTGCAACTGGGTTGGATGGTCAATAGAGAATTTGTCGATATGGAACGGGTAACGACATCTTCTCCCTTGCACTTGATGTTGATGGGCAACTGTCCGGAAATCGAGATTAACCAAAGGTTCAGGTCAATCTCTTGAATATTATACTCTTCGGCATATAATATTAAAGGCTTGCAAGTTGGAGGAAGGGCTGCTGGCTGTCTAAGAAGCTGTGCTTCGCAGAGGGCTTCTTTGTCTATGGTGTGTGGAATAACTTTGGAACAGATCTTATGTTCTTTAGATAATGGCTTACAGTCACTCAAGTCTTCGAAAGATGCGTACAATAGCGAATCGTCATCTCTCGCGATATATTTTAATTTTGTTGGAAGAATATGGTGAAATCCTGTTCTATAATCCAAAACTGGGATAGGATACAAGCGGTACAGTGTATAAGTTTCGGGATTGACTAAGGGAATTTTTAGTACAAAAACAATTTTAGTATTGATCTGAAAAGCTTCCAATTCTATTAGATCGATGTATCTAGCAACATTTGAACTATAGGTTGGAAGTGGTAAGTTATTTTCATGAAGTGACTGTGATATTTTCTGAAGGGAGTCGACCAAATCTACTGGGTTTATAATTGAGCTATGTAAGATTTTTAGACGGGCGAAAGAGACTGCAGTTAATACATCGTTGAGGGTATCTTCAATGTATACGTAACTTTCCATTAAGCTTTCACACAAATCCAAGACATTGGCTTGAAGTTCATAAAAAGCAAGATCGTCCGTAATGAACTCAATTAACTTCCTAATTGCTTCAATATTTTCCGAAAATATTTTCTCTTCGGACTGAAATTTTTGTATTGTGGTGTTAAGGTTCTTAATGACCGAAGTTGTTACGGATAATTGTCGTTTCATTAAGTTTTCAATTTGATGTTGGTCTTTTGTTATTTTATTTATAGAGTCACTAAAGTATTCTCCGTCTGTTGCATCTAAGTTACCGGAAATAGATTTCCAAATCGATCCCAGTCCATTAATTAGTCCGCGTTTCTTTCTGTTGGTACTGTAAGTCTCAGTGTCAGCGAAAATTTCTGTATATTTGATGTTAACAGATTTTGATATTTGTTTCAGGAGGCTTACGTGAGTCTGTACTTTTAATTTGAATATTTTAACGTTAGTTTTGTTGTGGTTAATAGTATCTAAAAGTCTGTTCAGTATATTGTCGTTGTTTAAAATAGCGTCTCGAAATGGGCTTAAATCTTTGTAAACAAGGAGTGTCCATTTGTCATTAGAAATTTTAAGGGTTCCTTCTTCATGAAAGAAAACTCCTATAGTATTGTTAACAGGCGTAATGGAGTACTGTTGAAGGTTCACGACTGAAAACAGTCCACAGAATCTGAAAAAAGGGATTTATTCAAAATAGGGTTTTAGTCTGTCAAAGTTAACTTTAGTTATTTGGTTTGTTTGTAAATTTATGACGGTGGCAGAGTTTTTGCGTATTGCGGTAATTTCGAAGGGGCCGTTGAATTTGTTTTCGGCTTTGTTTTTGATTTGGGACTCTTTTACGTAGACTTTGTCGCCTACTTTGTAATCGGGTTGTTTAGTAGAAACGTGTTGGTCAAATCGCACTTTAGATTTTTCTTTCTGTCTTTCGGTTTTAGCACGGGCGAGTCTGTAGTAATAGTCCATTCTGTTATTTAGGTCTCTTACGTATTTCGAAATCAGTTTTTCCTGGTTGTAAAGGGTTTCTGGAGGCCTACTTGAAGTGTGCCCAAATATGAGTTCATAGGGCGTGAAACCGGTGGTTTTATTTTTTGTGTTATTATAACAGATGATGGCATAAGGGAGGACGTTAAATGGATGTTCGGTTGGATGTTCCGCTGTATTTGCCCTTATCATTTCTGCTAAGGTCGCGTGAAATCTTTCAATAGAACCGTTTGACTCGGGATGTTGAACGCTGGAGAATGTCAGTTTTATGTCGTATAGTTGGCATAAATCCCGCATTAAAGTGTTGTCAAATTCACGTCCATAGTCACAATGGATGCGAAGTGGAGTGCCGTAATGTTGAAAGAAAATCAAAAGGGTGTTTACGACAGTCGAAGCTGTTTTGTCGTTTATGGGGTAGGCTTGTGTAAATTTCGTTAGTTCGTCCCTAATAGTCAGTGCATGATTTCTAGATGGATACTCGAAGATGTCAATGTTAATACGTTCGAAAGGAGTCTTGGGTGTTTCCGTAATAACAAAAGGTGCACTTAGGTTTTTCCTACAGAACTTTACCTTTTGGCAAGTTTCGCAGGATTTGATGAATTGTTCTACAGTTTTAATTAAGCCGGTCCAATTGTATTTTTCCCTAATACGTCTGATAGTTTCGTTAATGCCACGATGGAGGTTGTTTTTACCAGAGTGGTATTGTTGTATTATTATAGGAATTTCGTCTTCGGTAGGAGTTGTAACAATGTTTTGGCAGATTTTCAGTTTGATTTCTTTGTCGGAGAGAATGAAAGATAAAATTTCAAGAATGGGAAGTTCTATGTTATTTTCTATGCAGTATGTTTCGGAGTCGTTGAATTGGTCTTGGTTGGTATAAATAATTTTGAAAAGATGTGAGACGACAGTTTCAGGGTCATAGGGCAAAGGTACAACTAAGTATTTTCTATGCCTGACAGATTTACTGGCCATGATGTTAAGAGTGTCATTACTGAAATTAGGTTCTTCTTCGAAAAAGTCATCAATAATTTTGTCGTGTAAGTCGTTAGTTTTGTTTTGCCAAAAGAATGTAACTATGCGTTTGTGGGACTTGTCTAGAAGTTGAGAATTGGATATTTCAATTTTAGAGTAATCGATTATTGACTCAGTTTTGTAGAGTTGAACAAATCGATTAAACTCAGCGATAATTCTTTCGTCATGTTCGTCGTCATTGTCAGAGTTTTCAGGTTGTTCGGAGTCAGTTTCGTTGTTGGCGAAAATTTTGATTTTGGAAAGGAAATCAGCACATTGCTTGAAATGGTTGATTTTGATGCGAGAAAGAACATCTGCGTTTTGGTTTACCTTGCCGGGCTTGTACTCAATCTTATAATTGTATTCCTCTAGCTTAAGGCGCCATCTGGCTAGACGACTGCCAGGATCTTTGATGGAAAAGAGCCAAGTAAGCGGACGGTGGTCACACATGAGTGTAAACCTTCTCCCAAAAAGATACGGTCTGTAGTGCTTAACAGCCCAAACTATGGCCAACAATTCTCGTTCGATGGTGGAATATCGTGTCTCTGCAGCACAGAGGGTGCGAGAAGCGTATGCAACAGGGAGATCTTTTCCCACAGGGCCTTGAGAAAGAACCGCTCCAATAGCAAAAGCACTAGCATCAGTAGTGAGCAGGAAGGGTTCTTCAAAGTTTGGATATATCAGGATTGGGTCAGATACAAGGGCTTGCTTCAGTTCATTGAAGGAAGACTTGCAATCTGCGTCAAAGATGAATTTGACGTCTTTTTGGAGTAGTTTAGTCAGAGGTTTAGAGATCTTCGCAAAATTTGGTATGAAGCGTCTGTAATACCCAGCGAGACCAAGAAAAGATTTGATGTCTTTCGGAGTTTGGGGTTGAGGAAAGTTCTGAATACATTCAACCTTTGAAGGGTTTGGTTTTACACCTTCTTGTGTGATAAGATGGCCAAGATAAGCCACTTCTTTACGAAGAAATTCGCACTTATCAGGTTGAATTTTAAGGTTAGATTTCCGAAGTCGTTTAAAAACTTCTGTCAACCGGGAAATATGTTCATGGATGGTCGGAGAGTAGACGATGATATCATCCATGTAGACGAGACAACGTTCATTCTGTATACCCAGAAGAATATTGTCCATGACCCTCTGAAAAGTAGAAGGTGCATTTTTTAAACCAAATGGCATACGAACGAATTCGTAATGACCATTTTCGACAGAAAAGCCAGTCTTAGGAATATCTTCCTCTTGGATTTCCAACTGGTGGAACCCGGAAGCGAGATCCAGTGTCGAAAAGTATTGACACTTTCCAAGTTGGTCGAGAAGATCGGATATATTTGGCAGAGGATATTTATCGTCTACAGTCAATTCATTTAATTTCCTGTAATCGATAACAACTCGCCACTTTTGTTTACCAGAAGCATCGAGCTTCTTGGGGACGACCCATACAGGGGAGGACCAAGGGGATGAGGAGTGCCTAATGATACCTTGTTCAAGCATTTTTCCAATTTGGGTTTTCACTTCCTCTTTATGTACTTGAGGATATCTATAGGATTTAGTGAAAACGGGCTTTGCGTTGTTCGTATCAATCGAATGTTTAACCTCGTTAGTGAAAGTCAAGACGTCACCTTCAAGATAGAAAATGTCTTGAAATTCCAAACAAAGATCAGTGATTTGTTCGCGTTCTTCGTCATTTAGATGTTCAGTTCTAATTTGTTGTCTAAT
Source organism: Octodonta nipae (assembly GCA_034190945.1). Taxonomy (NCBI): domain Eukaryota; kingdom Metazoa; phylum Arthropoda; class Insecta; order Coleoptera; family Chrysomelidae; genus Octodonta; species Octodonta nipae. Next base: position 13,695,876 of record CM067217.1, read on the forward strand.
AGTCGAGTTTCTGTCTATGTATTGGGGTTCATGATAATCGTCTGTATTGAAATTCATAAGAGGGTGAGTTTTGTCAACTGGTTCCAGTTTTAGGTCAGAAAAAGTTACTGTTTTGGGCATCGCGTTAGCGTTGATGATGGAAGTTAGAAATTCACCTTTTGAGTTAATGTGTACGAGTGCGTTTGGAAGTCGTACTCTGTCAATTTCTTGAGTTGGTAAGATGGCGTCGATGTTAGAAAGATCGCATTTAAGTTTAAAGATCTTTTCTGTGCGTGCCTCAATGGTTATTTTGTTTTGTGTAGGAGTTTGTGAAGTAATATTAGGCTTAACGTTGAGTGTGTCGGGTACATCAGTCAAGGGTTGATCGTTATCGGGAACTTTGTGTAAAGGGATGGTTTTAAAATTTGTAATTAGCTGTTTAGATTTTAAGTCAACTATGCATTCATAGTGTTCGAGAAAATCTAATCCTAGTATGCCGTCAAACTCAATGTCCAAATCGTATATAAAAACTTTATGTGGGTTACGTGGAGCGAATGGGATTAAAGTTGATTGTGAAATGGGAATTTTTTCGTGGGTAATACCTTGAATAGTTACCCTTTCAGGAGATCTTTGGGTGAAATTCTTTACGGTATTTTCTTTGAAGATAGAGATACCAGCTCCGGTATCAATAAGAAGTTTAAATTTAGAAGAAGCGTCAAGAATGTAGTAGAGATTTTTGGAGTTAACTGTAAGAAGTGGGCTTAAAGAAATAGTTGCTCCGGGAAGTTCAGGTCGGGGTTCAAGTCGTCCAGATTGAGATTTTGAATCTGGGTTTCGACTTCGCACAAAGTTGTTGTCGAATCGGGAGGTTGATCTAGGCTCGGAAGCGCTAGAAAATCCTGATAATCGTGACAATTAAAAGGCTCGACAGGGGTATCGTCAAAAGTTTCTTCGAAGCCTGAATAATTTTGACTATCATCCTCGTAGTCATAAGTATTGTAATTATCGGTATAATAATCCGAATATTGTGAGTAACCATCATTTTGATGTTGATTGAAATGATGTGTCCTTTCAGGACGGTTATTCGGGTTATTCTGTATAACCGAAGGACGAGAATAATTTGGGTTCATTTGAGACCTAAAAGGGGGTCTCTGGAAGTTTGATGGACGAAATTGTGGTCCTTGTTGAACGGGGGGATTGTTTGTAGGAAAATTTGGCCTTGTTTGTTGATTAGGCCCAACAGGATTTGGTCTATAGTTTGGATTAAATGTTTGAGAACTATTTTGTGTTTTCAAACGGCAATTTGCAGCTATGTGGCCTAATCGACCACAATGAAGACACTTAAGAGGTTGTGTCGGCTTTCGTGCTTGGAAGTTGGGTTTGAGAGGAACAGCTTTGTTCGTTTTTTGGTCCTCGAAATAAGAAAGTTGAAGCTCTCTTCTAATACGGGAATGTGCCTCTAGAAGGTCTTTAGGATTACTGGCACGTATAACCTGACCTAAACGGGGTTCTAATCCCGTAAGAAGGGTATTCATCACCATTGTATCCACTAGAGTGGTCTGGGCGTCTTTTTGTTCTGGACTAAGCCCAGCGGTTTTGTGGATACAGGAGTGCATTTTCGCACTCAAAACTTGGAGTCGATTATAAAATGTTAGTGGGGACTCATTTGAAAGTTGTTTCAGACGTTGTAGGTCATGAATCAGGGAAGAGAGATCACGAGAATCTCCAAAGTGTAGGGTCAAGAGTTGTTTAATTTCAAGGTATGATCCGGGGTTCCTTGAATTAACTAACTGCGCCGCTTTCCCTTTTAGTTTGTTTTTGATATGTATCACTAACAAATACTTTTGGTCCGCCGTGGACATATTATATGCGCAATTACACGCATCTATAAAGGTTCCCAAGGAAATTTGGTCGCCTTCAAATTCGGGTATAACGGAAAATATTTCCGTTAACCGATATCTCTCGGTTTCGGTGTTAACCGGAGATGGTGATGCTTGTGCCATTTTTATATGTATCGATATAAAAGAATTGGAACAAGAGGATAAAGTGTATAAAATAGAATATTAAATGGTATTGAAAATTAATATACTGTAGAATACGTTAATTGGGATAAACGATTGTTTGGACGATAGAACAGTATTGTAACCAATTAAAATAGTAAACACAAATAAATCAGTTATTCAAAAAAATATCAATGAAATAAGTAAATCAAATATACCAATATCAATAAAAAGAAATCAAATAAATATATCAATAGAATAAAATAAATCAGTTAATGAAATAAATCAATATTTCATTTGAATCAAATATATCAAAATAAAATTCAAATTGATAAATATGTAAAATCAAATAATAAAATAAATCGATTGATCAAATCAAATAAATTATATCAAATATTAAAAATCAATGTTCAATTAAATGAATCAAATAATATTTACTTAAAACGAATGACGATTCACCATTACTTACATCAACAGGAACATTGAAAGCGCCGTGTTCCACGTTTGATTGCAGTGAGGACTTCCTTCAGGTTCGTTGTTCCGTTGAGGGATAGGAATCCGCCGCTACCAGTTAGAGTACTCGTGTTCTAGTAACGTTAGACGGATCCTACTGACTGCGCCAATTTGTTATATCACACTTTCCAAATTTCTCTTTTTAAAAAAAGATTTTATTTATAGTTGCACAATTATTAAGTTTTAATATAAAACTTGAAAATAACAATATAATACTTTATAACAATAAAAAGACAAAATGAGTGTTAAACTAAACTAGACTAATCTGTAAGTAATAATGAATGATGTTACAATGAAAAAGTATAATTTATAAACTAAGAACGCTGACTAAGGTGTCGCAGCGCTTGCAGTTCTCACGGGTGTTCGTCTGCGGGTAACTGGAGACGACACGTGTTATGCTGACTCAGCTTGAGAACTGTTGCTAGGTTGTTTCATATAAGTCGATGGAATAACTTATATAACATATATATATTGTTATAAAATTTATTCGCCGCCACTGGAGTAAATATTCATTCCGACGAAATCTCTGGGATCATAAAAAATAGAACGGCACTAACTGGAACTTTCTATGGGACAAAAAGTATTGGATTTGAACGCTAGGCGAACATTGAAATACCCTTCCAGAACAAGAATGGAATGCCATGGAAAATACGAGAAAAATTAATGTGCATATATAAGAAATTGAAGAGCTTAAGTAGTTTAGTTCCGCTTAGAAAGTCGCGTTATTATTTTTGATGTAAATTGTATTCAGAATCGGCTGTTCAAAATATTGGATTTTTAAGTGTAAATGAAGTTCTAGAAAGTGAAGTAAATATCAGTTATTAAAATTTTGATTTGAACCTATGAAGTTTACTGCAATATGAGGCACCTGTTCCTTGACAAATGTTTTTCGTTCCAACGATTAACTTTTTTACGCCATTCAGTAATTAACCGAGTTTGACCAGAACTTGTAAACGACGACATAAAGCGATCCACGACCAAGACGGTGAGAGAACAACAATCTTCCAATAAACGGCTGACCGCACCGCGGATTATATTGAAAATCTGCAAAATACGACTTCACGGCAATTATTCTTTAATTGGGTGAAGGAAGACAATAATTACACAACTAGCTACTTTCTATATACCTTCAGCCTGTGTCAGTTATCTGAACGTTATATACCTTCGGTCTGGAAAGTAATTTTAATTATGTCGATATCATAAATTTATAACAAACCTTCCATTTAGTTTACGGCTTCCACTGCAGTTGAAACAATTCAAAGCATGCGTATCTCCGGCTAATGCAATACAACAACTAACCGTAATCTTTGATAGAAGAGCAGTAAACAAAGATTAACAGAAGGATGTTGTGATATATAAAAAATTAATGATCAGACGAAAATTTCTATGAGGTGAATATTCCATCACTAATAGCTTCTAGTCTTGCTTATTACGCGAATAGGCGATTTGTCCACCACTAGTTGTATGATTCAAATGGAATATCTTGTCATTAGGAAGCGGAATTCTGCATGTATTCAGTGTTTAGTGTACTTATATGTAGAGTCGAAATATCAACTTGAACAACAAATTTTGAATATGTAACATACTACTTACTGAAAATGGTACTATACTTCTACCGAGTTTTCAGGAAATAATATCACACCTGAGATTAAGCACTGTATACTAAAAAATCGAAATGTTTTAAAGTCTATGTCTGATGATAGAATTTTAGCGATCTACCGGTTATAACTTTGGCTCTGCCCTTGGTTGACAGAGGTTGTACTTTGACATTTCCTTTTTCATTTTAGGAACTAAAACCGAAAGGAATTTTTCCAGAATGCTCTTGATTCAATTAGGAAACGTCAAAATCTTTTGTTAAATAGTTTTGTTTTTTATTTATCTAAAGTTTTTAAAGTTCTTGTTCATTTGGTTTATTAGTAGTCCTTAAGTTACAAGCAAAATATCAAATGCATAACCTAAAAATGTCGTTTAAGGAAAACAAAATTAAACACACCTACTCCTTTAGATTATTCTTAGTTCGAGATATTTAAAATCAGAAGTCCGCTAGAATGTATTTGGTTTACCGAATTTTTGAAGCGAAAACTTGTTAACGGAGTCTCATACTTACACATATGAAACTAGTTGTGTATGGTAACGAAATTCAAAATTGACAATACATTTGTTTCGACACCGACCGACCGACACCACATTACCGATCTCTTGAAATACACATACAACTTAGTTTTATGTGTAAGAACCAGGGACCAATTTATATATTAAGAGTCTTGTTGGTTATAGAAAATGAATAAAATATAGTACCTACATAAGTAAATATGCATAGATAACATCCTATTAATATAAAATACTAGCACAAAATTTGCTTTTCGTTGTAATAAATATTTCAATTTTCTGTTTGTGATATTTTAAATTAGGGTCTTGACATACGTCATACCTTAGAATCAGAACAATACAAAAAGATTGTTTATGGATGGTAGAGACAAGGAAGAAAAACTTAAACACATACACAGCTTCACAATCTAACTTGTCAATGGAATCTTTATTGTTAATTAAAATATTGCCTAAATTATTTTTTTAAACATTAACATTACTGCAGCCTAAACGATTCAGTCTATTACATAAATTAGATATATAATTAACAAATTTAAAATTGTTATTTTTATTCTTGTTATAATTATAAAACCACCTGGTTATACAATTTTTCTGTTTTTTCTTTAGTAAATTATCAACCAAACTACCTTTGTAACCGTTAGTTTGGTTGATAATTTACTGTACTGTACTGATTGTGAAGCTGTGTATGTGAGTTTAAGCGGTAGAAATATTCACTGTAGGTTAAAAGATCATAGAAATGATATTATAAATAATAGAAAAAGTACAGGCATGTTAACTCAATGCATTGAAAACAATCACTTTATTGACACGGAAAATATATCTATCCATCAAGAAAAACGATGTAATGATTACATAAATCATTTAATTGATCTGGTATCCTTATACCATTAAAAATAGCGTAATATAAAAATATTAAAAACATTAATAAATATCTATCGCACGGGCTAGATATATCGGCTTATTTATTATCTTGAGCATTTTTATCATTAGGTAATTTTCACATCCCGTATAGTTGGATTTTTTTTGTGAAAATTATATCAATATCATCACTCCCGAGCGAAATTTATATGGCAACTTAGATCATGTACCTTCTAGATATAGCCTCTCATGCACAAAATCGTGGAAATGCTAGAAAGAGAGGGCAGTAGAGACAGTAACAGGCTATTTCACTTAGCCAATGAACAATATTCTGGACGTATTTCATTGGAAGCAGCTCCCAACTGAGTGAAATAGCCTCTTGCCCTCTCTATGGCTCTTTTTCTTGTTAGTCCATAATATTTGTGCACTGCAGAAGGTACAAGCTCTAAGTATGGCAACAACAGATATAGTCTGTTTTAAACCATGAGGATTAAACATAAAACTCCCACTCATACTATAAAAGTAACCAGAAAATGCAACCAACAATACACTGCAGTGCAGGTGTATATCGTTTAAATTCTACATTAAATACAGAAATTGCAGCAAAGGGCACTCAATTGGCAGAAAAATAACCAAGAATTTTCAAAAATTTGTTTAATATAAAAATAAAGAACAAAAACTATTAATAAAAGCAACAAGTCAACAGAATCTTCAATAACTGATTTTTCAGTCTATTCTGTCTCTGTGGTCGAACTTTCAGATGAACTGATATCGATTTCAACGTCAAGAGAAATACTTAACGGTTTTGTTACATTGTCCATAATTCAGTCCAATTTGTACATATTTTCTTTCTCTTTGATGACATACTCAACAAAATTTTTCCATTTAATATTTGTACTAGTTTCGATCGCTTCCATCAGAAGTACTTCCACCTCTGCTAATTTAAATGTACAGTTCTTAGATGCCATTGTATTTTTAATTTTAGCCCATATTAACTCTGTAGGGTTTAATTCGCAATGATATGGTGGTTACCTCGAATTTATTATTCTGTTGCCATTTTGTCAGTTACATACAAATTATATTGGTTTTTATGTAGGTTAATTAAGTGTAGAAGTTCAGATCGAACCACATCTACATTAAATTATGTACTCTCTTCGAGGTGTCATTCTTTTGTATCAAGACAATATATAAATATTATATATTGTTTCTGTTTAGGGAACCTTCATCAGTTGCGCTTCCCACAATTGAATGTCCTCTCGAACACTTCTTTGTGTATTTGATACATATCGTTAAATTTGAAATCGCGAGATGTAAAGACCGACATCTAGGATTTTCGGGGCAACTAGCACATAGACGTTCCGAATCTGGAGCCGTTCCATGTAATTGCTGTTACCTGTAACTCCTAGGTTAGAATGCCATGGTGAAATTTTTAGGTTAACTTCACCTGTCAGAGATATTGAATACTCTCTTCGAGGTGTCATTCTTTTGTACGGGTAAAAGCAATTACATGGAACGGCTCCAGATTCGGAACCTCTATGTGCTAGTTTCCCGAAAATCCTAGTAATCGGTCTTGACATCTCGCGTCTTCAAATTAAATTATGTATTATTTGCCGAACAGAATTTTCAATCCTTCATCATAATTTGTCACAATTCCAGGCCGTCCCCCAAGTTTTATGGGGCTATGAACACTATATATAATACAGTGGATCTTGCAACTCCTAACAGTAAATTTGCTCTAAATACCTATGTGTTCTTCCATTTTTAACAACTAAATCTCACCAAATTTATTTATAATTTTAGATACAAAAGCGCTCATTTTAATATTTTGTTGATCACTTAATATTGTTTATCCATATTTAATATAGATTGCTTTTCAATTAAAGCTAAGGCACCCAAATCTAACCCCTTACGTGTCTTGCCGGCTGCAACTGCCGCAAACCTTGTCGATGATAGAGCATCGATGTTTTTTTTAGCTATATATTCATACAAAAAAAATTAACAACTTATAATTATTGTAATAGCACTGACAAATTCGGATAGTTGACATTTATGTCAAAATTTTAAAATAGTTCCTTATGTAAAAGCGGCCCAGATACAGCCAATCACATATGTATGATTTTGGGAGGGAAATTCGAAACGGTCCTCCTGGTTTGAAAACAGACTATAGACAAATTTGACATGTTTGAGATTTTTGACATTGAATATTGTGGTTTTCAAGTTTTTCATTTTAGGATTTTTGACAAGTTGTCATTGCCATTTTTGACGTTTTTGTGTTTTGACATTTTTTACAGTGTTTTAAATTTACGGTGACGTTGACATTTTTAGTTATTGCTGTTAGTTTTAACAGTTTTGACGTTTTGATGTATTTAATATTCTTAACATGAACACTTTAGTAACCACCCTTCCATAAATTCAATGTCTCTATTCAATTTAAGATTCAATTAATTAATTCACATCCAATTATTAAGTTTTTCTCGTGTCATTTAATAGGTATGTGTGTTTCGCTAATCGATTGAGTTCAGTCATTACAGGAAGGAGAGCATATATACCAACTTTAACGTCTGCAACTTTTTTGTACACCAGAATTTATTGAAACCTTTCCCCCCATTCAATAATAGAAATTTCCCCAAATCTTATTAATTTAAAGAACTAATAGCATACTTCTTATATGTGGGTTATTTTTGGTTCCCTAGACTTAGTGAATTTTTCTTAAAAATGTCCCACTTGCTCTCTATCGGATAACTATGATAAAACCCCCTTTTAGTTATTGTACAGGAGTACATATGTCCCGATTCACACCAGTATTACTTTGTATTTCAGAGATGTTTGATTCTTTATAAAATGATAGTGACCCTCCATGTCCCCCAATCAATATTTCAATTTTCGCGAATTGATGAATCACGTATTATTTCACTTAAAGAAAAGAATCAACACCTTAATTCTCATGACTGTATTAATTTTTTTTATCAAAAAGCCACCTATCCCTTATGAGTTCATTGAATTTTTGTAATTTGATAAATTTGTTAGTTTTTACTTGGGTAGAAGGGTATACCGTATGCCTGATTCACTTTTTGTTTCCAAGTTATTAAAGTCAAATAAAAGCAACAGACAGTCAAACATTTTATCAAAATAAATCATAGGCTATGTTAATCGCAGATAGTCTCGCTTTATATTAGTTAAAGAATTTTTAAAATCGGTTCACTACTTCTAAAGATTACCCTATACAAACAAACAAGTTCTACTTCTTTATATATTAACATAGTGTAGTATAGACTCGTCAGGTATACAAAATGTTTTATTTTTTCTAGTCAGTATGACACAACCACGTAGAAAGGGGGGGGGTTGAACCCCCCCTGAAATTAATCATGTTTTTCATAGAATAAATTTTATATTTATATAATTTTATATATCCTTGAAATACATCAATCAAAATATACATTTTGCAGTCCTAATCAGCCCATCACCAATCAAAAAAATTATCCAACCCCCTCGAAAACCCTCCCCGAAAAAACTTCTTGGCTACGGCCTTGGTATGATATTCCCAGGTACTGTTGAAATAATTATTATACAAATTAAATATAGGACCAAAGTAATGGACTTTGCAAAATGTTACTGTAAAAAATATAATAACCAAGGGCAAGTCTGAATAAAAATTCGAAATGGCATAAAAATACACTCCCATGACGTCGCTGACATGGAACCCATAAATTGCGAGAGAAATATTGTATAATTCGAGAAAGCTGATACATTTCGCTGTTATTTTCATGTAATATATATCACTTAATGTTATTTAAAATTCATAAAAATAATCTTTTAAATGGCCTTGCGTGTACGCCGTTTAATTTACGTAAAATTTAATTAAAGTCAATAACTGATTTATTACCATTGAAATGTCTGTTTTAATTACTGTGCGTTTTGTTTGTTTAACGTATAATCTAACGCCCTGTTGTTAATTGCATTATACGTTCGTGTTGCGTTCGTTAAGTTTGCAGTTCAAAATGTGCATTTATTATTATTTATAACGAGCATTGTTGAAATATGGGGTGGAGCACTGTCTTGCATTAAATTGTACTTTTTCTTTGTTTTAGACATCCGCGTTTTTGCAACAGTATCGCTCCAAATCAGAAATTGCCATTGATTTTTTTAGCATCCTGCATCTGCAAAATTGCAAAGCATGCAGGAATTCCGTCTGATCTTCTTACATGTTAAGTGTCTAAGGTGTACATCAGTCTGACTGATGTCTTTATGTCTTCCATTCAGGCATTAATGACGTCTTCGGGTTCTTGATTCTCCGCTCTAAATATAGCACGCCCTTCAGGATTGTGTTGGCCCACACGTTGACAATGTCGAATACGAATGTTCAAGAAAGGATCCAAGGAAGGAGGCAATAGGGACTTTCGCTTCTGTCTGAGGATCAGCACTACTAAATTTTGACTCCTAAGAGCCTAGAAGAAAGTGATTTCGATAGGATAAATCTCAACTCTACTATTTTCAATGTAGTAGCATGCGTCCAGCCATTGGTGGAGTCTCATGAATCTCCTCACATATTCTGGTCTCCATATCAGGCTTATATTGGCACACTCGTTGACATTCATAATTACTAATGTCGTTTCTCTTTGATAGCCTGGTATGGGTTTAATGTAATAGCCCAGAAAATACTCTGTCCAGAATCATAGAAAAGCAACCCTCTACTTGGATAAATGTCGTAGATCATCCCCCCTGAAGGATGAGATCGCTCTAGAAGCTCTTGTCTAGATAAGCTCTTGAGCCTGTTTCAACCCAAAATTCTTAACAGCACATTCTTTTCCTAGCTGCCAATTACATTTTATAGTCATTAAAACATATGTTTCTATTGTATTTTTCTAAACTTCTGACGGTGTTTATTTATCGAACCCTCTAGTAGAAGAGATACAGTCTGATTTTGCTCGTCATCGAGAAAGTGGACAGAATGTATTGTATTAAGTTCAGATACTGAAGTACATGCATCACGTTCCTAGGCAGGCGCCAGTGAAAGCGATAACCGAGGATAGGGGTGAAAGTGGCAATTTTTTTGTCATTCTCGTGATCGAGCAAACGTTTCAAAATTGACTGTATACAAGATTGTAATGTATTTAAGCAAATTACCGAGGAGCGTCTGTCTAGAGCGTTACCATCAGAGTGGCGGACAGGGGTAAAGTTGTCAGAAATAGGGATACCGGGGGTTTTCGATGTCGCTGATGTGAAATCAGGTTTTGAAACTTCACTATCCAAGATGGCGGATCGAATATGGTGGACCAGTTTTTTGAAAAAATCAACCACTTTATGCCCAACCAATTTACGGTAATGGATGGTCTTAATACTGAAATGAAAAGTATTTCAATTTTTAACTGAAGTGAAATTCTTCTAACATTCATCTAGGCAAAATAGCAAATATACTTGATAGTCTTTTAATACAATTACTAATTGCTCACATTAGCGGATGGCAGTTTTTCATCGGCATCATTTTTGGGTAGCGGGTTTAAATTATTATTAAACAAGGACACATTCATTTATAGGGCATCTGACAGTTTAAATTATTTTAAATTTAGAAACATACCTTAGAACTATCAAATGAAATATGAAGTGGGGTTGTTTGATGGCTAACGAAAAGCTATGATACAAATTATGTGTTTCAATAGAATTTATAAGAGATGGGGGGTGAATGTGGTAATTTTTATTGGTTATGCTCGTGATCGAGCAAACGTTTCAAAATAGGTTGCATACCATATTGTCATGTGTATAAGCAAATTCCAGAGGGGCGTCTGCCTAGAGCGTTACCATCAATGTGGCAGACAGCTCTAACGTTGTCAAATAGAGAAAAAGGACCCATTTGCAACATTTGTTTGTTTACACGTAAGAAAACATAATCTAAGAGGACGCCCAGCTAAGTGCTGACGAAGAACCTTAAAATGGGATAAATTTGGCTCACCCGGTTAACGCTCTTTATTGAAAAAATGGAGACATTTTTACTAGTAACTTGTTTGCATCTAGCAAATCATAATTCAAAAAGGCGGACAGCTTAGCTAAGCCACGTATTCAGTCACTTATGTGAAGATCCAGCTACAGATACATAATACAGTGTGCACGTAAAATATGGAATATATCAAATAAAATCTGCCCAGATAAATGAAGAAAAAAACTCGGACACGTCAACCTTAATTTAATAATTTTTCTTCCTAATATGACTTGACCTTGACCTTCGAGGGCATTTCAAGCTCACAGTTTTTTTTAAGGCCAAATGCGGTATACAGGGGTTTTCGGCGTCGTTAATTACGAATCTGAAAGCTAATTTAGAATATTCGCAATCCAAGATGGCGCACAGTTATTGAAATAAATCAGCTTACGTCCAATTCGGTATACAGGGGTTTTCAACGTCGATGATTACGTATTGTAACATTACATTTTTGTCGCAGAGTATAACTAGCAGTGTATTTCATAAACCCGTAATAGAACAAGTAAACGACAAAATATCTGAGGTTTGCATTATGCAAAACGTATTTTAAATAGCCTAAACTGGACGTTGGATGTTTCATTTATCTACAATAATGGTTTACTTGTAACTAAAACACGAGTATTGACTTCGAATATTAACACCAACGGATAGTATAAAATTATTTTCAAACGTAAACACTTACCTTTTTTATTATTCTGTAACATTTTTGTTATTGCGATAGGCTTATTGGGTTTTTCGTATTGGAAATATTCTCGCTTTGTATTTGATATTGATTTGTTTTGATGTTGAATTATTTTAGGTTAAGATATTTGGTTAGATTTTCTTGACGTTCGAGGCGATTTTGCTAAGGGCGGAATCACACGATCTAAATAGGTTAATGTCATTTATGGGAAGAAGAGGTAGAAAAGAAGAGTCGACCACGGGACATTTCGAGCATAGATGTTGTGGAATGTCGTAGAAGAAGAACGTTGTATGTAGGGAATTGTAGGGAATTTAAGACGATGTTAGTAGATTTGGATAGGTTGGTAGGATTTGTGAGATGTCAGTTGTCGGAAGGGGGAGTCGGCCGTTGACCGTCCTCGTGAAAACTTGTTGCCTGTTGTTGTAGTGTGAGGATGCGTGTAGTACTTGGGAAGAGAGGTTATGGTGAAGTGTGATAGATGTCTACAAGTGTTATCTGAATTTATAATGGCAATTTTGTGCCATCCATGTTTGGGATTTAGTTGGATACACTTTTATCGTTGGTTACGTTATTAGTTTTGTGATATTTTTGGATTTTAACGGAAACCATACTCGTGTGAGGATTTAAGACAATCGAAAAGCTGTGGAACCTTTGGTATGTCACAAATGTAAAAACACAGTTTTGCACCCTAACACCAAACCTTTATTTTCAACACTCAACGCACGTTTCAACAACTCTAAGTTGTCATCTTCAGGAGTAAACCCAAACTAAATCTACATTACAATTTTCTCTAATTTATACCTACCACTAAACTATTACTTAAGTATTAGTACAAGGGGTAAATCCTAACTACCTGAATTCTAATTGACAGACTTCAAAGATAAGGCAGATTTTATATAATGCAAATATGTAAATTAGGATAATCCTAAATTACCTACCTACTTTTACGCTAGATTATAAAGTAATGACATTTTTAATACTTATTTTATGGATTCGTAGAAAGTAAACTATACAATGAACTGTATGGAATAGGACCCTTATCTGAATTCATTAGTTTATTATTTTTATAAATCATATTGCTTTCGTACGAGTCCAGTTCCCTAAAATTATTTACTTGTTTAACTAATTTTAAAGAAGATAAATCTACAGAGTGGTTGTGTTCTAAAACATGATGTGCAACACTAGATTTATCCGCTCTTCCGTATTTCAAATGGGCAATATGCTCTTTGAAACGGGTACTGATAGATCTGCGTGTCTGTCCATAATACTTTAAATCACAATCATTACATTTGATTTCATAAATACCGGACTTCTCGAAATCAGCAAGTTTATCTTTAGGATTGCCCAACAATTTCTGTAGTGTTGTAGTTGTTCTATACACCGCCTTCATACCAAGTTCTTTAAAAACTTTCTTAAAGCCCCTAGTATAACGACTGTACGGAACCGAGACAAACTTTTGTTCTTGTGACTCATTTCGAAAAGTTGACACTTCTTTCATTCGTAACCGAAGCCGTTTCTTCCTAATTAATTTATCTATAATATCTGTTGGATAACCATTACATGCAGCTATTTCTCTAATAGTTTTCTTTTCATTTTCAAACCTCTCTTTATTGAGAGGGAGTGTCAACAACCGATGTACAAGGAAATTAATCCCCGCCATTTTATGTTGTTGACAGTGAAAAGACGTATTAGGTAAATATCTATATGTGCTAGTATCCTTCCTATATACATCAAACTCTAACTTATCACTATCATTTCTTAAAACTAATACATCTAAAAATGGTAGAGTACCCTTTTGTTCCTGTTCACATGTAAATTTAATAGAAGCAAACCTATTGTTAAGATACATAACAAAATCATTAACATTGAGCTCATTAGTATTAAATATAGCAAATATGTTATCCACGTACCGTATCCATACCCTAGGAAAATACTGGGAGTCATTTTTTGCTTCAACTTCGAACCTGCCCATGAACAAGTTAGCAAGAAACGGTGACAAGGGGTTTCCCATTGCAGTTCCTTCCTTCTGCTCATAAAAGCAACCTCCAAACTGAAAACAATTTTGGTTCTGTTAAACAAGTAAATAATTTTAGGGAACTGGACTCGTACGAAAGCATTATGATTTATTAACATAATAAACTAATGAATTCAGATAAGGGTCCTATTCCATACAGTTCATTGTATAGTTTACTTTCTAAGAATCCATAAAATAAGTATTAAAAATGTCATTACTTTATAATCTAGCGTAAAAGTAGGTAGGTAATTTAGGATTATCCTAATTTACATATTTGCATTATATAAAATCTGCCTTATCTTTGAAGTCTGTCAATAGTTTAGTGGTAGGTATAAATTAGAGAAAATTGTAATGTAGATTTAGTTTGGGTTTACTCCTGAAGATGACAACTTAGAGTTGTTGAAACGTGCGTTGAGTGTTGGAAATAAAGGTTTGGTGTTAGGGTGCAAAACTGTGTTTTTACATTAGATTTAAGACAAGTTCATCACTCACTCTCTCGTGGATCTGCAGTTTCAGCAACGTTTGATTGATGTTTCCATTGGCAGTTTGGTGATATTTTTGGAAATTAGTGGAAACACGTTCTCATTGGTGAGGATTTGATTGCTGAATATTTGCATGTACTCTCGTTGGCCTTCCTGGACGACTAACTGGTCAACCACCAATTGAACTTCGTACGTAAGAACTTTAGCCCATCCAAGACCTTGTTTTCTTCAGTGTATGGGGCTATCAACTTCAAATGCATAAAGAAGTGTTCGAGAGGACATTCAATTGTGGGAAGCGCAACTGATGAAGGTTCCTGACCAGAAATAAATATAATATATAAATATTATATTTATATATAATGTATATTGTCTTGCGTACAAAGGAATGACACTTCGAAGAGAGTATTCACTTAGTTTGCCGAAGTTCTGGCAAGTCTTGTAATCGAGTTCCATTGTGGTTTATTGGTAACAGGAAATCTTCGCTGGTTGCCGTATAGCAACGACGGCGTATGTTTGCTTCGATTCTACAGTGGACAGCTGAGTGTTGTGTCATTTGAACAAGGTATCTTTGTAATTTGTTCCAGTGTATTTGTTTGCTCATAATTTACTTTTCACATTGAGAATTGTTTTATCTGAATAACATTTTGAACTTATTGAATTTAATAAAGAACCTGATTATTTACTCAAACTTTTGACTGTTAATTTGCTCATATAAATTTGATTTTTATGCATTTCCTATAGTGTTAAATTTTGAATATCATTTCATAATTACTGATTTATTAGATATTGACAATATTTGGTATTTTGTGAAAGCGTCGTGAGAGCTCGAAACGTCGACTTGTTAATTGAATTATTTTGGATGTTTTAAAGATAATATTTGTTTCTAAATTAATGAAACCATTATTGATTTTAAAATTTAAAGTTTAAATGTAATTAATTTGATATAATTTTGAATTATTCACAGTTTAGATGTCATTATTGACTTTGATATTATTTTTAATATTGCTCGTTTAAGAAACTCGTTTCTGATTTTAGATATATTGTGCATGTTTACGGATCACAACAACATTTGAAGATTTTGATTAATGATTTTGATAACATCTGTTTATTTTATCTAGGTTCACTTGATCATTAATTGATTATTACATTTGTTGATTTTGGTAATTGATTATTACATTTGTGATTTTAGTAATAATTTGAACTTAGTGTATCGAGTATGTAATGTTGATTCTTGGTTGAACTATAGATATGTGTATGTAGGTACAGGAAGTTGGCTACAGGTCGACTTGTGTTTGATATTTTTGCAGGATTGTATTGAAATAATTTAAATGTTCATTAAATTATTTACTGTTTTATGAAGAGTTTTATTGAAGTAGGTTTGTTGTGACGTAACTGACAATATACTGAGGTTTTATTAGTCATGGAGCCCTTAGCTATAGATTTCTTGTAGCCGCGGAGGATTGGTAGGTTATCTTAGGCGGTTAGCTGGGGTAAAGAGGCAGAGAATCTACCTGGTGCCCAGAACATCTTTATATTGGAAAGTTAACTTACAGTTGGCTTGGCCCTTGTTTGTTAACCCACTCCCGTCTCCACTGAAGCTGCCGTGCACCCTGGTGTGTGAACGTTTACCACGTGTGCCGTAATAAGGTGGTAGGTTAGCCTTTTCATCAAGGCATTAACAGACGTTTTTGACATTACAGTATCTGAAATCAGTTTTTGAAAATTTTCAAGATGGCAAACAAGTTCAAGGAAATATTTGTTAATGATGATTTGAGTAATACACTTATTACAAACTTACACTTTATTTAAAAAATTGTGACAATTGTTTCGCGTCCGATGGAGCTTAATCATACATCGGACGCGAAACAATTGTCACAATTTTTTAAATAAAGTGTAAGTTTGTAATAAGTGTATTACTCAAATCATCATGAATTTCAACTTCCACCAAGTATCAGCCAACTCTATCCAATGTAATATTTGTTTTTAATTTGGAACACCTTATTTGAATCAGAGCTAATGTGAGCAATTAGTAATTGTATTAAAAGACTATCAAGTATATTTGCTATTTTGACTAGATGAATGTTAGAAGAATTTCACTTCATTTAGTAATTGAAATACTTTTCATGAATTTTTTGAATAGATTTATCCCGATACCGTTCCTGTTTATTTTGAATTTTAAATTTGCATTCGTAGTTTCATAATTATTGTTTAAAACACATCCACGAACACAACATGAACTTGTCGAACGGAATAATTATAAAGCGTATTTTTTTTAAACTTCGTGCTTAAGACCCATTAGTCATTTGGTAAACACCGTGTAGAAAATGAGAACATGTTTTCTGTTAAGCCGGATGAATTACCAAATAAAATGGCCAATTAATACGCAGGAAACATAAACATTTTGCAGCATTAGATATCAACGACGTCCTGAATTTCAATTGAGCAAAAAGAAAAAGAGGTGCATCAAAATAATAAAAAAAGAAGAATCGGAATCGCAATCAGACTCACCTGCTACCCAATCGAGAGACGGAGTTGCGTTGCTTACGTGGATAACTCGACGAAACGCCACGATTTATTCTAAAGTAAATCGAACTAATTGCGATGTAAAGTCGGCTTTTTGATATTCGCCGCACTCCATGTTGACCAAATGAATGTTCGCGAATGTTTATTTCTTATTGTTCGGATGGTTAACATGCATCGTTTAGAGGTTCGAATGTAGCCGCTGGTGAATGAGATTCTGGGAAATTTGTTTAAAGAATATGCGGATTACTGTATCGGTCGGCTACTGTATGCTTGGACGTCTTTGGGGAGATCGATCTTGGACGGAACGGTAACTTACGTTGGGACGGATGAAAAATTCCGGATTCTTTGTTTTGTTAATTGTAGAGTCAGGTTAATATATTGTACTATGCGCAACAACTGGCGTGAATATTAGAAGTGCATCTAAATAGTAAGTGTAAATGAATGTTTCTTTTACGGTACTTGAAATTAAGGAATCTTAATTTCAAGAGATGGAGAAAAGCAACTTTTATAGGCGTTGCCTCAGACCAATTAATATTAATGAAAGAGTTCGCTCATGTTCCATGATAAGAATGAATAACCAAACAGTAAAAAATTGAATTTGTCATGGACAGCATCTATGTAGAACCAACTTTGGCTTGTCTTAATGCTGCAACGTTGTTTGGAACAGTTTCAGTGACATTATTAATAAACTGTTGAGGTATTGCATTTCTAATTATTTTCAGCGCTTTTACCAGCTGTAGTGAAGCTATTGGAGTATGTTTTCTTGCTTGGATACTAATGACTACCAAGACATTGTTAGAAAAATAATGTCTAGTAAATTCCATTGACGCTATCTGCATGAACACTATTTCGCTGTTAACCATGGGAGTGTAGCACATTTACTCATCTCTGGTTCCGTTAGTTTGCCTGAAGAAGATGTTGATGCTTTACGGTTTGTAAGTTATGTTTCTTTGAGATGTTGAGGCTATTAAACGGTATTTATTGACCACGAGTTGTTGCTTCTGCCAGCATATGTTTATACTGCAAATTCAATTGTTAAATATCGATATCAAGACATTTTGAGATACAGTAAGTCGTATGGCGATCTCCTCTTGTGATAGACCTTCAAGTCTCCAAATCCCTAATTGGTGTACTGCTTTTAATTGTAGTAAAGGCATAAATATTAATTTTCAATAGTTGTATTGCTAGCAACATCACAACAGTACTTTGTGGGAGTAAAACCATTCGTGTTTCGACCATGCGTTTGTCTTTTTCTCTGAAATGGCAAAAATAGAAAGAATTGTATAGTCAGGAATAAATGAATTTATTTATCTGGTGTTTGAAGACGCGAGATGTAAGACCGACATCTAGGATTCTCGAGAGAAATAGCACACAGAGGTTCCGAATCTAGATGTCGTTCGTACATCTCGCGTCTTCAAATTTAACGAAATATATGAAATGCATAAAGAAGTGTTCGAAGGACATTCAATTGTGGGAAGCGCAACTGACGAAGGTTCCCTAACCAGAAACAATATATATATATATATATATATATATATATATATATGTATATATATTCCATATATTTTCTTGCGTACAAAAGAATGACACCTCGAAGAGAGTATTCAATATCTCTGACAGTTGAAGTAACCTGAAAAATTTTATCGTCCTAGGAGTTAAGGGAGAACAGCAATTACACGGAACGGCTCCAGATTCGAAACCTCTGTCTGCTATTTCTCTCGAAAATCCTAGATGTCGGTCTTACATCTCGCGTCTTCAGATTTAACGAAATGTATTAAATACATAAAGAAGTGTTCGAAAGGGCATTTAATTGTGGTAAGCGCAACTGATGAAGGTTCCCTAACCAGAAACAATATGTATTACATATATTGTCTTGTGTACAAAGGAATGACACCTCGAAGAGAGTATTTATGTGGTGTTATTCCCAAAGAACTCAGAAGAAATCAACACTTGTACTGAAAGCTTTTTGTATTCAATCGGCTGTTGTCAAATTTTCCAACATATTTTTGTATTATAAACTTTATATTATATTCAAAACAACCGTGTGATATTCAGAATGCAACTCCACAATAAAAAAAAATCAGAAATATGAAATGTTTCAAATGTAATTTCCTAAATTTTAAATTTAAAAACCCGATACTAAGAGCAATTGTAAATTATTTTGTCTTAAAATACTATGAGCGCCGTATGAAAAATTTGTAAATTTCAAAATTTCATTTATTAGAAATTGAGAAATTTTTGCAGATGGAGAACCTATAAATGTAATGGATTTGGTGAAATTTTGAGTCCATCCAACTCTAACTCAAAATTTCACGAATCCATTACATTTATAGGTTGTCCATCTGAAAATATTTCTCAATTTCTAATAAACACAAATATTCAAACAACCTTCAAAACAACAATAATTTGGCCAAACAAATGAAAACTCAGGAGTCTATAAGTTAACATGTGGTAGTTGCCCAAAATTTTACATCGGTCACACAGGCAGGTCATTTAAAACAAGATGGTCTGAACATTTAAAAAACTGTGAAAATCAGAAATATAACATATCTACATTTGCCGACCATTTATTAAATGAAAATCATATTCCACAAAATACTTTCGAAATTTTACATCTGGAACAAAAAAGTTAAAAATTAACTCTTTTAGAATCACTTGAGATCAATAAAAAGAAAAATTCACCACATTTTTTAAAATATCAAACTGATACAAATATACTTACATAATACAAAATTGAAGATTATATTAATAATATTTACCTTCACTAATATTATACAGTAAACATATTGTACTCTGAACCTATATACTCATTATTATCTTACAACACTATATAATATATTCAGATGTTTACCATTTAGTTTAATATTGAATTCTGACGAAGCCTGTCATCAGAGCAAAACAATTGTCAAATAAAATATAATAATATTGTAAAAATTACCAAAGTGGTAGTGTTTTAATATAACTGAAATATGAATTTTCACCAAAAAATGACGGAAACAATCATCAGTTTACTAGAATATTGCTTTATGCTTGTTTAAACTATTATGCGTTTTTTAAGAAATTTTGCTAAAACTGACAAATTTGTTGAATTCAAAAAAATTAAAAATAGCCTTAATAGTTACCTGTTCATGACTTGGATTTATTTTTTATGATTTGAATATGATTACTGCATCTATATCTCCATATGATGTTAGCATAGTCATCTAAAGACCATCGCAGCATTTCTTACCACTGTTTACTAATATTGGTATTATTTTATTATTTATTGAACTCTATTAACTCTAATTATTATATCTGTTTATTTCCATTTCAATAAATATAAGTATATGTCTTATCTTTTCTGCTTTAAAATCTTGCTAATACCTGAAAGATTTTAAAATAGCAATCTGGCAGTTATCAAATAGTTTTAAATGCCATTTAAAAATGTTGTTATTAAATCAGTGGTATTTTTTTGAATTTATGAATGTATATAAAGCCTACAGGAATTGCAGATTATTTTGTTGTACTTGTGTTTTTTGTGAAAAGATGCTCCTTATGATTACTAATATGCAAAATTAATTTAAAAAAAAGAGATCAAATTAGTATTACTGTTCCCATTCCATAACAATCTAACTTCGTGGGATACTTATTAAAATCTCCGGATGTCTGAATCACCACCTATTATCTCCCACAAAATCGGAGTAAGAATAAACTACGCTCATTTTTATCCTGACCGAATATGCCCTCTACGGCAATTTCAGTGATTCGCCTTAGCTGATAGAGATCTAAAGTGTGGGTAGTTTTACAACCTCCAGATTTGAATGTCTATGTGTTTTGAATAATACCACCACATCACCATTAGAGTGAATTGTTACTAACCGTTGCAGCCTGAAAAACAATATGAGACAGAACATTACAGTGAAGTGGTACAGTGACACAATTCTGCATTTTTACTCAAAATTCAATATATTTTATTTGTAACTAGAATGAGGAATAGAGGAATCTCAAAACATTCCAACAGAAACAATACAATACTAAATGAGTAAAAATAAACAAATAATTAAGAACGCATTAATGTGAGAGGTGCTCTAAATATCTAGAATATGTGCCTGCCACATAGAAGACAATAAGAATAACAATTGCAGATTCATAAAAAACAGACGAATGAAAAAAAATAAAGGAACTGTAGTGTCAGAACAAAAAACAAAAAATTTACATGTCCAAGAGAAAATTGTACATGTTCAGTTGAAGTATATAACGGGAGAAGTGCATAAGGATTATGTGGCCTTTTCAACAATATTGTGAAGCGGAAACCTGTGCCTGTTAAACTTTGGCTTCGTTTTACACTAATGGAGATAAAAATCGGGATCACAATACGGTATAAATACAGCACAAAAAATATTGTGTATACCTTCTTCTCAGGGTGCCATACAGGTTCCGCGTAAACATTCATCGTCAAGTTTCTCTCTTTACAGGTCTGTTTTGTAGTTCTTCGAGGTCTCATATTCCTGTCAACTACCGAATATTTTTAAGCCAAGATAGTTTCTTCCTTACTATTCCCCTATTGCCCCTTCAAATTTACCTTAGTGAATAAGGCGTTGAAAGTGATACAGTTTTCCATTATTGTATGTTTCAGGTATTCATTTTGTTTTTTGAGTGTATCGAAGAATTGTCAATCGTTAGTTCAGATCATTGGAAGATATTTTGAGCATTTGTCTTAGGGTCCACATTTGGAACGCTTAGATTTTGTTAATTGTAGTTGTCTTCAAAATCTACACCTCCATTTCATACAACGAAACTGACCAGACATAGTATCTTAGCATTCTGTATCTGAGGCTGAAGCCTAAGCTCCTGCTTGTAAGGATTTTTTTTTATTTTCAGAAAGGTTATACTTGCCTATTCACTCCATGTTTAAATAACCATGCCTCCTAGATATTTGAATGTGTGCCTCGATATTGTTTCCATTTATGTGTATCCGAGTGTTGTTCCTACTAATCACAATAGTAAACGCAATTAATGACAACTACACAACAATCCTACAATAAAATAGGAATAAAATAAAGTTATTTTCTAAGATCTTATACTATCAAATTTAAGATAGAAACTAGCGTAGGGAATGGGGACTACAATATTAACATAATTTGTAGTACTCTCTTTGAGGTGTCATTCCCTTGTACGCAAGACAATATATATTATATATAATATACATTGTTTCTGGGAACCTTCATCAGTTGCGCTACCCACAATTGAATGTCCTCTCGAACACTTCTTTATGTATTTGATACATTTCGTTAAATTTGAAGATGCGAGATGTAAGACCGACTTCTAGGATTTTCGAGAGAATTAGCACACAGAGGTTCCGAATCTGGAGCCGTTCCATTTAATTGCTGTTCTCCCTTAACTCCTAGGACAGAATGTCACGATAAAATTTTCAGGTTACTTCACCTGTGAGAGATATTGAATACTCTCTTCGAGGTGTCATTCCTTTGTACGCAAGAAACAATGTATATTATATATAACATATATTGTCTATTATTTATCTTAAAAACCTGACCGTTCCCAATATACATTTTAATTTGAAATTAAGTTTGCTCTCGCCACCACTGCCGTCTTGATTTGAATGCTGCGAGTTAAAACACTTTTCGTATCTGATTTTACACTAACAATCTTAATAAATAAGGTGTGTTTTTATGTTTTGTGGTACGTGCTACTTTAAAAAGTGGCTACCAGCTTACGCTTTTCTGGATATACCGCTATGCTCCTAATAATAATGCTAATAGTTCCTTGAAAACCCTTAAAATTTTAGCGGCTTTGGCTTTCTGGGTGGTTAGTTTTTGAGTAGAATACCCTAAACGGATGTTTTTGATACGTGAGTGAAATTATTTTAAACTCACACTTGAATTTTATAAGAGCTTTATTTTTAAAAAAGTCCAAAGATCTGTTTTGTATTTGCTTTTATCTGTTAATTATTTAATACAGATTTCTAGCTTCTGTGTTATAATGATTTCGATGTTGAATTTGCAGCCCACAGGTTTTAGGATAATCAAACCAAGACAAAATAATAAAAATATATTTTTTACATAACTTTTCAACTGATTTAAATTTAAGAACAAATACATTTGGCTTTAGAAAATTTGTGGCATTTACTACGGCTTTTGAGATTTTTTTTTTCTTGATAATGTATTTATCTTTTATTGTGTTATTTGCATACCTAACTATTGGAGCTTTTATGGCTTTTGAGCCTTTTACTTGTATGCTGATCATTTTTTTGCATTATATATCTTAGTTCCTATCCAATAATATAGTACGAGTAATGTTCGTTTATTTGTATCCTGTATATTTATTGTAATTGAGTTCTGGAAAACGGCTCTAACAATTTTGATGAATTTTAAAAATTTGTAAGTTTTAGTGCCTAAAAATTGAAGATCTTACTTGTAGCTCATAAGCATCTGCATATGCATGTCTATATATAAATAGGCAAAGACAAAACGGTTAGGTACCATTTCCTTCTGTGTCCCTCAAGCCATTTTCTTTATTTTTGTTTTGTTTCGTAGCTACTGACGAGCTTCAGTGCAGAATGCTAATTTTTTTTTATAATATTGATGGATTCATTAAATAAAATAAAAATCTTAATTTATATCCACACTGTCAATGCAGTGTCGCCATATTGCTTGGAAAAAATTGGAAGATAGATTGACTCAAAATAACAACTAAATTAAACAAAAAACTAACAAAATTTGATCCGTTCCGAAAGTTATTCCACATTATAACGCTATACTCAGATCTCACTCATAAACATTTATACCTATATATATTAATAACCATTTATTTGGTACTCGAAAGTTTGAAACTTATTTCTTTATAAATATGGTTTGTCAACTAAAATTGGAATTGTGTATTGTGTGTCAACTGATCAATGTGTTTCCGATAATATGTTATTATTTTAACATTATTCTAATGTTCACGGCCATCTTCGTTCTGGTGTATTTCATTACTTTGATTTCCGTTTGACATTGTTAGGTTAAAGTACTTTTTCAATTCAATATATAAATTATGTAATTATTTACAAAATTTCAATTTCAATACTTACAAAAATTGTCAAGATAAAAATTATAGTTAGTATAAATTAACAGCAGGTGTATTGTATTTCTTTATATTTTTGATATAATAAAGAAATAGTCAACACTAACTGTGTGTTAAATTGAAATTATTGAGATTATGCATATAATTGTAGTTTAAAGTGTTAAAATATTTAAGTACTTATGTATCGTAGTTATTTATACTGCATTTCCATAGTTATTTATGAGTTGATTTCTTGCATTTCTTTCTTAGAAATTAAAATCCTAATTGTGAAATATCTGAATATGGGGGCTGCCTTTTATATTTCGGGATTAGAGAACAAAAACAAATATTAATCATAGAAAATCGCTTTCTTGTTTTTCAAAATATTCCCCATGAAGATCTATACACTTTTGCATACGTTTTAACCAATTGTCGATGCACTTTTTCCACTCTGATTGAGGTATCTCGAAAACATGCATTCTGAACGCAGCAACCGCTTCTTCAGGTGTCGAAAAACGTTGACATCTCAGTTTGTTTTTTACGTACGGGAATAAAAAGAAGTCATTTGGTGACAAGTCAGGACTATTCGGCGGATGACTCATCAAATCGATGTTTTGAGTGGTCAAAATTGCAGTTGTTTGAGCCGATGTGTGAGAGCTCGCATTGTCGTGGTGAAGAGTGATCCACCTTCGGGGGTTGGTTTTCCTCATTCTTGGAAGACAACTGGCAAACAAATGGTTGTGTACCACTCAGAATTGACTATTCTGCGTTGTTCTAGTGGTACGGTTGCGACATGTCCAGTTTTTCCGAAAAAACCGGCGATCATTTGTTTGGAA
This sequence comes from Octodonta nipae, assembly GCA_034190945.1. Lineage (NCBI taxonomy): Eukaryota > Metazoa > Arthropoda > Insecta > Coleoptera > Chrysomelidae > Octodonta > Octodonta nipae. The sequence continues at coordinate 13,720,884 of CM067217.1, forward strand.
GTGCTTCGTGCGCGAACAACTCTTGTTGGATTCGCCTCATCTTGAAACACCCAGACTGCTGTTTACTTTCAGGCTCATACGCGTAAATCCACGATTCATCACCTGTCACTATGTCATAAACGTGTTTTGAAGCACCGCGATCGTATCTTTTGAGCTTTTCTTTCGACCAATCGACACGAGCCTTTTTCTGAACGATTGACAAATTGTGTGGGATCCAACGCGAACAAATTTTTTTTTGACATTTAAATGTTTATGCAATATTGAATGTATGCTGGTCCCACTAAAATGTAAGCTTGAATCTCACGATAAGTCACATGACGATCTTGCAATATCAGTTCGCGCATAGGATCAATGGTTTCCGGAACAACAACTGTTTTTGGACGACCTTCACGATATTCGTCTTGGAGTGAACTACGACCTCGATTGAAGTCACCATACCATCGATAAACAGTGGTCCTTGATGGAGTTTCATCGCCAAAAATTAAATTAAGTTCATCCATGCACTCTTGCTGACTTAATCCACGTCGAAAGTTGTAAAAAATAATCGCACGAAAATGTTCACGATTTAATTCCATTTTGTGGCCGAGATGAATCCTTTAAGTTACCTACTGTAAACAACACATAGCGCTGGTATGTCAAAACGTTCTGAGTACGTATAACCTTAAAAATGTCAAACTTTACGATAGAGCTGTCAGTTGTCAGATTGCAACACTAAGGTTGTCCAATCCGAAATATAAAAGGCAGCCCTCGTAACCGTAAAGCATTTTGGTAAAACTAGAGTTATATTAATTCATTATTTGATTTACCATTCCTGCAAAATGCTGCATCTTAATAAAGGGTGAATGACTTTTACCTAAAATCTACATATTTACATTTTAAATATGTGTATTTTATTAAAAATCTATATATAAATACGCAGTTGCAAAATAGTTCGGTACCATTTCCTTCTGTTTGTGAACCAATTTTCTTGAGTTTTTTAATTGCTAATTGGCGGCCTTTAATGTTCTTAATAAGAAAATTGGATCAAACGGCCAACATTTTCCGTTAATTACAGTTATTGCCCCATCTATTCCTTAATAGCTGAACTAGCGCCATTAAACTTTCCACAGCTAGAAGACAAAATTATTTCATATATTTTTAACTACTTCAAATCAAGGCTTTTTATAAATTCTTGATTTTTGTTGACATTTTGAACTCACGAAGTGTATTTGTATTTTTAATTTATTCAATAACAGTATGATAGCATGAAAATGTGTATATTTTATTTTATTCAGGAACAGAACGTTATTTGATTTTGCTTATTGAATATGCCTTAGCATCGTACATGTACAGTGCATCCCATTTTGGTTGAGATTGCCAGGTTACTCGGTTGTTATTGAAGATAGAGTCTTGCGGTTTTCACATACCTGTTCTACTTTTTTGTGAAACTCAGGATGGCCATATCAGATTTTGCATAAGTGTTTCCATTTATAAGATACAGGGCGATTTTGATAATTTATACTTTTTGGACCCCTTCTATATCTACGAAGTTATTAGAAATACTCTTGCGCTAAGAACTACGTCTAATAGAAAACTTTGCATAGAATCCAGTGGAGGACTCAATTTTTTTCCGAGTATGGTTTTGAAGATACTACACAACATTATATATTTTTAAATGGAACAGCCTGTATTTTATTATTTCATTGAATTCGTTATTTTTTTCCCTTTAAAATATTGTATAATACAATACACATGGTATTATTAGAAATGCTAAAAAACACTAAAAAGCTGAGTTTTTTGCTAGTAGGCCATGTATTTTCCATTTAAAAGGAGAATCAAACAAATAATTCCATTTGAGATTTTTTATAGGACTTTATCAGCAAAGAAAAATAATGTTAACAATAATTCAATAACATGAAACACGAAATTTAGGTACCTAAAAGCAACTAATAAATAGTTATACATCGTTCATTATGTATAACAAACAGAACAAGTATTACAAATCAAATATCTATCTTAAAATTAATTTTGGACATTATTTATTACCTTATTGATTTAACTGTTCAAATTGTTGTCCATTTTCCCTAACACATAATTGGCGAACCTTTTCAATACGCCTGAGTGCATTTAAAATTATAACAGGTCGCCTTCGTAAATCCCGAAAAGCTGCCTCCGTTGCGGCACGAAGTTCTTCGCGACTGTTGTGTCTGTTGGTATATATTTTATTTTTCAAATAACCCCACAAAAAAAGTCCAATATAGATAAATCGGGTGATCTTGGAGGCCACCTAATTGGTCCATGTGTTCCTATCCAACATCCTTGACAATTATTTTCTAAAAAGCGCCCAATTAATCTAGAATTGTGGGCATGGGCGCCATCTTGTTGAAAGTGTATAGAATTGCGAAAGGCGAGGGGAACTTCTTCGAATATTTCGGGTAAAAAGTCTTCTAGGATTGTCAAGTACCTATTGTCGGTAAGGTTAGTTACTAACAATGACAGCTTGATCAGATTTGCGTTTTTCTCTCCAGCGCTCACTAGATAAAATATTGTTCCGAAAGGCGGAATTCTATAATAATTTTAAATGGATGCATGCGAGATGGAAAGGTTTGCCAATTATGTGTTAAGGAAAATGGACAACAATTTGAACAGTTAAATCAATAAGGTAATAAATAATGTCCAAAATTAATTTTAAGATAGATATTTGATTTGTAATACTTGTTCTGTTTGTTATACATAATGAACGATGTATAACTATTTATTAGTTGCTTTTAGGTACCTAAATTTCGTGTTTCATGTTTTTGAATTATTGTTAACATTATTTTTCTTTGCTGATAAACTCCTATAAAAAATCTCAAATGGAATTATTTGTTTGATTTTCCTTTTAAATGAAAAATACATGGCCTACTAGCAAAAAACTCAGCTTTTTAGTGTTTTTTAGCATTTCTAATAATACCATGTGTATTGTATAATACATTATTTTAAAGGGGAAAAAATAACGAATTCAATGAAATAATAAAATACAGGGTGTTCCATTTAAAAATATATAATTTTGTGTAGTATCTTCAAAACCATACTAGGAAAAAAAATTGAGTCCTCCACTAGATTCTATGCAAAATTTTCTATTAGTTCTTAGCGCAAGAGTATTTCTAATAACTTCGTAGATATAGAAGGGGTCCAAAAAGTATAAATTATCAAAATCGCCCTGTATCTTATAAATGGAAAATGCAAAATCTGAAATGGCCATCCTGAGTTTCAGAAAAAAGTAGAACAGGTATGTGTAAACCGCAAACTCTTCAATAACAACAGAGTAACCTGGCAATCTCAACCAAAATGGGATGCACTGTAAAGTAACTGGAACCGTAAGACTACAAAACTGAAATTATTATCGTTGCTAAATAATTATTTACTTAATTATAATGGTACTCAGCTATTTTGTATAAGTTCACAAACAATATGTATAATAGAAAAACATGTTGGAAATATGCAAATTCATTTAGGTATATTATCTTCAAATTTTTAACAGTGATTCTGTTCGAATTTCGACCACTGGGCGACCGCTAGTTGAAATAAATTAAAACCTTTGTCATAATTTATTTATACTAGCAGTGGTGTAGAATTATAAGTATGTAGGGTGGTACCAATTATGTAAGAAAGCAAACGTTTAATTGCAGATACAGGGTGATTAAAATGTAGAATTAATAGAATTATAGTTAGACAGAGGATTTAGGATAGTTGCAATATATTGTGTAGAGAAATATAGTGAATCAAAATTTTGACATCTAGAATAAATAATCCAGTTATTACAGTTAAAAAAAGGTTGATTCCTTAAACTATTTAGGAGTTTATTTTTATTTTAAATTCACATCAAGTTTGCCATTAATTCTGCCATTAGATATTATGGTTCGCTCCTGTGTAACTGAAATTAGTTTTTTAACTTTTCAATTTTAAAAATTATACAGGTGTTACATTATAATATGGTTCTTTGGTTTTAAGGATATTTTGTAAATATGTACAAGATTCAGTTTTTTGTAATTTGTAACCTTTTGAATTACCCTCAAGTTAATTTTGTTATTCCAAAGGTGTTATCTTGGTTCACTAAGCCCATTAAACTTCACTGTAAGTACAGGGTTATACTTCTAAGTGAGGACGACAAAACTTTAAGAAATTATTTATGAGTTGCTGTTTTACTTATTACTTGAGTTTTTGTACAGGCTCTTTATTTATAGAAGTGTTTATCTAATGGTTATTTTCTTTCAGCATTAGAATTAATTTGTTAAGAGTTTATACGATTCGATATAAAATCTTTATTATGTGTGCACGTGTCTGTTTATTGTAGAATTATTATATACTTTATAGATGATGGCGATAAATGTATTGTTCCATACTGTTTGTTTTAGCCAACCGCTTCGTCACTTTATTTCTTTGTCTTGTTATCTCTGCAGTAAAATTTGATTGGCTATATCAATTTCTAGGTGGCTTGAATGTCTTCATTTGTTGTATTCCCTTTCCATCTATTTACACCTCGCATTAAGCCATTGCATTTGCTTCATCTGTTCAAATATTCGTCTTTATAAAACATACCTATAAAGTTTGTCTGCCTCCTCAGCGTCGACTGTTAATGGCACATCTATTTTTTAAATATCCATCTTGAGAGGGCCAACTACTCCGAAAGGATTTCTATCAATGGAACTCAACATTTGGTCTATGGTTATAATATTGCAACTGTTTTCATTGATGAAGTTTAGGCTTCCCTTTTTTTCGTTAGTTATTGTGTGTGTGTTTCCCCCCCTCAATTTGACTACTCTTACTATGTACCCACTCATCTTCGATACTAAACGATTGAACGTATTCATTCATGCATGGACTGTTTCCCATTTAGTCATAATTTGTCTTTCTAGAAACCGTAAATTTTACGGTCTTATTCCCTTTATATTTTCTTTATATTTTTTTAATGGTAAGGATAATTGACGTCATTGGTTGTTCGATTTGTTATGAACACTTTTTATTTCTTGATTTTTACAATTCAAGATACAGTTAATATAAATGATGGACCCATTTTTAACCGACTTCCAAAAAGGAGAAGGTTATCAATTCATCGGCACTTTTATTTGTTATGTATGTTCAGTGATTATTCAAAAACGGCTTGGGCAATTTTGATGATTTAAACTGCATTATATTAAGTATTATTACAGAAAGGTACCATATAATTTTCTATAATGTGAGATTTACGGTTTTCCAGAAAATCAGGAAAAGCAGTAGTTAAGGTACTTCAGTTCAGTGAATTTCAGTGAATCTACACTGTTTTTTCAATGAATCTATACCGTTTTTCTGAAAATTGAAAAGAGAAAGAAACTATAAAAATCACTGTAAATGTCAATATATGCCATGTATGCCATGAAAGTATATCGTACAAGGTGTTTTTAAAGGTTTGCATTTTACGGGGCTTAAAGTGAAATGTATGAAAAAGAAAATATGTCATGTGAGCGAACTTTTCTTTACGGGAGATGGTGGTAGGTGTGTGTGTGCGTGCATCGAAATTGAAGCTGCAAGCAATGTGCACAGTTGAAATATAGCGCGAAGTAAAATTACAGTTATAAATGTGGTTTCAAATAATCTTACAAGTAAATGTGATATTGGGGAGGACATAAAGAGTTGCATATGTAGGATGGTTGAATTAAAGTTTTACAGATTGGTCCAAAAAATGTTGTATTGGGTGGCACGTAAGTAGTTAAAATGAGAGTGAAGCCAAACTAGTTATACAAAGTGGATTAAAAAACGTTAAAAAATGTTAAATAGGCATATGCGGTAAGGATATTTGGGTTATAAGGCGGAGGGTTCAAAAAATGTTAAAGCAGTTGCATATACAGGATGACTGAAATATATGGTGGAGTCGAATTATAGTTAAACAGGGTGGTTAAAAAAATGTCATATCGTGTGCTACTTATGGTAGCTGCTTATACTTGACATATGATGCGAAATAAAATTATAGATGTACAGGTTGATTTAAACAATTGAAAAATAGAAACAATCAATAGGGTCGAGAGAATAAAATACTTATACAGGGCGGTTGCATCATCGTCTAGAGTTGAATTATAGTTGTACAGGGTGATTCAGAAACTAAAAGACAAATAATTTATATTGGATGATTAATACAAAGAAACATATATAGGGTGGTTGCCATATTGGGTGAATTAGGGTTACACTTATAGAAAGTGGTCCAAATAATAAAACGAATAAAAGTTTAAGAATAAGTGGAAAATATACCAAAAAATACAAATTAGAGAAAGATAGAGATAAGAATACGCTATCAGAATCAATAGAATTTACTTTAAACCACATTAAAAAAGAATATATGTCAGAAAATAGAGATTGATTGCACCCGGTTTCTAATTTGTTTTTACACCAGTTGAAGTCGGTTCTTTTTTAAATATAAATTATTACTATGAAAGTATAAATCCAGAATAAACAATTTTACTAGTAATGGAAAGAGGAAGTTTCAAAGTGTCAGAAGCGGCCTGTAGAGTTCGCGGGGCCGCCATAGGCCGCAGGGGAAATGAAGACCTGGCTCTGCACTTCTGGCCATCGAGATCTCCTGAACTCACCTCATGTGACTACTTCATATGGGGTTATGTAAAGGAAGCTGCCTACTTCCCTCCTCTACCAATAATTCTGCCGTGCACTCGGTAATGCTCGTGTGTGGGACAAGTTGGGCAAACGGTGGACACACAAAACATTTATAATGAAACTTTCACTTTCCATTAGTATAAAGATTGTTCATGTTGGATTTGTACTTTAATAAATAGTCTTCTTTAAAATGGGTCTATCATTTATAATAACCCTGTATTAGTGATACAGGAAATTCAACGATGTTTCTAGGGTTTTAGGAACCGGTCAAATTTTTATAAATAAATATACATAATTTTCAACATAGTCTACTAATTCTAATAAAGGTCTATGTTATAGAACTATTTTCAAAACATTTTTATACAAATATTGAATAAATGCATAATAGGTGATTATAATTGCCTAAGCATTATTTTTTATCAATCAAAATGTTAGTTTCATTTTATCTCGAAATATCTTCTAAAGGGTCCATTGATACGGTATATCCTTTACTGTTCGTATATGTTATTTAATACCATTTGAAACAGATATTATAAATCCCACAAAAAGTTAATATACGTGATAAGATATGTTGAACATAACCAAGAGATAAATCAAAATTTACAACAGATTATGGGATTCATCTTTAACTGGTCCTTAGAGGTAATATGATATCCTTACATATGATAACTTGGTCAAACTAAAATCTCTTCTTGAGATTAATACTCTATGTGATAGATTATTTTTCGTGGAATATAAATTATTTATCTATGAAATTTTGGTTTCTAAAAATAGTTGGTTGACGCATTAGTTTTTCACAAGGACATTAAAAATTTACAATTATATTAACTCTAAACTTGCGGAAAGAATTGTCAGTTTTTTGTCGAATTTAGTGATTATTACTTATGTTCAGAATCTACTATGCCACAGACAAGCTATGTCAATTTAATTTTGTATATATTTCAAGAATTAAAGTTTTTCCAAAATTTTATTTGCATTTTGCATTTTAATCTACACACACCTTTTGGTCACTCAACAATTATATAGGAAAATATGTTTTTGGTTGTTAAACGCTGAGATTTCACAAGGCTTGGTACTGTTTTAAACATTATATTATTGGAAGTGGTACTAAAATGTTATTTTTAAACACTTTTATCGATTAAAACAAAGCAAATACACGCTTGGAATGAATTTTATATTTTGGTTGTTAATTTTTTTGCAAAATTAAGCCAGTAGGCTGGGCAACATATTGATTTTTTGTGTTTTGTTTAACTGCTTAGTAACATTCAATTTGTTTCCGAAATAAAATTTTCTAAACGATTAGACTGTTTTGAAGTGGTTTTCTCAAGCTTGGAATCAATAGTGTACTGTGTGCTATGGATGACTTTTGTCCTAGAATTCATAAAAAACTATGTTTACCCAGACATATCAAACAAAAGACTTATAGAAGTTAATGTAGTATATCGTCGTCATCTGAAGAATAAAAAGTAGTTTGCGGTTTGTAGCTAACTTGTAAATGGAAATATAACTACATATAGGTATATGTTTTGTATTAAACTTATATTAAATTCATTTTCCATTTTATTAATTTGATTGTTTATTTATTTGGTACTGCAGTCATTATAAATGAATGTACACCTGATAACACACAAATACATAAATAAGCAATACCCAAATTACACATACATATTTAAAAACAAACAACAAAAATAAATTTAAAATATTATATTGTCTTCTACATACGCAGACACAAAACATGTACTAACATTTTTCTAGGAAATCTTTCTTTAATTGAATTTTAAATTCAATATATTCAATTTATTGGGTAAATGATTGAACAATTTTGTCACATAAAAAGTATAATGAAGTCTCATACAACAAGGTATTATATTTTTCTACACTGTATTCATCATTATACCTAGTAGGGTAATGTTGGACACGGGACATTCTAACAAATATATTACTATTGTTTTTAACAAATAATATACATTTAAATATAAATATTTGGTACTGCCAAAATAGAGTATTTTATATATGTTGGCCTACATGAGTCAGTGTAATTTAAGTTAAAGATTATGCGTATTAGTCCTTTTTATGCTAGAAACATATGGATTGCGTCAGGAGAACTACCACAAAGATGATAATATATGAAAAATGTCAAAAACCAGGCCATAATAAACATTTATAAGATGTTTTTTTTTTGGTAAATATATCTTAAATTGATAATAGCAAAGTATGCATTGTTTAGTTTTTTGTTTATGTGATTTATATGCGAGATCCATCTTAAGTTGTCGTTTACATAGACGCCCAAATTTTGTTTCAGATTTTATGTCTACATGGATATTATCTATATTAAGTATAACTGATTTGGTATATTTCATATTATAAAATAGTATGCCAACAGTCTTATCATTGTTTAAACCAAGATTGTTTTTGCCACACCAGTTTCTAAAAACTTGGACATGCTGACACATTTTTACTTGTAATTGCTCAGGTATCTGCTATAGAAGTACCGTCAACAAAGAGCACAATTGTGTGTCATGTGAATTTCCAATACAGAACCTTGTGGAATACCCATATTTAGCTCATGCGTTCTTGAAGCTGTATCAAGTATTTTGACACAAACTTCTCAATTTTTTAAGAACGACATAATAAATAAAAAAAACACCACTATAACCTGATCTATGCAGCTTATCCCATAGAAAATTGAAATTTAAACAGTCGGAAGCACGAGATAGATCGAAGAATAGACCTGTAACGTGTGTTCAACCTTGTCCATGGTTTTGTACACATAACTAAAAAAATTCCGTGGATTTAGTCTTAAGGAAACCATGCTGACCATCAGCTATAGTGTTGTTAATATTTAGAAATCGAATCATACGGTTGAGAATGATTCGTTCAAAAATATTTACATTTCATGCCAATACAATCTATAAACCTATTCTGTAACTATCCAACATATGCCATATGATATATCACATTCGAATATAACCGAAAACAAACCAAATAACATAACATAACAAATAAGGGCTATACACCCATTCTGTGGCCATACAACAAATGCCTTATGTCGTATCTATTCGAATTTAACTGAAACAGTTTTAATTCGAATACTATTTGGGCATCCAGTATTCGATATCTACATCATATATGTATCCATTCTGTAGCCATACAAGGTTATGTTTTGTCCCTGAAAACGAAGAATATTCGGCAGATTTGTAAATATTCGAAACACACTCAACATTTCAGTATTCGGATTATCGGTCATTTGTCATTCGAATTTTGCCATCACTAAATGGCCATCAACACACTAATCAGAACACTCAAATACTGCACTTGTTGAAATAATTGAGAATATAAATGCTATATGGTCAGTTGATGTGAGCCATAGGCATTGCCGGCCTTGGCTTTTAACTTTTCCCCCTAATCTACGGCCGACTGTAACGCGACATGCAATAGACGGGAAAAAAACCTAAGGCAATGTAAAAAAAAATCACTTTAAAAGGAAAATTGTCCGATTTATGAATTTTGTACTGACCTTTATCATAACACTATATATCATTGTTGCTATTTCTTAAATGAAAACCACACCTTATCCAATAAAATCTGAACACCAAAGTCATTGAAAGCAACCCAAAGATACGTTCCTAACTATAATTCGAAGACCGAAACAAAATGCAGGTTTTCAAATATTCATTCACAAACCATTAAAAACATTTTTTCTTCGTTTAACGAACAAAACCAAATTTGAATATTTTTTTGCTATCGATTCTCCTTTAACTAGAGACAATGCACCCTTCGCTATTAGCGAAATAGCTGTCGTCCCGTGCACACCCATTGTGAAATGACAAATACGTATTGACGTACGAGTTCATATGGAATGACTTCAAACTGGATGATGGTCAACTAATAAGCGCTAAAACTTTTAATTAATGCTGCATCATGCATATGTCCCGCTTGTATTTCCATACATCGGGAAAATTATAAATACTTTATGAGCGAATTGTATTAGAAATTGCTCCTTAATAACCCACATAATATTGAAACAGTAGTGGTCTTGCAACTTTGGCCCGATGTTATCTATAGACATACAGGGTTATTTACGCGAACACTCTATTTTAATTAAATGTCAATATACAACATCGCAATTAGTATGTTACAACAAAAAAGAGGATTATGCATAAACACATAAAGTGAAACACCCCTAAACAAAAACAGAAAGTTTTAAATCGTTTGAACTAGTGACAGAATTGGTGCTAAAGATGCTCGCGTTTAAAATTAAAGAGCCCATATCTACGAGTTATTTGTTTTCGCACTATCGACATGAATCATTTAAGGATCGTCCTGTTTTGCTCGGAATGTAAGTTGGGCAGGTGGTTGTACCAAACCTCATTATTAAATGAGGATTTTGTAAAACAGAGCACGAAATAAGTATTACTTCTACACCTTTATAACAAAACTGCAAGTACTTCTGACTGCCTGTATTCATTGCATCTTTTCCATGTGTGATTCCTCTCTTTAATCAGTCGAGTATTTTTTTTTAATTCAATGGAAGCAACAGTTATACCTACGGTTACGATAATATTGTGTGCATACAATTAGTTAGTTTTTTTTTCTATTCATTATGCTCCATAATCGAGGAAAAATAATAAATCCTTAAACCATTTGCTTTTGAGAAAGTTATGATAATAATTTTAGGGTTCCGTATATACAATATACGGATACCCTTATAATATAACTCCGGATTTCCGCCTCTGTCACATTACAGCTATTTTCTCCTAAACTACTGGACGGAGGAGGTTGAAATTTGGTATCAGTGTATAGTTTGGTGACCCGATCAAGAGTACATATCGTAAAAGAAGAAATTTTGATTTTAGGGGTCCTTTTGGAGGGAAAAACTAAAAAAACGTAGAACGTTGCCCGAACTTTACAGGAAAAATAAGGAGAAACCATTGATATTAATTTTGGGGGAAATTATAGAATTACATGAAAATTTAAAAATTACAAATTTTTAAAACTCATCATGTAATACATCAAATGAAAGGAACACAAATATATTTGTTTCATATTTAAAAAAAACTAATTTAAAAGATATTAAGGAAAATATACCAAAATTTACCCATTCCCCCCCCTTATCACCGAAACTATAAAACGTAAAGTGTTGAAAAAAATTAGAGGTATAGAGTCTGACCTGAAGTTTACTGGAAAAATAAGGTGAAACCTCTACTTTTAATTCTGGGGGGCAAATTACAGAATTAAATGGAAAATATAAAATTATAATTGTTTCTAACACATCATGTTATATATCAAATGAAAGGGCTCATTATGACGAAAACAAATATAATTTTTTCATATTTTTAAAATAAATTAATTAAAAGATATTAACAAAATTATAAAAAAATTTACCCATGATTTCTAGTCAATCTGTGAATCAACCATTTTCAACTGAATGTGTGTTTTGATCAATTGTAAGTATTGTGATTGTGGAGAACAAGGAATTCAGGCATAAATGTAGTTATATAACCTTTTACTCCCTTGACTTGATTGGAGAGATTGATCTTTTCTGAGACGCAAATTGCATAGTAGTTTATAAGTCATAACTGACGTAATTTTAACAGCAAACAATTAGAAGTAAATTATTTGAGGCTTAAAAACCCCAAAAAGTTTGGGTTTTTTCGTTTTTTGCTTATAATGTTAAAAGTAATTATCTGTTCATAATACCTTGAATAGAAAAATTGAATAATGTTTATAAATTTTGATCGCAGCATTTTTTCATAAAAAAAGCAGAAAAAATCGATGTAAAGAAAGTGATTTTAAAAAATTCAAAACTCGATCGTAATAACAGATGGAATCTTAATCTGCCTCCTAGTGATAGCTTATAAAGTTGAGATTAATAACGCTGTAAATCGATATTGTACGTAGATCTTGCAGAATTGCAACTTAAATAATTTAGAGAAATATTTTGCAGGACATATAGTATTAACCACGATAGTTCGATAGCGAGATGCAAAATATGTTTTGAAAGCTTATATGTCTTGGATTTTTGTCATAGTGCCGAAATTTACCTAAGCCGGCCCTGGTTTCATTCCAATCCGACATCGATCGCTGGGAGGACAAAAACTTAATCTCGAAAAACCTCGGCAACTGTAGAATTGATACTGGATCGGCCCATCATCGCAGCAGTTAGTTAGTGCAGCGAAGAGCTTATGTTGTATTATTATTGTGATATTCGAATCAGCTGTTGTATACATCTGATGTAAATAAAAGTTCTAGAAAGTGGTAGTGAATATTAGTTTTGCAATTTTAATTGAACCCACGGAGTTTATAACAAGTTTGGTGTCAGAAGTGGGATCATGTATTGTGCATAAGTTATTTTGCAAAAAGTCTGTATAAATTTTCCCAACCTGCCTATGAATCAACTCAGGAATACCTTATTAATGTGCATGTTCACTTAATCTACCCACTTCAATTTTAAGTTATGAGCATTTTGTTCCATACTTCGGGTTTCCATAAAGCAAACTGCGATTTTAACTTCACTTAATCCTTTACTTCTGATCACCAAATTTGTTATAAACTCCGTGGGTTCAAATAAAATTGCAAAACTAATATTCACTACCACTTTTATTTACATCAAATATATGGAACAGCTGACTCGAATATCACAATAATAATTCAACATAAGCTCTTCGCCGCACTAACTGCTGCGATGATGGGTCGCTCCTTTTAAAATCAGCATCGAATCCTCTCGTACAATCCAGTATCAATTCCACAGTTGCCGAACTATTTCGAGATTAATTTTTTTGGTTATCTCATCCATTAGCTGTAGCCTCGGCTTCAAATTGCCGTTTATACATGGGCCAAGATCAGCTGCCATCATGCTGTTCTGATATTTTCCTCGCTGTTAGTCCTGTTGCATTTTTTTTAATTTCTGTTTCTACCTTGTTTTGGATAGCACTGATTTTATCTTTTCTTCATTTACTTCACTTTGTACCGTGTTTTTAATAGAACTGATTTCAAATTTCACTTGGCTCTGGATGGGATCGATGTCATCTACTTTGATTTCAAGAGTCTCAACGAACTGTATACAGGTAACCATTAACTTAATAAACTAATGAAAAAGTAGACCAATATGAACAGGAAATAGTTACGTAAATAAACACGTAATAAACTGCTAAAAAACATATAATATTACAATATACCATGATTTTCATCTCGTGCCCACCTTAAGAAAATTCTACATCCATCAATGTGCCTTGACAGCTATTGTCAGTGCACCCTGCCGCTGGGTGACTATTATCAATAAATTGTCACTGCCGTGATGGCATAAGCGAATTGCTGTTGAATTTCATGCCCGAAAATGGGTTAAATGTTGCTCTATAAACGGGTGTAATTATTTTAAATACCAAAAAAAAACAAGAAATAAAAATCTTTTATCTTTTCAATAACGTAACGCTCAATAGAAAATAAAGTTTTTTCTAGAAACTTGTATTTTGTCCGTTCATTGGGTTTTCTCTCCTCCAAATTTTTTCCTGCAACAGATAAGTATTTAAAAATTGTATATGTAGAACAAAGTGTAGTAAGGCAATTTTGTAAAATGGCCCGGATTACTGGCTGTCTGTACAGAGATTCTTCCTCACAGTTATTCTGAGAGAAAGAGATGTCTACAAAATGATCAACCAGTATTCATGTATATAAGTAATGTATTGTATATTGTGTAATACTTATCTGTGTATGGAGACGTTTCAACTCCGAGTCTGGAGTCGTTGTCAATCGTTTAGTGTTGTTTTCGAGGTTTTTTCTAAAAATTTTTCTCTTTGATTTTGAATTTATTGTTTGTCAAAAAATTTGACAGTGACAATTTGTCGTTTGGCGATCACTTGACGCTGAGGTTACCGGTTTTTTGTTCTGTTAGCAATAAATTCCTCCAGTCCAAATGAAGGTCGGCTGAAGGTGCTCCGATTTCAGTGTTGTTTATCATCATACAGCTGGCTTCTTTAAGATTTCTCTTTTTTAAATTTTCTTCTTTCAACAAAGTCTTTGTTTTATCCCAGTCTATCCTATTGCTGCCGGTGCTCGTTAATACATGATTGGCGAAATTTCATTTGTCCACATGTCTTCTGGAAATGTTATATTGATGTTCTTTTTTCCTTACTTCTAAAGGTCTTGAAGATTCACCGGTATAAGAATGGCCACAGTCACACAAAACACTGTACACACAATTTTTAGAACTCTGGGTTGCGTTAAACGGTTTGGTATGTGTGAGGATAGAGCGCAAGGTATTATTTGTTTTAAAAACGCAAAATATAGAAAAAGCCGCTAGAGACATTATAACAAAACACAAACAAGAATTCACTCCATTAGAACGAAAACACTTAACACCACACTATAGTAAACCTCCACATTTATATGGCGTTCCAAAAATACATAAAGACACAAATACCAATGAGACCCTTTGTTAGTTCAATAAATTCACCATTACAAAACATATCAAAATTTTTACTAAATATAATTAAACCTTACGAAAATAATCCAAACAATTTAAAAAACACTAATGATTTTTTAACAAAATTGAAAAGCATTATTATCAATGATATGATATCAAATGATATACTAGTAAGTTTCGACATAGTTAGTCTTTTTACAAATGTACCTGTTGATAAATCATTACAAATTATAAAAAATAAATTACAGCAAAATATTACCTTACACAACAAAACAAAATTAAACATTGACACAATTATGGAACTAACCGAACTTTGCTTAAACACTACATATTTTCAATTTGAAGGAGATATCTATAAACAAGAATTTGGTATGGCCATGGGTTCTTCTTTATCTCCTATAATCAGTAAAATATTCATATTTTGAAGAAAGATTCATAGGCAAATATAAGAATAAACCAAAAGTGTGGTGGAGATACGTTGATGACATTTTTGTTGTTTGGGAGTATGGTGCTGAAGAACTGCACTCATTCCTAGATTACATCAATAGTCAAGAACCCACAATAAAATTTACAATGGAGATGGAAAATTTGCATAAACTTGCTTATCTTGATGTACTTATAGATGGAACAAACAACATAATAAGTACAAGTACTTATCGAAAACCTACAAATACTAATAGATATTTGAATTTTCACTCCAACCATCCCTTAAATGTAAAGAAAGGTATTGTAAAGTGCTTATATGAAAACATATATTCATCCACCCAAATCTTTAACAAAGAAGTCAATATTATCAAAGAACATCTACTTCAAAATGAATATCCCCAAGACTTTATAAATAAAACTATAAATCAGCTAGAAAGAAAATCGCAACAACAAACCAGCACAAATAACCATCACACTAATACCAACCAAACACAAACAGACAACCATATTATGAACATAATTCCATATATCCCAGGTGTATCGGAAAAAATTAAGCGGTTAGGAAATAAATACAGCGTTAAAACTGTTTTTAAAACAAATAATACCTTGCGCTCTATCCTCACACATACCAAACCGTTTAACGCAACCCAGAGTTCTAAAAATTGTGTGTACAGTGTTTTGTGTGACTGTGGCCATTCTTATACCGGTGAAACTTCAAGATCTTTAGAAGTAAGGAAAAAAGAACATCAATATAACATTTCCAGAAGACATGTGGACAAATGAAATTTGGCTAATCATGTATTAACGAGCACCGGCAGCCATAGGATAGACTGGGATAAAACAAAGATTTTGTTGAAAGAAGAAAATTTAAAAAAGAGAAAACTTAAAGAAGCCAGCTGTATGATGATAAACTACACTGAAATCGGAGCACCTTCAGCCGACCTTCATTTGGACTGGAGGAATTTATTGCTAACAGAACAAAAAAACGGTAACCTCAGCGTCAAGTGATCGCCAAACGACAAATTGTCACTGTCAAATTTTTTGACAAACAACAAATTCAAGATCAAAGCGAAAATTGTTTAGAAAAAAACGTCGAAAACAACACTAAACGATTGACAACGACTCCAGACTCGGAGTTGAAACGTCTCCATACACAGATAAGTATTACACAATATACAATACATTACTTATATACAGGAATACTGGTTGATCATTTTGTAGACATCTGTTTCTCTCAGAATAATTGTGAGGAAGAATCTCTGTACAGACAGCCAGTAATCCGGGCAATTTTACGAAATTGCCTTACTACACTTTGTTCTACATATATAATTTTTAAATACTTATCTGTTGCAGGAAAAAATTTGGAGGAGAGAAAACCCAATGAACAGACAAAATAATTCAAGTCCTCCTCAACAATCTTTTCGAAATTACTTAGAAACGTGTAACTTAACATAACAGTAGATTCCCACAATGTGTGAAAACCCCATCGACACAAATGGCCGATGACATATGCGCGGCGAAAAACACTTTAAATGGCATTTAATGCGGTTAATTTCTTATGAAATTATTTACACAGTTCGAAGGTTGTATCGGATTTATTTGCAACTCTAACAGCGCCTATGCCTATTTACCTCTCTAGATTCATCTAATAAATCTTTATCCGAACAATGCAAGGACAATACGTGCCATTACTTATATCTAACTACCTATCTAATAGCCCATCGATAACTATAAATTATAAATCGTTTAATCGCCGTTTGTTTGGATGAGAGTGTGTTTACGAGGTGGTCAAGCAAACAATATTTAAATTTCGAGTTTCTAATCGAAAGTGTATTGTGTTGGAGAGCATCATGTTCTAACAATTGCTTGTGTAATTTTATGGAGGCTGATTCTAATTTTTTATGTAATAAACGTAAGGTTTGCAAATATAAGGATATGGAATTTGTTAAAAAAATATTGACTGTTTAGGTTATTGTAGGTTGAGTGTATTTGTATAAATTAGTTATGTAAAGTTTTTAGTATAAAAAAGCAATATATAGGGTGTTCCTAAATTGGAGGTACAAACGAAAAGGGGAGATTACTTGAATAGTTTTAGGAAGAAAAACTCCCATAAACATGGGTCCGCAAACGTTTCGTTTTCAATATACAGAGTATTAAAGTTTCAATTTTTTTCAAGTTTTTTTTCTCATAGTATCTGCACTTCACAAGATATTCAAATGAAATTTGGAATAGATATTACAATTAAGAGTTTACATCTTGTGACATGCCAATTTCGATTGCAAATTTACAGGGTGATATTTTTTCGGGAACACTGTCCACTGTTGTCCTTCAGAACTTTTTTTTTGGTGAGCCACTGGTACTTTCAAAAATTCTAAAGAAAAGCTTTGTTGTTATACCAAACTTCATGTTCTCTTGTAGTTTTGTCGTATCTACTACCGGTTTCGAGAAAAAAAAATTGAATGATTCTCTTGAAATCCTCAGAAAATTCCGAATTGTCATAGAAATCTAGTTACCTACCTAGTAGGCTGTGGTGAATGAATAAATTTATTGTTAGTTTTGACAAATCAAATTAAACTCCTGTGTTTTGAAAATTAAAGATGGTTGCATTTTAATATCAAAACATGCCGAATTTTACGAATTCCGAAATGGCTGACATGCATTTCATGTATGGTCTTGTAAATGGTAATTCAAGAGAAGCTAAGCGTCTTTACGTGGAACGCTATCCCAATAGAGTGATGCCTGGTCATCGGATGTTCTCTAATATTCATAGGCGTCTTTCGGAAACTGGATCTTTTTCTGCGAAAAATATTAATACAGGTAGACCACGAAGTGTGAGAACACAACGACTCGAAGAACATCCAGGAACCAGTACAAGAAAAATTAGTGTTACCTTAAATACAAGTCATCAAGTTGTTTGGCGGATCTTGCGGGATTCTTTGCTCTATCCTTATCACATTCAGAGGGTGCAGGCGCTCTTGCCTCGAGATTGTCATCCAAGAATTATTTTTTGTCAGTCCTCATTTTGATTGCCAAATCCTATTCACTGATGAAGCCTGTTTCTCAAGGACTTCAATCATAAATTTTCATAATGAACACATATGGGCTGAGGAGAATCCACATGAAATTGCAGAAGCTTATTTTCAAGAGGAATTTTCATTAAATGTATGGGGTGGTAATATTGGCGATTATTTGATTGGTCCTTTCTTCTTGCCAGGGCGACTTACTGGTCAATCATAGAGACATTTTTTAGAGAACGATTTGCCCTTGTTATTGGATGATATACCTCTTATGATGCGACGTGAAATGTGGTTCATGCACGACGGTGCTCCTGCTCATTTTTCACTTTTGACTAGGGAGTATTTGAACGAAAATTATGTAAACAGGTGGATTGGACGAGGTGGACATCAGCCATGGCCCGCCAGATCCCCAGATTTAAATAGTTTAGATTTCTTTCTATGGGACCATCTGAAATCTCTAGTGTACATAACGCCAGTGAATACCGTAGACGAACTGAGAAATCGTATAATAGGCGCGTTTGATACAATTAGGAATACTCCAGGAGTGTTTGAAAGAGTTCGATCGTCTATGAGAAGAAGAACAGAAGCTTGTATAAGGGTTGGGGGAGGACATTTTCAACAATTGCTGTAGTTTAGTTCCTTTGTTGTTATTTAGTTTTTTTATTATGATTAATTTTTGAGTTGTACGTTTCTTGCAGTAATACATTTTTTATGATTATACCAGTTTATTGAATCTTTAAGAATCATTGCTAGTTTAATAATTCAAAATTTTTTTCCCGACATCGGTAGTAGATACGACAAAACTACAAGAGAACATAAAGTTTGCTATAACAACAAAGCTTTTCATTTCGATTTTTGAAAGTACCAGTGGCTCACCAAAAACAAGTTCTGAAGGACAACAGTGGACAGTGTTCCCGAAAAAATATCACCCTGTAGATTTGCAATCGAAATTGGCATGTCACAAGGTGTAAACTCTTAATTCTAATATCTATGCCAAATTTCATTTGAATTTCTTGTGAAGTGCAGATACTATGAGAAAAAAACTTGAAAAAAATTGAAACTTTAACACTCTGTATCTTGAAACGAAAACGGACCCATGTTTATGGGACTTTTTCTTCCTAAAACCATTCAAGTAATCTCCCCTTTTCGTTTGTACCTCCAATTCAGGAACACCCTGTATACTCACTGACATAGAAATTCCAACACCCAGAAGGGAATTTTTAAACTTAATATAGTTGTGGTATTAAAACATAAATTCTATAGTAAGGAGTAAATGATTCAAATTTGAATAAATACCGGGTTTAAAGGTTTAAATTTTATTTATTATTAAGTTTGTTTATAATCTGTTTTCCACCGCAGTCTAGACACTCCCGAACAATTGTTGGCATTGATTCAATGAGGTGGTCTATTTCTTCTTGAGGAATAGGTACTATCTCAAGCTACCTGTATTCCGTGTCTTATAACCTCCAAAGTTCATAGGGCTGGCGTAAATGTCCGAGCCTTCTACTCATCATATCCCAAATATGTTCTATGGGCGAAAGATCGGGGGATCTGGGCAGTCATGGCAACAGATTCACATTGGTCTCTTCAAAAAAGTTTAAGCTAACTGGACCAACACGAGGACGACCATTATCTTGTTGAAATATGGGATCCATGAGCCGATTAATGCTATAATCGGATGGGTACTGAACTTACTAACCTTGATCTTCTTCAGACGAAAATCTCCCGTATTCGTAGATCCCCTCTCAAACCTTCCCAAAAATTCATTATTCTTAATTCCTATCTTGTCCCACGATGGATTAGTTCCTTACAAAATATCTATGTCACAAAAAAACTTCTTAAAGAAGCTGACAGACTAAGCAGTCGTCTGGTCAAAACTGTCCTTCATCTCCCATCCTCCACAACTTACCCTTTCTTATATGCACCCAAACAAGGTGGAGGTCTTGGTATTTTCCCCTTCACGTTAAAAATTCCAGAAATTATGGCCAGAAGATTGTCAAAAAGTATGTCCCACATTCCACCTATAGCCAAATCCTTCACCGAACACCACATTGGTAAAATCAAGTATTTAACCAATATACATACTACCAGCGATATAACCAATAGTTTAATAAATGACTTAGACAAATCCTGGTCTGGGAATGGTATCAAACAATGTGCCTCCTCGAGTGCTTCGAGTCCTTGGATAGCCAACCCTCCCCCACTTTTCATGAAATAGCTATGTTAAAGCTATTCACCTCCGAGGTAACCTATTACCGTCAATGGATCTACCTTATAAACCTAAAGAACAACGAAACTGCCGCGGGGATATAAAAAACGCGAGTCCAATTGCCATATTTTACAGGGATGCTACATTACACGGCACTCGAATAAAACGACATAACAACATCGTTAATCTCATCGAGGATGTCGCCAAAAAGAGTGGGTGGGAAACTGAAGTCGAGCCGAGGATTAGAGCAGACTCTGGGACCATAAGAATTCCCGACCTTATTATCAACAAAGGCCTACAAACCATCACTATTGAAGTAGGTGTTTTCTGGGAAAGTCCTCGTTCGCACGCCGAAAGTTATAGATTGAAAAAGGAGTATTATGAAGAACCTGACTTCACGAACAAAATTATGGCAATCAAGAATTCCACTAACGTTAAAGTCTACCCTATTATTATTGGAGCTAGGGGTATTTGGTGTGGCAATAACGATGCTCTTCTCACTATTCCAAATTGCAATACTCTTTTTTTTTAAACGTAGACTGATCCATAACGTCATCCTAGGCTCGTTATTTTGTCATAACTTCTTCAACAAAGTCGTATGGAGATGAACCTTCATCAATCTTTCCCTTTAATTTTCCCTTTATTAATTTACATTGTGTGCTATGCCATTTTCATCTATTTTCTTGCTTTTTAAATAAATGATCCTATTAAAATTTCTTAATTGTCAACTCTGTCACGGTTATTTTTAAAATTTCTGTTCATTTGTTATCCGCAATGTAAATTCCATAAGACGATCGGGTTCCAAACGTTCGCTTGCATCGTCGGTAAACTCAGCTCTTGTCTCTAGGTTAACGACACATAAGAACAGCTTAGCTGTTCATAAAATTGTAAACCCTACATCCAGGATGGCTGAAATGTCTTATATATATATCTCTGTAAAATGTATACATTTTATTGAATAATTCTATAAGGGAGTACATAGGGCTCTACGACTTCCTGAAGATAACGTTGCTCTGTCATGTTGCCTGGAACAACGACAACAACTGTTCGGATTACATGTCGCTCAACACCAAATTGAAGTTGAGGTCTTTCTCCTCGACGTGGTCTAACCCTTTTTCGTTTTTCGGCCATCACGCCACCCAAGCACCATCGAGATTCATCAGAGAAGACGATTAGATGGCATTCCACATTCCAATGTTGTCGTTCTCTGCACTACTACGTTGTCGTCGATGCCCAATGGTCATAGATAGCACAAGAGGGGTTCAATAATGACGCAGTCCAAAACGGCGGGAAACCGTTTGGACAATTCAAAGATGGCCTTGTTCTTGTTACCACTCATCAGCCAAATTTCAAGTTGTCGAAAATCGGTCTCTAAAGGTCATTAGTCTTAGACGCCGATCTTGAAATTCATTTGTGTCCCTTCGACTGCCGGTGCCTGCTCTTCTGATTTTGGGTATTATCAAACCACGCTTGACAACATCTCATAACAGTTGGATTTCGGTTCGCGCGGTTACGAAATGAAATATCCGGCTCCCGTAAACCAATAATTCGACCTTTTTCAAATTAATTTAGCTCACGAGAGATTTGGATTACACGTACAAGCATTTTAACAGTATTAAAGATCGGTTTTCGGATCCCTTTAGACATTTTGTTTTTTGGCTATAATGAAAATGTCCTAATAAACTGCAGGAGGTTCTGTGTGTATGGCCCTAAGCTTCTTGGGTATTTTAGTGTGCAGCACATTTTTTTAAAAATGGTTTGACACTGTGCGATACCGAATTATAATATCCAACAAAAAGAATATTCCAGGTAAATCTAGACGTACTGAGTTTGGTATTTTTTGCTGGTTTGGATTAAGTCGAAGGAGATGGATGTAGTATTAGAGAATATCCTTCAATCTGTATTGCCCAGAAAACTGGGGACAATTTGTTTGTGTTATGAAATTCTAAACTATGTGATATAAACTGTATTTGGTATTATAACATTAACTTATAGCATTCAATTACATACATTTTAGGCTGGAAACGCACCAGCCGTAACATTTTATTGCGCAACGTATCGCAACTTTTTGTTGTGAAAGGTAATGTTGCAATCAAAAGTTGATACAATTTCATATACAACATTTGGGTCGCAACAACTAATTAGGTATCTCAGTACATAACCATCCCCCGTCAAAGTGAGAAGTCTTAAGTATATAATATTAATATTTAAAATTAAGTTTGTAGGTTCAATCATTGAGTAATTTCCTATTCAAAATAAAGCTTTAAAAGTACTTTCTTCTCTTTTATCAAACTTCATTATATATTTTAAATACATCATCAGTAAAGCTGTCAAATTTGGGCATCCGAAGTGTAACCTCTTGCAAGAAACAGGTGTGTCTGGTGGGCTGTTTGACCAATGAAACTGGTCTGGCTGGTTATAAAAGACTTTCAAAGACTTCCCTGAGTATCTTATATAAAACTCAGGGCTGAGAATATAAGTAAAGTTACATTATATTATCTGGAGCTTTAAAGCGTCGGACAAAACTTACGACCCACAGGAAGTGTCTGGCGGTTTTAATTATTAATTTCTCTCATATGCTTTAAAAATCAGCCGAGAATTGAAAAAAAGTAGGATTAATTTTTACCTGGTACCTCGAAAGGGACCAATAATTCAACCTCTAACACTACTTTGCCCAAAACATTTCATCTTTGAAAAAATCAGTAACTTTTGGCGGCCCTGGGATCTTACTCTAATAGCATCTATGTTTTACCAAAAGAATATTAAATTTGGACTTGACCTGGGTGTTGCGATTTCTTTGTTAGTGAGTATATAAGACAACAACATGTTCATGTAGTAGTCTTGTTTAGCAAATGCTATTAGATTGAGTTATGTTACATTACATTTTATTATATTTCATAACATTTCATTACAATACTACTTACAGTTACTTACACCACTTTACATTCTAGCGTGTCAATTTTTGCAAAGTTAATATTACAATATCCTTACAATAGTCCAATCCCCAAAAGGAAAACAACTTTAATTGACATGCCTCGAAGTTTCCTTGGACTTCCATCGTCTTGAAGTGGTTGATCTGCTATCAATGATAGGAAATTCATTGGGTCTTATCTGGTCCAATCAGCGTCGTCGTTCCTGGAGGTTGGTTGCCGGTGATGCGTAGCGGCAGAGGCTGAAGAACAGTTCTCCAAATATTTATAATTTGGACGCTGGGCTCGCTAATTAAATTTTCGTTGGAGATTATATATGCGGTCTCTATGAATTTTTTTTGTACCAGTGTTCTTCCTTGTGACTTGCTTTGGCCTGGCCCAGTTGCTATTATGGTATTCGGTCAATGCGTGACTTCTTTTTGGGCGCCCTTTGAGTAGCCGTGCGGTGTTCCTTAACCCTGGTGTCCAGCGGTCGCTTTGGCTCTTCAATGTAAAGATTACCACATTCACACGGTATGCTGTATATACAGTTATTTGTTATTGCTGGTGCGTCGGGCCTCGTTCTTGTTATCATGCTCCTCAAGGTGTTGTTACTTTTGAACATCATTCTGATTCCATAGCTGTGTGCAATTCTTCTAAGTTTCTCCGACAAGACTTTAGTATACGGTAATAGTAGAGGTGCTACCGTGGTGTCCTCTTCCTGCCTAAGTGGTTTGTCCAGGTCTTCAAACGCCTTCGTAATGATCGTTTTCGGATATCCATTCGCCAAAAGGTCTTCTCTAAGTTTCACTTGTTCTTCTGTAAGTGCTTCGGGTGTGCTGCAGATATTTTTGGCCCTATGGATTAGTGTTTTGATGATGCCAGTTTTCGTTGCTGATGAGTGGTTGGAATTGTAGTGAAGGTATAATCCTGTATGCGTAGCCTTCTTGTAGACTGTTGTTTGGATCCCGTTCCTAGTCCTTTGGCACTTTACATCAAGGAATGGTAGGCACCCACTCTCTTCCATCTCCATGGTGAATCTAATGGATGGTTGGGATTGGTTCAGGTGCTCCAGGAATGCCTGTAGTTCTGTCTCTCCATGTTGCCAAATAAATGAGGTCATCGATATACCTTAACCATAGCTTAGGCTGCTTCTTGTAACTCCTCAGTGCATGTTCTTCGAACCATTCCATGTAGAAGTTGGCAATGGTTGGTGATAACGGGGAACCCATAGGCAATCCATCTTCTTGCATGAAGAATCGGTCCTTCTTCTGAAAGTAGCAATTTTTGAGACAACATTCAAGCAAGTCCATGATTGAGTCTATTGGCAGCTCTGTCCTCTCCATCAGGGTTTCAGTTTCAGTAAAGACTACCTACTACCTAAAGAACAATTGCTATCATAACATTATTTTATTTTGCAGAAACCTACAATCTTGAATCCGCTCTATAAACTCAAGCAGTTTATTAATAAAGCTCATTCTTCACATTAAAATTTAAAGTATTGAATTAAAATGTTTTTAAAGTATTTCTAATAAAAGTTTTTGCTCTTATCGAATCTACAGATAATATTTTGTTACAATATGTAATCAATAACTGAGCTCTGTTCCTAAAATAGACATTTTACAGCTTATTGAGTTTTCTCTACTGAAATTCATGGATTTCACTTCGTATATTTCATGGGTAGCAAAAACTTAGGAATTTGAAAGTAAATTGCTGTAGCTACTCACAGTTGCAATTAAAACAGCCATTGTTATATTTTTTTTAGTTGGAGCACATAGCTCGATATCCAGATGTATCACCGGTCTTGTAAACTTGTAAACGTTTTTAAGAAATTCGTAAGTACATCGAATTTCCTGTATCAATGGGTCATTTGACGCGGTAAAAGGCGAAACATAGCTGGTTGACTTTCATTCATAAATTTATGCAAAACAAACCGATTTCACCTCATTTCCTTAACGCAACATGTCATTAGCCTTGTAAGTACACATTTCGCATAAGGCTCACACTAAACTGCGTCGGTTAAACTCATGTACCTCGAGCAATTTTGACGTGTGTAGATAAAAGATATTGTCAATTCGATCGCTAAAGCATTCTGGCAAGCCGCATTTGTTCGAACATCGATTGAACATTCACACACACACACAGACACACACATTGGTAATTATCGTTAG
This sequence comes from Octodonta nipae, assembly GCA_034190945.1. Taxonomy (NCBI): domain Eukaryota; kingdom Metazoa; phylum Arthropoda; class Insecta; order Coleoptera; family Chrysomelidae; genus Octodonta; species Octodonta nipae. The sequence goes on from CM067217.1 coordinate 13,746,641, forward strand.
CGAAAATGACCTTTACGTTGTGTACACGTTCTCGAGGTTTATACTGAGTGGATTAGAAATATTTCTGTTGGTAGGTATGTTTGAGGTAGTTTGACAATTGACTGTCATTTTAGACATCAGAGTGAAATATTCATTTTTAACCGACTTCCAAAAAGGAGGAGGTTATCAATTCGTCGCTTATATTTTTTTGTATGTATGTTACCTGATTTCTTCTCCTGTGGTGCACCGTTTTTGTTTAATAGAATATATAACCGGATTGGTGGAACTTCAAATTTGGAAAAGAATTCTATTAGTAAAGAGATGAAATTTGTGAATGAACACATGCATGCATGGAAATCGACCAATATCGCTAATATTTTAGTAGATTTTTCGATAACTCCTTATGGATGTGTATAGTTTTTTAACGTTTAATCTATTAAGGAAGATCTGTAGGTGATCTCATATACTTTTCTGCGACGTGCAACTTGCAGTTTTGCAGAGTATACCAGGCAAATACCTATTTAAATACAAATTTTCCATTTTGCGAAGATGGTGCTTTTGGTTGCCACATTCTCCCGGCCTACACATGTCAAACTTTAAACTGCTATTTGATGCGTTTATAGACAGGGTGTTTAGTTATAGCAAACAAAATCACAAAGTAAAGTGGTAGAAGGAGTTGCATTTATATGAAGATTGAAATATAGGACGGACTAGAATGATAGTGGTCCGTAGGCAACCCGTATATACAGGATGGTTGGAATATAGGGTGGACTGGACGTTTGGTGCTATAAAAATGTTGGAAAAAATGTGAAATTAAAATTATATAGGGCGATTAAAAAACTGTTATATGATGTGGACATAAGCAAATCATATACAGGATGGTTGAAATATATGCTGGAATTGCATTATATTTATACAGTGTGATTTAAAAAATATTTCTTTTAGAGCCCATAAGAAGTTGCATAAAGTGTGGAGAAATTAATATTACACAGGGCGATAATATAAAATGTTAAAAATGAAATAATTTATGGGGTAGCCCACAAGGAGTTATATACTATGGTTGAAATATAGGACGGATTTGACTCCGTCCTATAGTTTACAGAAGGCAGCTAACAAATTTATGCGTATCGGTGGGCAGTCGTATGTACAGGATGGTTGGTACTTAGGTTGAAGTGGAATTATCTATCTATCTATCTATCTAGTTATACAGGGTTGTCAAAAAAATTTTAAAAATGTTACATGGCGTAGTCCATAAGGCATAAATATATTTTGGTCTTATTAAGTCAAAGCGTACTAGTACATTAGAGACTATGTATGCCGCCTCGATTAATTTTCTTTTATACCAGTGTTCTTCCTTGTGAATTAGCCTTGCCTGGTCTCAGTTGATGTTATGGTGTTCTGTCAATGCGTGATTAGCCAATTCAGACTTTGTTAGCTCTCCCCTTTGAGTAGTTATGCGAAGCTCCGTAACCCTCGTGTCCAGTGGTCGCTTGGTTTCCCCAATGTACAGATTGTCACATTCACAGAGTATGCTGTATATACAGTTTTTTGATACTGCAGGATTATCCGGCTTTGTGTTTGTGATCCATATCTATGCGGATGACAGCTCCATAGCTAAATACTTAAAAGGGACATCACTTACTCAATAATATCTTCCACTATCTCCAATTTATATCTGAGCTGTTCATTTCATGTTGTCATGCCTTTTGTTATTTCTGCAGATAATCTTGTTATAGAATTTTGCTGTTTTATTGAATATATGCAGATTTCTTTGGAAGTTACTCTGCTCAATTCCATTGTTAACAAGTACTTCAGGTGTAAGTTTTCTATTTATCTTGACTCTATATTCTTCTGGGAATAGATATTATGAATAGTTTTGATTGGTGTTCTTCTGTTGCAAAATATGCAAGTAACATGTTGATCTTCCTTGTCTCCGCATCCCTTGGGGTATCCATCTCATAAGCTGGTAATGTATTTTCTATCATCCAGTGAGCATGTTGGTTCAGATTAATAGTTTATTCTTGATGTCCTGAATTCTTGTCTGTTCGACTTCCACTGTATCCGTGGTTCGGTTATTTGGAATTCTAGCCCTTCTAGATTTTCCTGATGTTCTCCTCCAGTAGTCCGTCTCCCTTGCTAACAGCATGTTTTTTCTGCTCTTTTTCATAGATTTCACTACCATATGTTAGGTTAAGTTCGGTAATGCTCGTCGCAAGGATGTTATAAATCAGTTTTTTTTTCAACTCTTGATTTTGTTTTCTTTGCTGTGTTTCTCTCCTTTATTACTTTGTCAAGATTGCAATCTTGTGATATTCTGAATTGCAAGTACTTATACCATTTACAAAGTTTAAGTCCAGTCCCAATTTTTTTTGTTACTAATCATCTTGGTTGATTAAAAAACTTACGTTGGTTGAGGAAGATAAGTTTTTGCTAGCATAATAACGAGACAGGATCCCGATAGAAGTTCCGGTAAAGAAAAGAAAAAAATTAGAAAGTGAATAGTGATACACAACTTTGTAGGACAGTGTACATTAAACAATGTCAAGTTGAAATTATAGAATGCATAAAAAATCCTTCAATAACGAGCTTTATTGACTGTTAAGCGTATTCACCATTAATGAATTCTTGCAAGATTACTTATTAGAAAACAATAGTGGTAATTCACATAATAGTGACATAAATCTCAATTAGGTAATAAAATCTGTCAACACCCGGGATTTTTTATTCCTTTGTGTATGCAGGTGCGGGCGATCCGTGAAAAAATACGTGAATAATAGTATGTGTCATACAATATATTTGAAAGTGACTTCCATTAAAATCTGCTTTAATACTTACCTTTTGAAATCTCTTCAGAACCATATCAAAACAAAGAAAAGTTGAATAAATAGTTGAAATATATATTTTGAGGGGGGTATGTTAAGAAGAAATTTATTTAACTGGGTAACCTATATACAGGATGTTCTAAAATTCAGTGTTTCAGTGTCAAGCGAGGATGTATTAGTACCACATTTGTAAGTGCTGTGAGTACAATTTTCCATTTTTTTTCACGTACTTCTATAACTAAAAATTTTTCGGAATAATTGTATGTCTGAAAAATACGTTTTTTTACAGAAAAAATGGAAAATAAGCGGAATTTTTGAGAAAAAATGTCTAATGTAGCTTGTTTGGTTACATCTAATAGTAAATATGTTAGTGCTTCAAACAGCATTTATGAATTATTATAATAAAGACGGCATTTCAAGGAACCCTTTAATTGTACTGTTACGAAATTTACCAAAAGCCGACCCTTTTTCATTTCAGTACGACAACAAACGCTTTGAGATAAAAAAAACGGTTCTCGAAAAGACTCGGCAGCGGAAGGAGTGATGATGATTTTTACGAGAATTTTCTATGTTGGGCTTATAAAGGAAGCAAGCTACGTTGGAGAGTTCAGTTATACCGCGACGACTAGTGTATATGGGAATGTATTGTGATATTTGAATCAGCTGTTTTAATGTAAATAAAGTTCTAGAAAAGTGAAAGTAAATATTGGTTTTATAATTTTAAATTGAACCCACGGACTATATTGCAGTACTTTATTCTTGAATATGTTAGGTATCAACAAGGTAGTTAAAAAAACATATATTAGACGATACTTTTTGGAAAAATTCAGCTGCCTTTAGCAAAATCCTGAAATCTGATAGTTTCCGATAAATCTATATTATGGGAAGTGCCCTTTGTTTTTATGATGCCCCGACAGATGGGGGCGAATTTTTTTAGGTATACTGGAGAGCGTTTCAAATTTATTTGTAAACCTACTCAGATCTGGAAGACGAGTAAGTTATCGATTTAATTTCAGAAACGGTCCGTTTAGTGAATTCGGTTATGGTGGTGACACATCTAGCCCCATTAGAGCAATAATTTGGTCAAGTGCGAGTTGGACTCGCATACTAAGGGTTCCGTACCACCTTCAAGATTCTAATATTCCAGTTTCAGACAAGCAGGGAATGAGTGCATTTTCTTATATTTAACCTAATATCTTTTAAAGGAAGCGTTTTAAATTTATAAAAAATAAACACTTTTATTTTCCACACATAGAATTTATTTTATTTGCTTCAGGATTCGCTTGATTTTTATAACAATATATATGTATTTAATTATCTAATTTGGCCCACAAAAATTAACATTAGAGTTTTATTTTACTAATAAACTTTCAGGGAAGACTTTTATGATCTGTTTGAATTTTGAGGCTCTGTAGATTGGACGATATAGGGCAAACAAAATAGGTCAAGTTTTAAATTATAAATTATTAAATATATTTTTCAAAATTTAAATAGTGTAGTTTCTAAAGTGGGAATTAAGTCGATGTTTAATATTTTAGTCAATATCTTTTAAACAAATGATTTAAAAATATGAAATATTTGTAATTGACATAATGAGCCTTTTATCTGATATGATGCGTTTGAAAATTGAAGTTTTATTTTCCACTTAATTGTCCCTAAAATTACTATGGGGGTTTTCTAATAATTTTTCTTATAAATTTCAAGTGAGCACCAGTACCCCTAATTTTTTTCAAAATTTTAGGTAGTATGGTTTCGGAAATAAAGCGAGAAATGAGAATTTTTATACTTTATGTTAATATCTTGTAAACAATTAATTTAAAAAATATGAAAAATATTTAATTCTATAATTTGGCCCCCAATAATAATAGTAGGGATTTCTTCGTATTTTTCCTGTAAACGAAAAAAAATTAGGTCTTATAGTTTGGGGAATAAAGGGGAATGGGTAATTTTTTAAATATATTTTTTTAAATATATTTTTAAATATTTATTTAAAGAAAATAAAAAAAATATATTAGTATTCATCAAAATGAGTTCTTTGATTATAATCAAAGAAATATATCAAAATATTTAAAAATATATTTAAAAAAATGTATTTAAAAATTTACTTATTCCGTTAGAAACAATTATAATTTTTTTATTTTCCATTTAATTCTATAATTTGCCCCCAAAATAAAAATTAGGAGTTTCCCCTTATTTTATATTTTTGTTAATATCTTTTAATTAATTTATTTTAAAAATATGGAAAAAATATATTTGTTTTCGTCATAAGGAGCCCTTTCATTTGATATGTAACATGATGGGTTAGATAGGGGGGGGGGTAATGGGTAAATTTTTGTATATTTTCGTTAATATCTTTTTAATTATTTTTTTAAAATTTGAAGATCAGGGGGGGTCGATTTATTTAGTTTTCCCCCCAAAAGTACCCCTAAAATCAAAATTTCTCCATTTTCGCCTTTCAGTTCGTCAGATAAAACTGGTCTTTACATGGTGTCATATCTATATATAAATAGGCTAAGACAAAACGATTAGGTACCATTTTCTCCTCTGTTTCTCAACCGATTTTCTTCATTTTTGTTTTGTTTAGTAGCTACTGACGACCTTCAGTGCAGAATGCTAATCTTAATTTATAATATTGGTTCATTCATTAAATAAAATATAATAAAAATTCATTATTTACGTCAATAATGTCAATACCAAACAAATGAATGTGCTGCGTGCCGCTGCCGCCAGACTCAAACCATTGAGTAATTATATATAGACAGACTAATGCTATTATATACTTAGAGCATGTACATCTGGAGGTGGCATGCAAGCGTTGTTATTGTTTAGTGGGTAAAGTAATCGTTGAATATCATTATTATACAGGGCGATTCCAGATATGTTAGAAATATTTTTTTTAATGGGTGGCACATAAGCAGTTGCATATTTATATAGAGTAGAGTGCAATTATAACTAATAAAATAATAATATAGGGAAGCCCATTAGCGGCTGAATTTACAGGGTTCTTGGAACAGAAGGTGCGGTAGAATTACAGTTATACAGGGTGGTGCAAAAAATATTATACAGAGATACATATACAGGGTGGCGGAAATGGAAAGGCAACATTTCGGAACCCATAAGCAGTTGTATATATAGGGAAGATGAAATATAGGGTGAGAGGAATTATAGATATACAGGATGGTGATAAAAAATGTTAGAATAGGAAATGATTTATACAGTAGACCACGAAGAGTTCCATATATATAATGATTGAAATATAGGTCGGAGTTGTTACAGAAGATAATTAAAAATTTCATAAACAAAAAGAGTAAATATGGTGGGTCATAGGCAGTGGCATATACAGAATGGTTTACCCGGTGGTTGAAAAATGTTAAAAAATATTATGCGTGGTCCGTAAGCATTTGCATATACAGGGTGGTATATAATGCGATGGAAATATTATAATGAGGATTTTAATAAATGTTAGAGAATTGAGTGCAATTATAGCTATACAGGGGTGTTAGAAAAAATAAATATGTAGAGTAGCCCATTAGCAGTTGAATTGTTGTCATTAAATTAAGAATTACGAATTTGAACACGAATAAAGTTCTATGAATTATATCTGAAAAAAACTTGAATTTCGTTACTTATTTGTAGAACCGAGATGTAAGGCCGACATCTAGGATTTTCGAGGAAACTATCACACAGAGGTTCCGAATCTGGATCCGTTCTGTGTAATTGCTGTTCTCCCTAAAGTCCTAGGATAGAATGTCACGATAAAATTTTCATGTTACTTAACCTGCCAGAGATATTGACACAATTGGTCGAATTTCGACCACTAGGCGACAGCTAGTTAATATAAATTTTCTGTGGTTCGAAAACAATTGTTACACGGAATAATGTTCCTTACTTTCACCCCATACGTTTAAGATCATTATACTACTTTTCTTAAGGCTAATATGTATATGACGACTAGCTCTCGAAAGCAATGACATTTTCGGTACTGTTTTTATCAACAATCGTAAAGACTAGAAATAAATTTTTGTTACACGTTTTATTCATTTGGTGAATTAGTTTTTATTCCGGTAATTAATTTCAACAGTAATGTCAAATTAAACATATAAAAAAGTAGATTACAAAAAAAAAATTGATGTTAAGTTTAAATCTAGATTTTCTTCGAACAGATTGAAATAGAAACTGAATACGCTTAAGAAAATGATACTGGAGAATCCAAATCAGATGATATTTGTGAAATGAATATGTCACTAGAAATAAAATGCATTTTATTGTTTATAATATACGTTTATAAGTAATATTTACTTTATCTACTTTTTTAACGTTTTTTATTACAAATTCTGTTTGTATTTTTCAACAAAAAGTTCAAATAAAATATTCGACACTTATTACTTGTTTATATGATATAGGCTAATTTAAAGAAAAAATTCAAAATTTCAATTCGATTTCAATTTCTCAACATTTTTCAATTTTTCCAGCGTTCGACGTCACTACTCATAATTCATACGATGAAAAGTACAGTTTAGTTAAAAAAATAGGGTTAGTTATTTCATACTGAACGATAGAACATACTTCCCGTCTCTCGTTACCTCCATGTATGTGTCTCTCATTCTTTCTGTCATTCTTAGTAATGTATATACATTTTAGTGTAATTTAAATATAGCCGTAATGAGGTCACTTTATTTATAACAAATTAAATTATCGGAACATTATTTAAGTAAATATTTGTTTAATATCAAAAGCATCTTCAGACTATTCCTCCCAATAGCTTCTGTAATATAGTTTAATGTAATAGAAGTAACTGTTTTATTAATTTTTAAAAACACCTCTCACTTACCTAACAGAAATTAATTTAATCCCTATGAAATATATAATCTATATATAAGTAGGCAAAGACAAAACGATTAGGTACCGTTTTCTCATCTATCTCTTAACCGTTTTCTTCATTTTTGTTTTGTTTAGTAGCTACTGACGACCTTCAGTGCAGACTGCTAATATTAATTGATAATATTGGGTCATTCATTAAATAAAATATAATAAAAATTCATTATTTACGTCTATACTGTCAACGCCAAACAACTGATGTGGCTCCGCTGCCAGACCGTCAAAACTCAAAACATTGAGTAATTATATATAGAGGGACCGATCGTTAGATGCTTTTATATAATTAGAGCATATACTTCTGGAAGTGGCATGCAAGCGTTGTTATTGTTTTGTGCTAAAATAGTCAATGTAGTAGATCAGCATTGTTTTTTCGGACGCGTTGCAGTAACTTTCATATTAAATATTCTGTTTTTAATGTGAATTTAATTATTTGATTAATATATTAATATTACAACCTTCCCGAAGGTGTTGTGTAAAAAATTGTCAGACAGCGGACAATAGAAAATAAATTAAATATTTAAGTTCTCCTAGGGTTGTTGGTCCTCTCTTTTCTTTAATATTCCTGAACTTGCTTGAAACCGCAAATGACGAAAACAAAAAAGAACAATTTTTCAATTATTATATAGAATATTTTGCTAGGAGCGGTCCAGCCAAAAAATTGGGGGGTCATTCATTTGTCAAAAATATTTCGAATACCGATATTTGATTACATTTTTATTTTATTTTATTTCAATAGATTTGTCAATATGAGTGAACCATTTTGGTCATTATATCCTCTTCTCCGATTTATCCATAACTCTGTTTATTATAAAAATATACATGTACAATTTCATAAAATAGGGTCGAATTTCGACCACTAGTTATGGTAAAAATATGTAAATTCAATAGGTACTCAAACATGATTTCATAATTAACAAATTTAACACACCAACAAACACAAACCTGCAAACAAATTAACTTTTCGTTTAGTTCTAAAATCAAATTGTTTTTTGAATATATCGAATACCGCACAACAATAATTTTTAGATTCTGCTCTTAAAGTCATATGAAGTATGTGTTCTAAGGTTCGTTATTAATGTGTATTACACGCTACTTCCAGAAATATATGCTCTAACGTCCGATATTAAGGAATTAAAAATAAAGTATTTACTGTAAACTCAGATAATCAGAAGTGTTTAATGTAAAATGAACTTGGTCTGCCCAAAAATGTAATGGTAATTTGGTAAGTGGTAATGAAAATTGGTAACGTTGCCCTTTTTGTGGTATTCTCAATTCGGACTTACGTCAACTCTCTGATTTAAAATATCGCAGAGAATTAGAATATTTATTTGAACAAATTTTGTGCTGGTATTGTATATTAATCGGCTGTTATATCTGTTTATTGTTTCCAATTTATTCATTTTCTCTTAATTACACTTAATATATACACTGATCCCTGTTTTTTTTACACATAACAATAATCTGTATGGATATTTCAAGGTCACACTACCATATTATTACTTTCTTATGTGTGTAAGTGTGGGCTTCTGTTAGAAAGATTTCACCTAAAAAAATACTTTCTTTGAGGTGAGGCTTAAAACTTTTTTCCACTGACTTTGACAAGCTATACCGTAAAAACTGTACATGCTAATTTTCTCATATTCAAAAGGCTCAACTTCCTCTTAATGGCCTAACATTTGGTAATTCCCTATTGATAAATTTTAAATTATTTCAAAAACTGTTTGAGATAGGTTACGAATATGTGACTGCAACCTTACCTTATTACCTGATTTCGTAAAGTTTTCAAAATATTTTCTTCCATACAGGGTGTATTAAAGGAAATATTTTTAAATTTTGGTACCTACACGTAGACATGTATAAATTGAAGTACCTTTTATAATGAGAACGTAGGTTTTCACGGTCAGAGTCATAGCTGATTCCGTGTTCCGACGTTTCGTCCACACTCATAAGGCGCTTTTTCAAGGATGAGAAAAAAAACAAATGTTACTTACCTGGCGGCGACCCCATTCATTTAGTCTTTTTCTCACAAACACACTTTTGAAACTCCACTTTTATTAAACTTGTCACACTGACGCACAAATTGTAAATGTGTGGGCAAAACGTCGGAAAACTTTTTCTATATGTCTGTTTAAGTATATAAATAAATTAATTCGAAAAAATGACGCAATCCAAATCCGGAGAAAGCAGAATCTACCTTTTATAATATTAGAAGTAAACTTGGCAAACATTCTTAGCAATGAATAAGATGAGTTTCCACTTACTTACTAACCTAACCTTTATTACTCCATTTTCCTCAAAAATAAACTGTCGGGTAAATCGATACACGACCCAATGATAAGAAATAAAACACAAATGTTTTATGAATATCGCTTTAATTTTAGAATTAGTCCACATGTACACAAGACAATTCACATCCTACTTTCAAATTACATTTTTTGATTGACTCCACTGTCATTAAATTATTTAAACTAATAAATTATTATACTAGTGGTGGAAGACAGTGGCGTCAAACAAACAATAACAAAAGCATTTATGCGGATTATTATTTAAAAGAGGAGTACTATGTACAAAATCAAAAGAAATAATTAACGTTTCTTGTTGAAAAAAATTGCTTCAATAGATTGCAAGGTACACATACTTAAGAAAGGATCAATGATTTTCGTTTCATTTTCACTTTTTGTTCTAGAGGCTATTACAATTTTCTTATAAATATTACGAAACATGAGTCTCACAACCATTGCTCCTATCTTGTTTCAGTGTATTTATATCCTCCGCCTACTTTGTTTTATCTTCCTGGATTTCTATATTTTTTTTTCGTTATTCTCAAAAAACTATGGAAAGCCAGTCGATGAGTTAACATAAATAATTTTTAAAACGCTCTATAAAATTCGAAATATACAATTTTACAGTTTTCTTTAACAAAAAACAAATATATACACTTTCAAATGTTTACAGGCGGTATATACACACATTAAATTATAAAAAAGGAACATGCTATGAATTTTTTATAAACTTTACATGAGTACAGTCTAGAAATCACTGTGATAATATAATAATGCACTAAAAATTATAACTAGTTAAAAATAATCGACGAAATATGTTGAATTTAGACAATACTAATTTCTCGAAAAAATGTCAATTTATAATTTTTAGTGATTTATTTCTAATAGAGCAGCACCAAACGAAAAATTTTACCCCAAATAAAAAAATCGTATATATTTTGTACAAATATATACATGTGATTTTTTTTGTACTTTCATAAGCTTATACAGGAAAAGCATTTCGGGAAAATTAACAGTTTTCCAATGCTATCATAAAATTTAAAAAATGCTTTTGTACGTATTACATAAAAATGGGATTGGAAATACAAGAAACAATATAATTGTTCAATTCTTTCATTCTCTTACCTAAGAGTTTTATCTCTACATATTGCAAAAACACCCCGTATATGGTGGCGCCAATTTTGAAATGTTTATTTAAATCAAATTTAAAAAATTGTTTTACTTTTAACGTGTATATAAGAGTGTCTTGGTGAATTATTACGTATTAGGCAACTATTCCAAAATATGACTTCTTAGTCATTAAAAATAAATCTAGCTATTAGAAGTCCAAACTCATTAATCAAGGATAGCTGTAGACATTATAAATAGTTACAATACTGACCGAATTTGTAATAGAAATCATAGTACACTATAAGTTACTTAAAAAGTACAATTTGGATCGAAGTAACGCGGGATAGAGCTAGAGGACTCTCAATAAAGGATAATCATGCGCTAAAATATTTAACTTCTATGTTGATGCAAAATTCGTGTTTAAACACCTCAGTTTCGTAGTTTTATCATCCTTTAACAGTTTCAATGGCTAAACACTTCATTTCTTATATGTAATCATTTCGTATTGTATTTTTACGGTGTCATATAAAAAAGTTGCCTAGTTCAATATATCTGTCCTTTCAACCTAATTTCTCTCTGTTCTAAGCCACACTGTTAAAATTAAACTTATCATAATTGTTGAATATTGGAATCTCTATATTGGTGTCTACAACTGGCTCCGATATAACTGGAAAGTTTTGTTAAAAAAATATAGGTACACTATACCGCTGTTCTTTAATATTCTTTGAATGGTTATACGGTATAAGCACTCCAAAATAATTTTCTAATCAATCTTAAATTGTGTCCATTGTAATGCCCTGTTTTAGATGTTGATCTTTTTTCTATTTATTTTTCAGGAGAAAGGTTTATTATACTTTGATGTTTTCACCAAGTTTTCAAATTTTCCTTTGCTCCAAAATTTAAATAAACAGTTAAAACTTAAGGTTATTTGTGATAATTTTTTTTTCTGGATAACCACTTTTTTTGGATAAACTTCTTTTCTAACTTGTCTGATTTTTTATTCTATAACAATGATCGTTATTTTGCGTTTTTTCGTAACCTGTGTCTTACTCATGAATGGGTGTAGATTTTAAAATTTTTCTTGTACTGTGGTCTGTAAATTGACTTAATTAAAGTCCAGCTTCAGATGTGAATGCCAAAATAGGTTAGCCTAAGTTTAAAAAAACGGTCTATAAGAAAATTACTTAAATCTGAAAAAAAATAACGTCGGGCTATGCATCTGGTGGATTCAGAAGATACTGCTAACCCTGATTTATGTAGAATTAAATTACCACATTTTTCTGGAACAACATTGAAAAAAGGTCTCTTTGTTACGCATGGTATGCCTGATATCAGGGAAAAGTTCAATCGTGATCGAGAGAATGGCTTTGATTAAATTTAATCAAGAAAGTAACTAAGTTAATGGCCAAGACAAAAGACTCAAACTAGTATTGATCGTTGTTGCTAAGGTGCTGCAGAGTTTCAACTATATAGACTCTTTTTCCGACAATATGAGTGCTGTCAATGGGAATATAAGAGTGGAAGAAATATAAGCCAACTGAAAGGTAAGAGTTTTGTCTAATCTGGTGTTGAAGGTTAAAAGATATGTTCAACCAAACAATTTTTTTTTCATTCCTACTACTGCAACATTTCATTATGTTGTGATACTTCTGTGGGCTATATAAGTTCAAAATGCTGCCTCAGCATCCAAAAAGCTAAACCAAAGTGTCAGCAAAAAACATTTTAAAAAATTTCAAAAATCTATTTTTTGTTGAATTTTTGTATGGAATACTCCATTTGCGCAGTAATCCTATAATCCTGAGTTGGGAACATCGAACTAGTAACCAGTTAAGTAAACTTTTGTCCACTAAGCTTGTCAACTAAATTGTAAAACACCCTGGAAAACTTGAGTCAAAGTAATTATGCTTTAAACTTTCCGTTATCAGTAATAGTTAATAACAGCCACAATAAAATAAAAATTGCCTCTTAGTGTCTTTATTATTTAAATCATTAATACATTTTAATAAACAACCCCAAATTGGCGCCCCTATTGTTTTAAAATTGAACTCGTCGAATTGAAAAGTTACTTATTACCGATAGCGCGTATTTTTTGCAGTTCCGCAAGGTTCTATCACAGGCTCACTATGCAAATCGCTCCCTCACTTTTCAATATCGACGAAAAGTTACAAGTAATCTTTAGTACGGTTTCATAATTTTACCTTAATACAAGAATTATGGCAATAAGTATCTTCACTATTATTTTTCCGTCATTTCCTCGATTTGTTTAACGTCCAAACCGTTTACCATTTTTTCGATGCTCTTCAAATCGCTGGGCGAATTCGCAGTCTCAGGCTTCGGTGACGTGGTGCTTGGCCTCAGGGGTGGAGACAAGGAACCGCCCCTGATTTTTCCCGAAGGAGAGTTGCTCAAGCTGCGGGTGTGGGAACTCGGAGTAACGGTTTCAAACGCGCTTCCAAGGGGTGAGGAACTGACACCAGGGGTAGTATTAGGTAGTGTGTAAGGGGTAAACCTGTGCCCTCCTTTCAGATGGTTATGGATAGGCGATGTTGGTGAGAGGTGATGCCCGTGGGGACTCGGGTGCGCAAGGTTTTGGTAATGGGAAAACAAAGCCGGGTGCTGGGCAGCGAGAGCTAGCTGAGCGTTGAACAGGAGACTGGGGTTCATGCCCGGAGCGTGAGCACCTGTGAAGAGGCTAAGCGGTGGGCCGAAAGGTGAGTGTCCTCCGGCACCGGGGTAGATCCCTGGAGGGTACAAATATGGCAAGAGATGTGGCGGTGGGTGAATCGGCGGACCGACGCTTATGTTTGGCGAAGGGTATTCGCCGGAAGGATTCGAAGGGCCTGCTGCATCTTTCGGCGATGAGGGCCTTGGTCTGAAAGCTGTGCTACCTGGCGATTCTGAGCAACTGCTTTCTGAGCCGGAGTCGTCGTGGAGACGACGACGGATTGAATCGTCTTCGGCACCTGCAACAAAAGAAGAAATTAAGATAATCTTTTATAGACTGTAATTATATGCATTGTGTTTCAGAAATAGAAAAGTTTGTCATATAAGATAGTTACAAACAGATACTAACCTGAGTGGTTTAACGACGAGGTTAGTGGTGTTGAGGAATGTAGTGATGGTCGGGGGCTATCCGCAGTACCGACGACGTCCAGTTCTGAATCATCATTTTTGGAAACAGTACTGCTGTCTGCTGACATCCTGGCCGGAAGGGGATGGGAAGTTTTATCGTCTGTATGTCTTTGTGCTAGCATTGCTTGCCTGTAACAATAGAGAGAATAAAATTATAAGGTATGATGTCTACAACATCGAAACATTTAACATTTAAATAGTTCCTATTCAAGTTTTTATTTTTCTGTGATGTATGACTTATATCTGAAACAAAATAAAATTGAAATGTTTGCCTGTAATTTCGTATTGTACTCAAATCCAACAACAGGTTTAGAACAATTTTTGTATGTCTGTCTGTCTGTACGCAATAATTTTCGAAAGCAGTTTACCGATTTTGATAGGGCTTTCACAATAGTTATAGCGTAATTTTTTAGTGTTGTGTCAAAAAGTTAATAACCTGCGAATTTATAGTGAAAATATACATCATCTGCATATACCGGAGACAAGCTGTTTTACATGTCCATCTACATGGTAGGACATTCATAACAATTGCGAACAGCACTGGTTGCCGAACCAACCAGGTCAAGAAGTCATGTCCAAAGCAGTCCAGAAAGTTATTAATTAATCAATAAATAAATTGCTAGAGTCCATGACTTTGTAATATGTACAAACTAAAATTGAATCCATCGTAATTAGTTTAACTTAACTTTTAATTCTTTGAATTTTATTCAATAAATTTTGCGCATTAACTGATTTGGGGAGTACCATCGTAGGACACAAGTTTCCACACAGGGTAAGCGGGTAAAAAAAAATTAATGAGTATTTAAAACATTCAGTACTTTGGAGATAGAGGCTCAATTTTGAACTTAACATCAGGAGATTCAAAGTTCAGCTAAACTGTTCTAGATGGTGGGGCATGAGTATACCCTAAGGTTAGTTATTATTTTTTTATATTCTTTACTTAATTATGTAAAGTAAAAGTAAGGAGTAAAGAACACGGTGAAGGACGAAAAAGATGAACTGTGGATTAGACATTCAAGACACATTCAACACTGTCATATAAGAGATCATCTATAGCATGGAAAACTAAAAACAAAACAAAACTAATAAAAATGTTAAAAGAATAATACATCGTAATAGATAAATATTTAAAACTTTAAGACCGTTGCTCTGCAACATATAATTAAAGAGTGTCTGAAAATCTGTTACCGTCAATGCTAGGATAAGGGATTTGAAATAGACAAACATACAATCATTTCCTTATACGCCGATGATCACGTGGTATTTGCCCAATATCAGGAAAATATGGAATTTAGTTGAGGAAACAATATGACTAATGGGGTCTGAAGATCACCTTCCAAAAGAACAGAATATATGAGCATCACAAGGCCTGCTGAAAACTTAGAAATAGAACAACAATAACTTGTGCTGAAAGAGATCTCAACGAAAATAGGTATGGATAAATTAGGAACAAAAACTCTACATGGTTTGGTATAGACTGAGGACCTAAGCCAGGATACAAAGAAACGTTGGTTCTAGAGAAAATATTACTGTGAGGTGTAGAGATGTGGCCAATAACAACAGCAGGCTACAGAACCTGAGAACTGGACTATAAGCGAAGATGTTCCAATGCAGGATAAATTAAAAAAATACGATATCTGACAGACAATGGAAATAAATTAGTGTATAACAAAAACATTGGAAAATTGAACAGTGTTCAATGGTATCGATATGTTAAAAGGATGCCATAAAACAAATGGCCAAATATTATAGGATCGACACCAAAAATGGATTGGAGGCCGAAATGGAAAATTGTGAAAATAGATATTTCTGGAAATAAAAAACCGTACAGGTAGAAGGGTAAAAAAACCGATGAAGATGAAGAAGTTAGTTTATGTGGTTTTAGCGGATACATTAATAGCATTTTATTTAAAGAAAACAGTATCCCGCCGACATTTTTGTTGGAGTTATTAAAAAAGGTAATACCACCAAAACTGAAGAACATAATAGCAATAGAATAACACAATCGACGATTGAGGCTTAAAAACTATTTGCATCAGAAGAGGAGAGTTAAGGAGGTTCTTGATTTCCTCCCCTCACTTTTTTTTTTCTGTAACAGATAGGTATTTGAAAATTGTAATGGGACAATGGGACAAATTTTTCACAGATCTCTTGAGAGAAAGAAATCTCTACAATATAAACAACTATCCTTTCTGTGTACAGATTTGTGCAATGTATATTGTGTATATTTATGTGTGTAGAGACACTTTAACTCCAAATCTGGAGTCGATTGTGTAAATAAGTATAAATTTCAAATCTGGAGTCGTTGAAACGTGTCCACACAAATGAGCTAAATATTCAATACACAGAAAGAACATATTTCCACAAATTGTACTCCCTGTTGATTGGCAAGATACGATTTGTTGTTTGAAGTCTATTATGTTGAGTCACTGTCACATCATTGCGTGAATATTTGAAAGAGATAAATTGCCTGCTGCCTGAAACGAAAACACCGCTCTAATCAGTTCAGCAAAAAAAGCCTAAACAGTTGGTGGCGATGTTGGCCGCCAAATTTATGCATATCACTTACTGTAAATGCAAATTCTTAACAACCCACCGGCCGTAATAATTCACCCTTTTTGACCTTATACAAAATGCCAGGGTTAATTTGATACACCACCGCTAAGCCGTATTGTCACCCTCGCGGCGCGTCTTTATTTTAGAGGCCGCCTTTTAATTTAAAACTTTTCCCTGATGGTCCCTTAACAAGTCGACGAGGAAATCGAGAAGAGGAAAGACGGGCGGAAATTCATCCCGGAAAATGAGGGAACCTGGCCATCGGCTGGAGGTTAAAGTCGGAATTTATGAGGTCTAATTGAATTTGTATTAGAGCGAAAGAGGCGAGTTTGCCTTGGGCGTATTATTCCAAGTACAGGGTTGATCAGGAAATACGACTACGGAGTTTTTGTTGGTGATTAGATTCCAGGATGTTTGCTATACGGCTTTCAAGAAAAATCTATTCAATGATAATTGCTTTACTAAAAATCGAGACTAATAGACAATGAAAAACTGTGGGATAACAAGAAATATACAAAACAAAATCGAAATGTTTAAAAAACACTATATTAGTTAACGATAAAAGATGAATACAACTATTATGCAAAAAAATGATGTCAAGTCAATTCATTCTATCTTTTTCTGATTGTCTAATCCATTGAAAGATGTGCACTATGTTCTTCTGCTGTCAGTATTCTGTATCTTAAACTACTTTTTACAAATGACACATTTGGTGGAGTCGCATTCGCAAAAATCTGCTTTTAGCTAGAAAAACATCGCTGAGGTCATATCTTGTAAGGTAGCTGAAGTAACAAATATCTTTTGACCTTTAAAAGGTTACCCAAAATTAACACAAAGTTTGAAGTTGCCGTCATTTGTGCAGTTGAGTGTTGGCAACCCTAAAATTACGACAATTTGACAACTGACAGGTTGTGCTTAGTACCATGGAGTGTTACAGGATAGAACAACGTGTTTTCATTATTGAACAGTTCTCAAAAACAATGGCAGCCGCAATTCTATAGTTTTATACTAGTTCGTCAACTGTGAAGAGCTTAATTGAAAAAATTCAGGAAGCCTGAATCAGTTCCAGACGTTAAACATATCTGGTCGTCCAAAAACAAGCCGTACAAATGTCTCAGTGCGTCAGAATGTTGGTGGAAAACCAGGAAGAACAATTCAGCGTCTTGGAGAAGAATTGCAAATTTCAAGAAGCTCTTTACACACAGAGATCTGTGTCTCCATCCCTACAAATTTCGATTAACACACCAACTGAAGCCTAATGGCTAAGCATGGAGAATGAGTTCGTTAAATGGAGTAATGAACCTCAACAAGTGGATAATGATTTTTCGAGCAAAATCATCCTAAGCGATGAATGACATTTTTTCAACTTGATGGCTTTGTTAATCCCCTTTTGGGATCCGAAGAAGCCACATGTCATTGTCGAAAAAGAAATGGGCTGAAGGCATGACTGGACCATATTTTTTTGAAAATGAGACTTGTCAAGCAGACTGGTGCTCGAAATCGCAAAATGAGACACAATCTCTGTTTGTCGAAATTGGATGATTTTTTATGTGGCTAATATGTGGTTTCAACATAAAGGGGCCACATGCTCTACAGGCCGTGAAACAATTGAATTATGGCACGAAGCGTTTCGTGTTATCACTCGTTTCGGTGATCAGAATTGGGCCGGTAGATTGTCTGATTTAAGACCATTAGATTTTTTCTTATGGGATTATTTCAACTCAGAAGTCAACAAGCCCACAACCACCAGTGTATTACAGGAGGATAGTCAACGCTAAATCAACGAAATTTAGCTACATTCAGTCAAAAATGCCATGGAAGACTTCGACAAAAGAGTGCACTTGTGCCAGTAAACCCGCGGAGGCCATTTGCCTGTTGTGTTATTACATAAATAACCCTATCCTATGTACTTTATGATTTATTACAAAAACTATCAACTGTGTTTTCAATTTAATTCAAATATTGGGCTAATTTGGGCATGCCTGTTTGAAACTATAATGAGCTCTACCTCAGAAAATAGAAATACAATAGGTAATAAATTCAAATAGGTAGAGATCTGCTATAATCTTTTAACATCTGACAGGGCATATACATTTTCGCACGACCGAATCTTGACAATAAATCTATTAGCGTCTATCATTTTATCCCCCTTTTCAAGGACGTAGGACATCGAGAAATGCTGCAGCAATTTTTTAGATTGAGACGCAACTACTGTCCCTTGCGATAATTTGACCTTAGCCGATTGATGCAGCTTGCAGCGGACATCGTTTCTATTTACTTGTACTACACTAGAATGCAATAGACCGAACACAACAGACCGTCGTTAAAAGTAGCTCTATGTTGGCAGAGAAGACGGAGACCAGTGGCAGAACAATAGGGTTTTCATAAGAATTGTTGTTCTATAGTTGGGGAAACAGCCAAGATCTCAGCTAAATTCAATTTCAGCTTTAGTATGCTGTGAAAATTTAGTACCTTCAACAAAATTAAAAAACGTCGATGGATGGTTGACTTAAAGTTTTTACACAATGTTGGATTTTTATATTAGAGGGTATTTATATACTCTTTATTCCGTTGTTCCCACGGGAAGGAGAAATTCAAAACATTTCTTAGGTTTAGAAAAAAATCTTTTTCCATTTCATTCCACAACGTAGCTACAGCCATATGAAGTACAATATGAAATTGAATAACTAAAAGAAAATAAAAGCAAAACTGCAGTTTGAAAAAAAAAAGAATGAATTAAAAGAAAGAAATATGGGAAATCCATAGAAGGAATATCCTTGTGTGGGGTATCCTTTGGTATAATACACTTAGGATGCAGAGGTCTAAAAAAATTGAAGATAATAGGACGATGCTGTTTGTAAAAACTGTGGGTTTATGATCTGTAGCCGATACCAACGTAGTTATAGCTTGTTGAGGGTTGGTTCTTATTCGCCTAATAGCAAGTTTCAACGTGACAACCAATTTCCGGAGAAAACTACAAATTTATACTTTACAAAATTTTGCGTATTATTAGTAGTTTTTAATTCTTTTAACTTTCAGGTTATTTTTTTTTCAAAATTTTAAGCACTCTAATCCGTTCACATTTTTTGAGCGTAATGCAAAGTAACTAAACAACGGGAATTTTAAAGTGGTAACAAATATTTTCAATTGGAGTTCTAATTAGAGGGTGATTTTCACATTTTTTTGAGCCCAGAAAAATAAAGACTAATATTATTCTGGTAATTACTCGCTTAGTTTTGAGGCTACAGACTTTCATAAAAAACGAAACTAAAGGTCATAACTGGTTCTATAATTCTTCCCCGAAAAATGCATTGAACTTGGTTATGGCAATCAATCATCAATCTTTAATAAGCTATAACTTCGTTTGTATTGGGTCTACAGATATCGCATTCCCTCATTGTTTTTTACAAGCTTCAGTTTCGCTTGAAATATTTTTTTTTTCGAAAAAAATGCTTAATTTTTGAGTTAATCGGGAAAAACCATTTTTTGGTTGAAAAATTGTCACTTTAAATAACGAATAAGTCGAATAGTATTGTTTTTAACAATAAACTTTAAAGTTGTTTAGAATTAGTCAATATATCGATTCCCATAGTTATATTTAAAGCAAAATTTTCCACCCCCGCGAAAGGGCGGTATCCACACCTAGGGCAATAGCAACCTCCAGCACGTCAGTTTTGAAGTAAGGCGAATGAAGAACCTACAGTCTACGGTTTAAATAATTGATATCAACAAATTCATTTGTTTTTTGAACAGTTATCTGATACAATATGGCTTAATCATTTATAATCGAAGTTCATAGCATTCGAATTTTTTCACGGTACTTGTTTTCTTGTCACTCAAATAAGGTACAAACAAATTTTTACCTAGTCCACAGGCCTCTTTTTTGAAATTTTAATTTTTCAGTAAAATATTGTGAGACAAACTATTGATTTTGCCTATATTTTTGATCCACCATTTTAAAGTACATCACCTTTTGTTTTTCAATTTAATACAAAAACAATATGAAGAAACCATTATCATTTTTATATTTAATATGACACAAAATATATTTAATACAATTTAATGTTCTTGATATTCTTAAATAAATACATCTGAATCTGATAACAGACAACAAAGGGTTAAAATCAATGACAAGTTCAGTGATTATAAGGTATTTAAAATCGGTGTTCCGCAAGGCACAATTCTGGGCCCCTTACTGTTTTTGGTGTTTGTGAATGATCTCCTAGACAGCATGGAAGATGAAACTATTGTGTCTTATGCCGATGATACTGCCACTATATCTACAGCAAAGACGTGGCCTGAAGCAGTGTCTAAAATGAATATATTACTTAAACATATCTCATCGTGGCTTCTAGAAAATAGATTATTTCTTAACATTGAAAAAACGGTGTATATTACTTTTGGTAACTACAGCGACAGTGTGCCTGACTGCTGTGATATTAAAATAAATGACAAACCCGTAAACAGAGTAGATAATGTTAAATACCTTGGAGTTATTATTGATTATAATATGAAATGGACCTTTATTTTTAAGAAATTGTTAAATATCATGGATACTAAAACATTACTTTTATTATACTATGCGTTCTTTTACAGTGTCGCCTCATATAGTATTCTTGCCTGGGGTGGAGCTTATAATAATACTCTTTCACAACTGCAGAATTTACAGAATAGAATCTTAAAAATAATTAGTAAAAAAATGACTTATATGATAAACGTCCACTAAACATGAAACAACAATTCGCATTTGATGCCCTAGTGTACCATTATCCAACTCTACAACAAAAATTACCAAAAAACTATAAAAAAATTAGTGTTAAGAACAGTACATATGAGGCTACTCTGAGATTTAATGAATTACCAAACGAACTTAAAGTGCTAAATAATAATAAATATGTAATGAAAAATAAAATCAAAAGGTGCATAAAATATAAAGTAGAGTAGGTGATTAATAGACAAATAACAAATTATATAGTTTGGAATGATCATAATATGACATTGAAACAACATAATGTAAAGAACTCCATTTTTATTTTTATTTTTTATTCTGATAGGCTGTAAGTTTAAGTTTTAATATTAATGTTAATTTTAAGTGTAATTTTACTGCTTAGATGTAATATAGATTGTACTATACCAGTTCCTAAGTGCAGGTACCTGTGTGTCCCTCTTTAGGAATTACATAACTTACATTTTGTATCGTACTGTAATTGTTTTGGTAATAAATAAATAAATAAATCTATCAGACTAACAGCAATATTCATTTGAATGCTAAGAAAACAATTGCAGTAAAAAAATCTAAATGATATAAACTGGTTCAGATAAGAAGGACGCTCTATCTCAATTTTTTGAGTTAGAGTAATCTTGAAACGAAAAAATCGAATACTCTTAGGCACTCACTTGTGCCGTCTCTGACCATCCAATATCGCCAGCACCGTCTCAGCTCGCGCGAAAGCAATTGATACAACTTGTGGGGTGCAACAACACGTTACAGTTTAGATGACAACGACGCTCGTTGGGGTGCTGCCAAGTAAAAGGAACAAAGGGTGGCTATTCCGGTGAATTATAACAGTGTTTAATTGACCGACTACTGCGATAATTATACTTTGTAACCTTTTCAAGAACGCAGTATGTTAGAACGATTCTTTGATACGGCACTCTCGAATGTATCCTTGTTAATATTGCAAGCAGTTGTTTTGGAAATTAGTACAATAATATGACGCTAGACGTGTTAAAGTTGATACTTACTTCTTTTCCCGTTTTCCCGCTCCTGTATCTCTGAAACCCTTCGCGAACGGGTTATTGTCTATTTTGAGTTGCGTAATCTGAAACAGATAAAAAATAAATTAAAATATATCAAATTTTATAATTGTTTTCGTTGTGTGCTCTTTGTCTTAAAATGCTAACTTTGTACCTCTTAGGCCGTGTCACTTGTAACCGCGATGTGCGCGGTGCGGGCGGTGCGTTGCTTCAAAGTGACAGCTGCAAACTATCAAAAACATAAAAAGAATTCATTTTGTCCTTACTAGGAAATATAGGAAATATATTCCTGCGATTGTAGCGACGTTGTGTTGTCACATTGTTCAATTGGTTTGTTTTAGCTTTTAGTTGAAGTTTACAATTGTCACATTGACGTATCGCACCGCCCGTACCGCGCTTATCGCGCTTGCGTGGGAGACAGCCTTATGCCTAGGCCACACTACGGCGAAACTCGTAAACCGCGTAATTTTGAGATTCAAGAAAGCTAATGGAAGCTGGCGAACTCGCGGTTAGTTCCTACAACTAATTTGAAAGACGTGAAATGTCACAAAATGCTCGCGCTTAAAAACCGCGCCAAACCTTATAACCCGTAACACCTTATTGGTACGCACATACACTACTGTTTAACCATGGGCGGGTTTTTGGTTTCTTGACCAGTATTTGGCAATGATCTGTGCGGCAGACCCTCAAGATAGTTGGACGGATATCGGCACTGTGTCTTTGCAACTATGTAGTCGACCGAGTCAAAGCCTGTTTCAAACTTACCTCAAAGTAACAAACTGGCGCTCCTCTGGAGAAATACATTACCGAGGTTTTGTATCCATGAAAGTGAAGATTATTGAAGTTGGCTAGTATTGAAAAATTTCTCAGAATGTTCTCTTAAAACTGGATAGTTCAGACAAAACCAATCCTTCTGAAATCTACAGCTTGTCAGTGGATGGACTCAATATTTTTCAAAATTTGTGTTGGCGTCTTCTTTTTCTATTTTTTAGTATTAGAACAACAACACTTGTTCTTCAGAAATCCATTTTCAAACTGTTAAGAGCGAGTCCAGTGTCGCGGTTTTTTACTGTAGTGTATCGCGGTATAGCGGTTAACCGCTCCCACGTAAACGGGATATGCGCGGTGCGGGCGGTGCGAGACGTCAATATGACAATTACAAATTGCAACTGCAGGCAAAAACAAACCAACTGAGCGATGCGACAACTTAAAATTCCTGGAATCGCTCAAATTTATTTTCCTGTAAAGTCAAAATGAATTTTTTATGTGTTTGATAGTTTGCGGCTGTCCCTTCAAATTATCGCACCGCCCGCACCGCGTATATTGCGTTTACGTAGGACACGGCCTTAAAGTTATCATCTTAGTTATGTGTAGCTGAGCTACATCTATCAGGTTGTTCAATAAGTTTTGTCTTTTAATAAGAGATGGCTCTAATTAGTTTATGAAAGTTTCATGTAGTTATGAGATGTTTACAGCTGTTCAAAGTTGACGTGTTACTAAATTTTTATATGATAGAAACAATTGAATGTCGTTCCATAATAAGTCTTATTATTATAGCACTAAACTAAAGTTATGAATGATTTCTGTGGATAAGGATACTTCTCATTCGATTATATATGGTCAATCAAGTTTTGAAAATGATCCACGAGAAGGACCTAAAGGAATCTGGTCATCACTTCATCACTACGGATGAGACCATAATCCATATGAATTAAAACAGCAGACTAAGGAGTGATTTGAATCCACTATTTCAGCGAGTTGGGGTTCAGGAGTCGGCAAGGAAGGTGTTAGCATAAGTATTTCAGGATGCAAAAGGAATATTGTTCGTAATTACCTCCAAATTGGTAACAGATAAAAAAGCATTTTAATGGATGTACAACTTACATAATTCAGGCATGGAAAACTTCCATTATATGAAGAAGTTACACCATTCGGTGAACCCGATTTTGACAGTCTGCCGGAGATTCACCTCAGTCCACAAATTAGAAGATGCATACGATTTATTATTTCAATTTAAGTGCGAGTCTTCATCTTTTTGGAAATCTCTTAGTTTTCATTTATTTTGATTTAATATCAATTAAATAATAATTATAATAACATATATTTTATAACAAGTTTTAGTGATATAGCATAATTATCAAAACTAAAGG
This sequence comes from Octodonta nipae, assembly GCA_034190945.1. Lineage (NCBI taxonomy): Eukaryota > Metazoa > Arthropoda > Insecta > Coleoptera > Chrysomelidae > Octodonta > Octodonta nipae. The sequence continues at coordinate 13,771,307 of CM067217.1, forward strand.
CCGGCAAACTTCATATTGTGATTGGAAATCATCCTATATTTCGTGGAATCCAAAATGTTTTTGGTCTAGCGATTGGTGGCCCGCAGCTAGCGCTATGGAAATTCATCGAATTTAATCGACTGATCGAGAAACCTTCTGAGAATTCCGAGGAGACATATATAAATATATATATAGCTGGCGGAAGGATTCAGTATTTGATTGCCGTATAGTAAAAAGAAAGTATTCAAGATAAATTGTAAATAGTGGTGTGTGCATAAAATTATTGGAAATAAGTTATAGTGAGTTCGACTGTGTTTATAAATAAATCCAAGAACCCAAAGTGTAAATAAAAACATTACAGTGGCGTCAGGAGAAAAGAGCAAATATATTAACAATGTTTAAATCGGAGAGTTTGGACCAGCTGAAAGTGGCGGACTTAAAAGAAAAACTGGATTAAAGGGATTTATAAATTAGTTGGCAGAAGAATGAATTAATATAACGGCTACTAGGTGTCCTAATAAATGAAGGTAACAATCCCTATACTTATTATTTTTGAAGTTTGTGTTAATGGGAACATGAACATGCTATTAAAACAAATGGGGGAATATTCTAAAAACAAAAGATAAACTACAAACATTATTAGAAAATTCTAAAACCCTACAAAACAAATAACTAGAAAATTCTAAAACCCTAGAAGACAAATTAGTAGAAAATTCTAAAACCCTTGAGGAATGTTACTAGAAAACTCTAAAACCTGGAAAGACTCTTTAGAACCCCAACTACTTGAAAATTGTAAATCCATGGAAGAAAATTTGAAAAGCATGGTATACAAAAATTCAGGAATGCTAGAAGAGAAAATAGTCGAGAATGATGCTCAGATGTAAGAGCTAAAGCAGACAATGGTCGAAGAGCTAAAGCAGACGACAGTTAAAAGGGAAAAATGGATAGAAGAGCTAAAACACATAATGGAGAGTGAGATCAGCAATATAAAAGAACAGGTAGTGACAATGCAAACAGGATAAACTCTACAAAAGACCGAAATTAGAAACAGTCCGGAAGTAGTGGATTAAAAAATTGGCCTCGAGGGAACAAGACACAAATTAAAACCTCAATAATTTGGTGGAAAATAGACGCTAATTCAAAATTGCAGCAAAGTTAAACGAATGGTTGGTAGAGGAGAAGGCAATAGCAATAGCCTTAAGAGGGGATGCTACAGATATTTTGCAAACGTTGAATACCTCGGAGCAAGAAGACTACGAACAACTGGACCAAGTGAACTGAAATTCACGAGATTAATTTCAGTAACAACAATTACATAATTCAGGCACTGACAACGACTTTCATCATCCGAAGATTTTACACCAACCCTAGAAACCCAATAAAGGAGTCCACAAATTACATGATCACTGAAATAAGTGTGTTGAAATTGAAGAGGTTAGGTTGAATAATAAAGATTATGTAATTCAAGCATGGAAAATGACTTTCATCATACGAAGAAGTCACAAGAACCATGGAAGCAGATTTTGACAGTCTGCCGCAGTTTTACCCCAGTAATGGAGTCCACAAGTTAGAATTTCACTGAAATAAGTGTTCTCAAATTGAGGAAATTAGGTTGAATAATAAAAATTACATAATTCAAGCATGAAAAGCGACTTTCGTGTTACGAAGAAGTTATGCCAGCCGTAGAAGCTGATTTTGATAGTTTGCTGGAGTTTCACCTCAATAATGGAGTCCACAAATTAGAAGAACACTGGAACAAGTGTACGAAAGTTCAGGAGATTATTATGAATAATAAAAATTACACCATTTAGGCATGGAAATTACTTTCATCGTACGAAGAAGTTATACCACCCGTTGAAGCCAATGTTAACAGTCTGTCGGAGTTTCACTTCAGTAATGGAATCCACAAATTAGAAGGTCACTGGAACAAGTGTACTGAAGTTCAGGATATTATTTATATAAAATCAAAATTACTGAATAATCAATAATATCGTGTTTTTTTATGGTATCACACAACTTATTGAACAACCCAATATATCTCTTAAATAACCTCATGTATGGACAACGGTCCGACCAAAGAATTTCTAAAATCTTGTCTTGAATTACCCGTAATGAAAAATTCGTAAAAGTGGCCTCCCAACTGGTGAACATTAACAAATATTTCTTAGAATTAAAACGACGATTAAAAATTTGTCAACGGCTCACAAAGAGCGCCGCGATTTGGGTGCGAGATACGTTGTTATAATTAAAGCTCGACAAAACTAAATGAAAGACGAGAATCTGATGATCTGAATTCTCAGAATGTGCTCTATCGGGACATTCTAGTCGGATGTTTAACATGGTCTTCTCGTTTTTGTGCTATAGTGAGAAATGTGTAACGAAAATCGACTGACGCCACCGAATTAGAATGTGTCTTTGTGAAAAAGCTTTCGAACGAAATAATTTAGAAGACTACACGGCTTTTTTTTCCTCGATTCTTCGAAAGATGCGACCAATTAAGTTAATTTGAATCGGGCACTTTTTGATGATACTTAAAATTTCACCCTTCACTTCTACGGGAATTTTGTTTTACCAAATGTTTCTGTGTAAAACCGTCCAGTTGGGTTTCAGCTATATTTAAGAGATACCACAGCATTGCAAAGATTTCAAAAACTTTTTAATGTAACAAAAACATAAATATATTAACAATTAACCGGTGAAAGTTCATTTTAGGACTATTACAGTCATAAGTCATACAATGCTGGTTTGTCAGTTCGACTGTATATGTTTTGTACATGTATTCAGCGATTACTAGAAAACTGATTTGGATAACTTAAACTGGATTCTATTAAGGAGAATCCTGAAAAATCGGAAAAAATGTAATCAATTTATTGCTGGCTCATCCAACAAACATCACATAATTGAAATTTATAAATGTTAGAATTCTGTGAGGCAACTGATCGAAAATATGATGAAAGCAAATGCAAGCAAGCAAAATAGAACATAGCGAGATTCCAGTAGATGGGTGTTCTCAAGTCCTCTTTATGTACAGTGTGTAGTTAATTTGGAATAATATACAATGGTGTCGTTATACGTATTAAGGAAAAAGTTATTCTCAAAAAAAAAGATAAATTTTGCTTAAGAATTAAGTACTTATTTTTGGTAATATCAAAAATTACTATGAACACAAATTGGTTAGAATTGAAAATTGCCTCCTCATGATTTGGCATTTTCCTAAATAGGTGTTTAATGAATAAACATTTAAATAGTTTTTGACTGATTGAGAAGGAACTATTTTGATTACACATTTGGGTTTTCAGTTTTAATAACATTTAGAGGCGTCCACTAATGTCTTGAGATTTTTTTTTAAATTTTGGTGAGATTTCATAAGTTGTGTTGAGACCCTCTCTTACAGTTTTAATTAACTAATTGTATTTGATATCGATATTTGTATTTTGATAGATGCACTAAGCAAAGCGTTAACAATTAATACTGGTGCCAGAATTGATATCCTCCTTCCTTTTGAATCTATTTAAAATAATATATGGGTAATTAATAAAGGTTTCTATTGACCCCCTTCCCTTTAAATAGATCTTGTGACATTTTGTCGCACGTGTACCTCTCACCAAAATCCCGGTAATTAATGGACACCCTCTTAAGTACTACCTACACCTTGATTTTGAACTACTTAAAAATCTGTATTTTTCAAAAACCATTGTCAGGAGTTAAAACCCAAATAAATACTAACTAAGCCAGTCATCATACATCCGATTCATCCATCTATTTTCTGTCTGTACTACGTTATCTTGAATATAACGAGTATTCCAAAATGAGGAACTTAAAAAATAAAACACATAATTTGCATTACTTTTATATACATATTTTGATTCAAATATCAGTTATGCAAATTATATATGAAAAATAATATCTGATAACTGATTACATGTTGCTGCTTTACAGTGGTTCACCCTTTTATTAAAGTATTCGATTGTGGATTGTGCTTATAGACCTAACTTTTTACATAATCCTCAACAAATAATCTAACGATATTAGATCACTGGATATTGGTGGCAACTTAACACCACCAATACTTGAAATAAATGAAATTTTGTGTCAATAAAGCGATAAGATATTTCAATATCCGGTTGAAATTATCCTCTCAATCAGTTTTGAATATATGTGTGGCTGTTCTTCCATGTAAATCCATGGTACTAAACACAAAAATGTTCCAACACTATGAGATTCAGTTAATGAAACCTGTTTCGATATATACTATCTTTATTAAGTTACACATTATTATAAATACATTGTATAATACCTAAAGGCCGTAAAAAAGATTTGAAAGATGAGGAAGGTTAAGGTCTAGTTGATTATTTAATACCCTACCTACATACTTGTATGCTTACGAGTATCTCTAGGGATTTTGCTGCGATTATCTTTTTAGTGTAACATTTCTAGATTATCATTAAAGTTATGGTGATCCTCGAAAAATAGAGTGCATAAATAGATTTATTATTCAGTTTGGTATAACTTTTATGCTATCTGCGAAGGATTGTAAAACTTTTAAATGTCCAATGGATATATAGTTACATACTTTTTATAAATCACTCGTAGATTTTCCTCAACCTGATACGACAAATTTGTTTATTAACCTAACCGTCAATTTCACAAAATGATTCGTCTTAAAAAATGATTTTAAAAAATCATATAGAATGAGTACCTTGTACGCCTTTAAAGCTAAATTCTTTCGCCATGTTGCTGAGTCCAATTAAATTAATATGCGCCCAAGGGCATACCCATTGTCTTGCAAAGAGGGACAATTCAGAAAAATTTTAGGTCCAGGGGGTGCAAGTCAGCAAATTTATGGCAAGGTTTAATGGCTCATGGCAGGTTTTTCAGACAGCTGATTTTCACAAAATAATTTTTAAATGTCATAAAAAAGCGCTTAATTTGAAAAATATATTATTTGGTGAGGCAGCTTACCCTCACAATGCAATGGACGGATGATATAAAGGGATGTAATGAACTAATGTGGTTCCGATAGGCAAAAACAGGGACGGGTGATATATAATGAGGTAGTCCTATTTCTGGAAATGTACCAAAATAAGACAAAAGGAAACGAAATGTTGATCTTAACGATTTCAAGTTGCCTTTGAATTGTGCGGAATCATTGACTTCACATAAACAACTGAATGAAGATATTGATCCTCGAAGTTTCCTTGGACTTCCATCGTCTTGAAGTGGTTGATCTCACAACGTTTCAATAGCTGTGTATCTGCTATCGTCATCAGGTTATCAATCGTATTTATATTATACCCTTAACCGGTCATGGTCATTGGGTATTATCTAGTTCAACGTCCAATGTAAAGATTGCCACATTCACACGGTATGCTGTATATAGTTATTTGGTATTGGTGGGGCGTCGGGCCTTGTTCTTGTTATCATGCTCCTTAAGGCGTTGTTGCTTTTGAAGATCATTCTGATTCCATAGCTGTGTGCAATTCTTCTAAGTTTCTCTGACAAGCCTTTAGTATACGGAAATAGTAGAGTTGCTACCGTGGTGTCCTCTTCCTGCCCAGGTGGTTTGTCCAGCTCTTCAAACGGTAATGATCGTTTCCGGATATCCATTCGCCAAAAGGTCTTCTCTAAGTTTCACTTGTCTTCTTTGAGGGTTTCTGGTGTGCTGCAGATATTTTTGGCTCTACGGATTAGTGTTTTGATGATGCCAGTTTTTGTTGCTGATGGGTGGTTGGAATTATAGTGAAGATATAATCCTGTATGCGTAGCCTTCCTGTAGACTGTTGTTTGGATTCCGGTCCTAGTCCTTTGAAACTTTACATCAAGGAATGGTAGGCATCTCCATGGTGAATCTAATGGATGGTTGGGATTCGCTCAGGTGTTCCAGGAATGCCTGTAGTTGTCTCTCCATGTTGCCAAATAGTTATAATAATAATAAGATATTGATATATTAACAATACACGCATTTTAATGTTATTTTATGAATTCTTTATATGCTGAAAATGCTTTATATAGTAATTATTTCTACGACTGTTCCGTGATTATGCCTCTTTTACTTATCAAATGTTTGGACACAATTTTATTTGTAGATGATGTAAAAACAGTGACTATAACAACAACATATTCCGCACAATGTCAACAACATTAAATTGAATTGTTTCCTCACAAGCGAACTAAACATGCAATTAAATTGAAACGATTATAATAATAATTATAATAAATAAACATCTTAACTAAATTTGATTGATGGCCGCGACTTTGAAGTGTATTGCGGAGAAACAAACACCAAATCTCATAAACAGGATTTAACAATAATACAGCGATAATTGTCAAGTTTGTTTAAATTATTACCGTCATTATCTCTATTGAACGTTACGAGTGCGCTTTGTTTTTAGATGTTGGTATACGAAAACATGCTCGTTAAGCGCGATCGAGATCAATAACGAATCCTCAAAACGGCGGTGATTTGTACAAATTATGGTTATTTATAGATTTCCATTTCATTGGAAGAGATAGACAACTGTGCCCGCCGCCGGTTCAATTTTCGGGGCGTGGTCTGTCGAAATTGTTGTGAATTATATCATCGCCAGCTGTTGGTGAAACACTTATTTAGAAGTAGCAACAGCTTCGGTGAAAGTTATGTGGAGTTTCGTGTATCGAACGTGACAAATTCGCCATAGTAATTGATTTACATGATTCGAATGCCATTGCATTGCCTTATACAGCGTGTTCTAGATAATTATGACTGGTAGCAATAAAATCGAAACTAGTTATTACACAGACGTGATTTTTATATGTTGTGATTCGAAAAATCTACCGAAGTAGGCGAAAGTATCCACATTGGCTCTTGCTACAACAATACTTGTCCATTAGCAATAATTTTATTACTAACAGCATTTAGAGACTTCAGAATGCAGTAAGAGTTTCTAGGCGAGGCCCGTATCAGCTTTTCGTTTCTAAGCTCATGTAGTTCGAACTTCAAATTTAACATATTGTTTTCGTCCAATAATTTTATTAAACAATCTCGTAATCTATGCCTTATAAAAGTTTACTTCCTCTCCCTCTTTTCAGGAATATTTGCCCGTTTGTCACCAAGTCTCGTATTGGTCATGTAAAAATTCCAATCCCACTTCTGACACCACGTCTTAATGACTGGGATCTCGAAATTGTTGAGACGCTTATTTCGAAGCTGAAAGTTAATGCGAGTGCAATTGCATTGCTTTATACAGGGAGTTCCTAGTTTTCTATACATATTGTAATTAATAATTTGTTATCTGTTGACTATTAACAATACATTTAATATTAGCTTTTCGGGATTTGGCAGATTTTTTAATACGGAAGAGTTTGTAGATGAGGCTTAAATCAGTAGCGCTTGTTTCTGGCCAACATTTCGTTCTAATCTGTGACTTATTTTCGAATTCAACAATGCTGTTACTCGTTCAACGATTTTAATAAAAAATCTGGAATTCCCGGCCTTACTAGAGTTTCCTTCTACTTCCTCTTGTGTAAAGTAAGTGCCAGTTTGTCCTCAAGACTCATATTCACCATGTACAAGTTACCCGATCCCACTTCTGACACCACGTGTTCACTACTTACCATTATCTAGCTTCGGTCAATATGATGTGCAGTTTTGAAATTTGATCATTACGTAACAAATTCGCCTTCTTAATTGAGTTACATGTTTCGAATACCTTATGCAGTCTTTTGTAAATAATTTTAACTAGTAGCAATAAAACTGAAACTAGTTATTACATAGACCAGATCTTGATGCGTAGTTCTTTAAACAATTTGCAAGCTAGGCGAAATGGTAACTTCTTGTCATTTGACAAGTAGTAATAGTTAATAGTATTTAGTAAGGATAATTAAGTCGATTAGTTTATTTTTGTGATGAATCGTAATGTGTTGGAAGTATAAAATTAGCAAAATGTTCATAAAGAAAAACATCTCTCAATCGTGATTGATTAACAACACGGAAGAAATATTTCGTGGCAACCTTAGAATGACCGTCATCAGTAGCAATTTGGCCGTCAACCTCTATATGATCCCTCCAACCGGTACAATTAAACTTGCACCTCAAAATTACTAGAGAGTAAGAATCAGTTGGCATAATATAGAACGACTGGAATCAGTAGAGTTTCAGAAACAGAATATGTGCAGAGAACTCATTAAGTTGCCATAGAGAACGATATTCAGAATGAATTGGGCTGCATGTACAACTCAAAAAATAATCTATTGCAAGTTAATTCGCTAGGACCCAGATAAGTGAAAGTGACTTTCTACTTCAGAACTTTTAATTAAACTACAACAAAAATGTTTTAATATGTTGCTTTCTTATTTAGAAGTAAATCAATATTTTTGTTTTCATGACAACAAAGAAGTGTTGCCAGATCTTCTTGTAGATGTTTTCTCAGTTGCTCTCTTAACATTGGTAGGATATTCTACGCGCTAGATTTTACATAGTAAGATCACAAATCAAGCACCTTTGATGGAGCTTCAACAGGACGAGAGTGAAAGATATCAAGAAACCATACAATACATATACGAGGAACATGCCAATTTTTGCTTTAATGTAATAAAAAAATGTAATAACCTGAGACGAATCAGCCAAAAGCAGCATACCTAGAAACTAAATAATCTTACCAGGTTGAAAATGGTAAGTAATACACGGAATAGCAGAACAGTATTATTGAACACTTCCAGCTGTTGAATAAACATTACTGTTCATGCATGCAAATGCCCCTAAAATGATAGCAGTTCGAGAAATCATGAATTCAGATGATGATAAATAATCAGGAAACATCCCAAATGGAAGAATTTTGTGGGTAAATCAAAACTTCAGATGAAAGAATAAGCAAAGCATCAGCAAATACAAAAAGGACCTCTGAGAAATATTCAGGAATGACAAATCGACCATCATTTTGTCAACTAACATAGAATAAACTATCATCTTCATGGATAAGTGGGAATGCAACAAGAGGTTCGAGATGTACTCACAAATGGAAAATACAAATCATTGTTGAGTGACTAAACTGTCAAAATAGAATGGAAAATCTATAACACTCTCAAGCATTATACAGAATATATCACATCCGAGAGAAGTGACATTAATTATCAAATCCATATCTTGGACAAGGGTCAACGTGGAAAAATATTTTACTAAAAGCTACTGGCTACAACAGATTGAGAGTGAGAAAAAAACTCACAGATGATAAGGGCTTTTTGGCGGTGACAGCATTATCAATAGGTTAATAGCTTTATTTCAATGTTGCAATACAAACTTATTTACAGGATAATGACCATTTCTTTACAACACAGGATGGATAACCTAGCCATCGGCTGCCTTTCGTCACCAATAATTGCCATCAACTAGTAGAATGGTTCAAGATACATGTACTAAAGGTCTTCAACAAACAACCAAGTTGTAACTGAGGTATGTCGAGGATTAATTAAGAAGAGAATTGCAGGGATTCCTAGACTAACAGCAACTCCAACAATCCACTAGAAGCAAAAAACAGCAGAGCTCAAAATCTATTCAGCACACGAGAGACTTTCAAACACGAAAAATAAAACTTAGAAAGTACATATGACACACATACATTGACATATGGACATCCCATAACTATCATCAACATAACCAGGACCAACAATAAGGCAGGACAAAGAAATTAAGATAACTTCTCAAGTCTTAGTTTATAGGGTTTGTTTAAAAATTTTAAGCGATTTGGACACTGACAAAAAAATATGGTTGATTTTTAACAGTGAGTAGGAAAACCAAAATGCAGTCACCCACTTATTTTGTGACATAAATTTCAAAACAGTGGAAGGCTAAGGATACTGTGAGCAATCGGTAGGAATCAGTAGCAAATTTCTTTATGATTGTTTTATGCAAACCGAAAGTTTCAAAAATGAGCAACCTGTATGTATTATTTTTTTAATTCCACTTAAAATACGCCAAAATTGTAGCTACATAAAATAATTAACTGATACTACAATTGCCATTTCCACAATTTACGTTTTTTTAAAAATTGTCCGACGCGTTTCGACTAATGTCTTTGTCCAGGAACTAAGGAACTAGACTATTATATATACAGGGTGAGTTTTTTTTTGATGATCAGTATGGGCATCTGAGGCTCTTTGTTCTAACAAAGACGACCCCAGATAAAATTGGGTTTTAATGTTTGGTGTGGTCTACTATTCTGGGGTCTTTGATCTATGACGAATCACTTACTGGGGAGCGCTACTTGCATTTCTTGCAATACACTTTTCAAGACATGTTGCATAATTTGAATTTGAGAACTCGTTTAGAAATTGAGTGGTTCCAACATGATGGAGCACCTGCTCATAACTCGTTATTAGTAAGACAACACGTAGATAATATCTATCCAAACTCCTGGATAGGAAGAAATGGCCCACGCGAATGGGCCACCCCGGTCTCCCGATTTGGCAGTTATAGACTTCTATTTATGGGGTGCGCTAAAAAGCAAAGTATACAAAAGAAAGTATGAAACAGTTGGTGACCTAAGGGAGGCGGTATTACAAGCAATTGAAGAAATTGATAGGCGGTCTGTGAGGAAAGCGGTAATGTCAATCTTAAAACATAAATTGTAACCATTATTATGTACTTTCATTTCTTAAGTTTTTAGTAAGTACCTACTTATTTAGTTTTGTCGTTTTATCTTATATACCTAATAAAAAAATCGTTCAATGTTTTTTGGAATAGTTATTTATAAATCAATCTATTTCATGGCTAACTACGTTAAAAGTGAATAAAAGAGAGAAGCATCCAGAATTCAGTTATTTTTATGAATACCTATATCGAGTATTATATGTTGAAAATCTCTAAAAATGTCCGATTGTTTGAGGTCATAGCCAACTATGGTTTCCATTCAAAAAAAGATAAGTTTGTGTCATATCTCGAAAACGAGAGCTGTCACGCAAACGAGGACATGACAATCATATTCGGAATACAATTCCCTTCAATTTTGATATTTACACTTTTTTTATAAAATCAAAAACAAAGGAGTTAAAGGGATTTGACTAAATCGACGTTTTTTCGTTTTTTTCAAAATATCTAGTAAGCCATTACTTTTTACAAAAATCCGAAAGTGTCATTAAATTTGGCCAGTTAAACTGCAAATCTATATATATATATATATATATATATATATATAATTAATTTCGAAAAGAAATACTCGATGGTAACATCATACATTATAGAACGACTCATTAAACATTTTTAAGGCAACAAATAAATTATAAACTAAATTTGAAAAACTACTACTTATACGGGTATGATACATTCAAGGTGCAGTGTGTATATTTACGAGATTTACATGTCAAATTAGCATTCATAAAACAACAAACAAATACACATTGTCACTAATTAAGAACTCACAAGAAACAAAATCGGGTTGTTTCGCAGCTACCAGTCCATTTTGATCTGCAATCGATAGCGCTATGCTGACACTAATGGAACGGAGTTATAAAAAAAATGTTTGTGTTTTCTGTGCGAAGCGGACACCAAATAAGGCCGTGTAGCGACTTAACAACTTCTTCAGTACAATAATAACCAATAATAACGGCGAGATAATTTACCCAGTATATTAAAGAGATTGTCGCCAATTGTGTAGGCGCAATTTGATAACTAACGATCGACAATTCAATTATTTATAAAGCAATAACATTTCCATCACAAAAATAATTACCTCGGGCGGTTCATATATATACATAGTATATATATTCAATAGCGAAACTTCTGGATCTAATTGCTCGTAATTACAATATCAAACGGTTATTAATTATTTTAGCACACCGAATGGACATTTGCAGATGTCGTGTCACACATTCGACGGAAAAGTATTACTTTGCAGTTGTAATTATGACGTTTAAATTCATTTGTAATAATAAAATAATAAGGCTTGTTTAATAACTTTATCATGATTTATTAGTGAGGTGTTTTGTAACTATTTCTGCATTTAATAGTTCACAAAGCAACGGAGATCGCGTGGATAACGAATGGCATTCGCTGAAAGATCAATACTAATTGCATTATGGTGTACTTAGGCTATATATAAGCATTCTTATGGACGCAACTAAAAATAAAAATAACGAACGACATATGCTGAATTGAAAAACTAAACTGGAAAAAGTCAATGAAAGACGTATTTGGCAGTAAAAAAAATATTTTACTTGAGCAGCAAGTTCCCCATAATTAAAATGATCTAAAGGGACTCGAAAAGAGAAATTTATTTCGTCCATCATTTCTTCATCTGTTCTGAATTTTATCAAGCGGATTCATTGTTTAATTTTAGAATCAAGAAAACAACACTAGGATTCAAATCGGGTGAATATGGTGTATGTAGCCCAACTCTAATAATTTAGACGCTACTTCTGAGAATGAATAAAGAAAATATACATACAATTTATGGTTTAACAATAATTTATATTTAAAAAAGAACAAACTTCAACTGACATAAAATACGAGGGTGAATCAAATATGAAACGGATTTGTTTTAAATATTTTATTGGTACGATCAATACAAATTTTAATACATATTATTTTTCTACATAGTCTCCTCTCTTATGTATACATTTTTCCCACCGAATCGGAAGTTTTTTAATACCTTTCTCAAAGAATGAAACTGGTCGTGTCGATAATCAATTGCGCACAAACGTTTCTACACCTTCGTTGTCCACAAAATGGTGGCCTCCCAGTTCTTCTTTAAATGGCCCAAACATGTGGTAGTCGCATGACGACAAATCAGGACTGTAAGGTGGGTGTTCAAGGGTTTCCCAATGCATTTTGTTCAATTTTCCTTGAGTCAATGCAGCTGTATGTGGCCGAGCGTTGTCATGCAACAGAATCACACTTCGGATAGACATATCCCGCCTCTTTTGCCGATAGGCAAGTTTCATTTGTTGGAGTAGTTCGCAGTAATACTCAGCATTAATTGTACGGCGTTCGTGCAGAAAATCGATCAGCAGTACGCCTTCAATCAGCTCACGAATTGCGTAGATATTCGCCTCATTGATGCTTGTCGTGAGACGGCGTGCATGAGGCTCATTTTCCACTGTCTCTCGGCCATCTGAAAACTTCTTGTGCCAGTCGTACACTTGGGTCCTTAAAAGTGTTTCATTGCTGAACTGTGCCGATAGTCGAAGCAAAATTTCAGACGGTCTAACGCCCTCCCGCGCCAAAAATTTGATAACAACACGTTGCGCAACAGACGTATGCACCTCTTGCTCTGACATGATGCTACTAACAGCGCATTGACTACGCCTCGCCAAACCGACGTACTCCCCTCTTCTTAACATCCCTACCTAACATATATCGAGACGTCAAGCCACTCGAATTACCTACAGGGCGAGACTTATGTTCCAAACTATTTAGCTTTTTCAAACCGCCTTGTACACCTGTAATTCTACTTCACCTTATATTTCAACCATCCTGTATATTCAACTGCTTCTGACAATTTTCAAAGCCTTCTGTATAACTGTGCTCCACTCTTATTCAACCACCTTGTATACGCAACTACTTATGTGTCACCCAATACAATACTTTTAGAACCACCCTGTATAACTAATTCAATTCCAACTTATATTTCAACCATCCTTCTATGCAACTGCTTATGTACCACCTAATATCACGCACGCACACACCTGCAACCGTATACCATATAGAAGTTCGGCGACACAACAAATTTTCGGTTCGATAAACTAACGGAATGTTTTCTGCCATTTCCGCGACTGTAAGCCCCCTAAATTAACTTCGTCTCTAAAAGAAACTTACTTCAAACGAATCAAAATGAAAACCATTACAAACAACCTTTACGATATACTTTCATGGCATATCTTGACATTTAAACTAGATATTTATGATGAAAATTTGACATTTACTATGATGTTTACAGTTTTTTTGTATAAATTTTTCCGATTTTCAGAAAAATGGTAAGTTTTACGTTATGAAAAAATAGAACGGAATCAAGCTGGAACATATGTTTGTAGAATAAAATTTATAATATTCAAATTTCTTGGGCGGTTTTAGAGAAAACAGTCAAGATTCATTGAAATTCACTGAAATCTAGTCCCTTATTTCCTTTTTTTATGATTTTCTGAAAAATGTGACGTTTTACGTAATGTTCCTTAATATAATGCAGTTTAAATCATCAAAATTTTCCAAGCTGTTTTTGAATAATCGCTCGTCATACATAAAAAAAAGTTGCAGACGAATTGATAACCTCCTCCTTTTTGGAAGTCGGTTAAAAAACATATAAATTAACAAAAGTTTCACATAAATACACCAGTTGAGTCTAGTTTCTCCATACTAACTTTGCCACGTGTTTTATTTAAACAGGAAATTTGAGGTTAATTTTTGTAGTACTTAGCATTGCTATTAAAAAATCGTAAAAATATGAGAACCAAAATCAGAACATAGTTATTTGGTACCAATTAGGCAACTATGTGATATATGCAAACTCTCTGAAGATCAAGTAATTAAAATTTGAAATTTAAATAATAAATTGAAACTTACTTTTTCATTTTGGTAAGCAGTCACAGCAATGAATTCGGTTTCCTTGAAGACGTACGTTCGAAACGTTGAATAGGGAAGCTTCAGGATATCGTTCGCCCTGACTAGATGAAACCTGGGCTGGTACTTGTGCATTGAGTTGAGTATCGTCTGAAACAAACACTTAATGGAGAAAACCATATTACAAAAATCAACAATAACAAATTTTTCTAATTAATATTTTATATTTTAGGGTTAACTGGGAAGCATATGATTTAATGTTTCTGTCTCTCTTTGTCATTCTACTTTTTCTATTGTAAATTATTTAACTATAAATAAAATAGTTATTTACTTCAATATTATTAGTCAAAAATTACGATTGGATTAGTTAACAAATACAGACAATTAAATACTTCAAATAAATTGTCACTAGAAATTATCACTTGATTTCAATTTAACTGTGAGTGGTCTTGCTTATTTATCCTGCATTTTGCTTCTTGAATGTACTCGATTCATTCGTCAAATTTCTTTCTGAATACTAGCTTCTCAACAGAACACAAGAAAGAATAATAGGTGCCGCCTGCTATTGTTTGTGAGGTAGGTTTTTATGTTCTATGTTATTCTTGATCTCTTTTTTTTGACAATACGGTGACCTCGATAAATGAAACTTTGTAACGATATGTAGATTTATTGTAAAATACAAACTGGTCGTTATTATTGTTATCATACATCTGTTTCAATTTAATTTTGAAAGCTTCTGCGGTACTCTTTTTAGAAGCGATCATTTTAACTGAATTAATGGTTATTACTTTATTAACTAAAAATGAATAGGGAATGGTCAATGGTCCAATGGCTTAAAAATAGGCAGATGATAGGTGCCACTAACCTCAATAGCGTGCCAATGTTTATTATTTTAAAAAGTTAATTAACATTAAAATATCAATCAATCAACAGTGACTGTTAATTCCTATCAGCACAGAGTAATTATACTTTTTGCTTGCTCTTTCATTCAATTCTTGATAATTTTGGGCTAAAATAATTGGTAAATTTTTTTGGAAGTTTTTTGGTTAGGTTCGTAAAAGCAAAAGGCAATGCTGTAGAGGTTTCCACATCTACCTCGAATCTTTATTAGTCTCCCTGGAACGTAACTTTTTCTTTAATATCATCACTATTAGGACTTCGAAGCACTTAGTTAACACAATTTTATACTGTTTAAACTGTACTTTCCCATCATATTCAATTTTTTTTGGATTAATAATGATCTAATTATTGTTTATTAATCTAATAGACCTCTTGAGTGCCATTTTAAACATATATAACAATTAGTTTTCAAAGTGACAATGGCATAACTTTGTTGGTCATTATTAAGACTTTAAGGACTTAATTAACATTTTCTTTTTATCAATCACTGTTTATTAGCCTGATAGACCTCGTTGTGCGCCATTTTAAACATAAATAACAATTATTTTTCAAAGTGACAATGGCATAACATTTTTCATTGGTCATTATTAGGACCCTATAGCCTTAATTAACAACTTTTTACACTGTATTAGCTGTAGTTTCCCATCATTTTCAAATTTTTGACCTCGTTGGGCGCCATTTTAAACATACATTACAATTATTCAAAGTAACAATGTTATAACTTTTTTCACTAGTCATTTTTAGGACTCTAAGGACTTAATAAACAACTTTTTACACTGCATAAGGTATATTTACCTATTATTTTCCAATTTTTGGATCCATCATGACCTGATTACTGTTCATTAACCTGATAGACCTCGTTGGGCGTCAATTTAAACATACATAACAATTATTTTTCAAAGTAACAATGGCATACCTTTTTTAAGACTCCAAGGACTTAATTACCCAGTTTTTAGACTGTATAAGCTGTAGTTACCCATCATGTTCAAATTTTTGGATCAATCATGACCTGATTACTGTTTATTAACCTGATAGACCTCCTTGGGCACCAGTTTATACATACATAACAATTATTTTTCAAAGTGACAACGGCATAACGTTTTTCACTTTTTTTAGGGCTCTGAGGACTTAATTAACAACTTTTAATGTTGTATAAGCTGAAGTTTCCCATCATTTTCAGATTTCTGGATCAATCTAATTACTGTTTATTAACTTGATAGACCTCGTTGGGCGCCATTTTAGGCATACATAACCATTATTACTTCAAAGTGACAATGGCATAACTTTTTTTATTGTGTCTCTTGCACTTCTAGACACCGTTTATCTATTCAAGTCGTGTTATGTCTTTTTCGCGCCACAAATGCCCATATAAGCTCACCAAAACGTAACAACCTGTACATATTCAATTAGCGTTGGTAAATCGTCGAAAATATTAAAGGAGCCGATATCGCAATAAATATTATTTATAATTCGTTAACTGGGAAGCATATGATTTAATGTTTCTGTCTCTCTTTGTCATTCTACTTTTTCTATTGTAAATTATTTAACTATAAATAAAATAGTTATTTACTTCAATATTATTAGTCAAAAATTGCAATTCGATTAGTTCACAAATACAGACAACCAAATACTTCAAATAAATTGTCACTAGAAATTATCACTTGATTTCAATTTAACTGTGAGTGGTCTTGCTTATTTATCCTGCATTTTGCTTCTTGAATGTACTCGATTCATTCGTCAAATTTCTTTCTGAATACTAGCTTCTCAACAGAACACAAGAAAGAATAATAGGTGCCGCCTGCTATTGTTTGTGAGGTAGGTTTTTATGTTCTATGTTATTCTTGATCTCTTTTTTTTGACAATACGGTGACCTCGATAAATGAAACTTTGTAACGATATGTAGATTTATTGTAAAATACAAACTGGTCGTTATTATTGTTATCATACATCTGTTTCAATTTAATTTTGAAAGCTTCTGCGGTACTCTTTTTAGAAGCGATCATTTTAACTGAATTAATGGTTATTACTTTATTAACTAAAAATGAATAGGGAATGGTCAATG
This sequence comes from Octodonta nipae, assembly GCA_034190945.1. Lineage (NCBI taxonomy): Eukaryota > Metazoa > Arthropoda > Insecta > Coleoptera > Chrysomelidae > Octodonta > Octodonta nipae. The sequence goes on from CM067217.1 coordinate 13,788,772, forward strand.
GTCCAATGGCTTAAAAATAGGCAGATGATAGGTGCCACTAACCTCAATAGCGTGCCAATGTTTATTATTTTAAAAAGTTAATTAACATTAAAATATCAATCAATCAACAGTGACTGTTAATTCCTATCAGCACAGAGTAATTATACTTTTTGCTTGCTCTTTCATTCAATTCTTGATAATTTTGGGCTAAAATAATTGGTAAATTTTTTTGGAAGTTTTTTGGTTAGGTTCGTAAAAGCAAAAGGCAATGCTGTAGAGGTTTCCACATCTACCTCGAATCTTTATTAGTCTCCCTGGAACGTAACTTTTTCTTTAATATCATCACTATTAGGACTTCGAAGCACTTAGTTAACACAATTTTATACTGTTTAAACTGTACTTTCCCATCATATTCAATTTTTTTTGGATTAATAATGATCTAATTATTGTTTATTAATCTAATAGACCTCTTGAGTGCCATTTTAAACATATATAACAATTAGTTTTCAAAGTGACAATGGCATAACTTTGTTGGTCATTATTAAGACTTTAAGGACTTAATTAACATTTTCTTTTTATCAATCACTGTTTATTAGCCTGATAGACCTCGTTGTGCGCCATTTTAAACATAAATAACAATTATTTTTCAAAGTGACAATGGCATAACATTTTTCATTGGTCATTATTAGGACCCTATAGCCTTAATTAACAACTTTTTACACTGTATTAGCTGTAGTTTCCCATCATTTTCAAATTTTTGACCTCGTTGGGCGCCATTTTAAACATACATTACAATTATTCAAAGTAACAATGTTATAACTTTTTTCACTAGTCATTTTTAGGACTCTAAGGACTTAATAAACAACTTTTTACACTGCATAAGGTATATTTACCTATTATTTTCCAATTTTTGGATCCATCATGACCTGATTACTGTTCATTAACCTGATAGACCTCGTTGGGCGTCAATTTAAACATACATAACAATTATTTTTCAAAGTAACAATGGCATACCTTTTTTAAGACTCCAAGGACTTAATTACCCAGTTTTTAGACTGTATAAGCTGTAGTTACCCATCATGTTCAAATTTTTGGATCAATCATGACCTGATTACTGTTTATTAACCTGATAGACCTCCTTGGGCACCAGTTTATACATACATAACAATTATTTTTCAAAGTGACAACGGCATAACGTTTTTCACTTTTTTTAGGGCTCTGAGGACTTAATTAACAACTTTTAATGTTGTATAAGCTGAAGTTTCCCATCATTTTCAGATTTCTGGATCAATCTAATTACTGTTTATTAACTTGATAGACCTCGTTGGGCGCCATTTTAGGCATACATAACCATTATTACTTCAAAGTGACAATGGCATAACTTTTTTTATTGTGTCTCTTGCACTTCTAGACACCGTTTATCTATTCAAGTCGTGTTATGTCTTTTTCGCGCCACAAATGCCCATATAAGCTCACCAAAACGTAACAACCTGTACATATTCAATTAGCGTTGGTAAATCGTCGAAAATATTAAAGGAGCCGATATCGCAATAAATATTATTTATAATACAATAAAATCGCCGCACGGTGTGAGGTGGAAAATATTAAGATAATTCTCTGGCCTCTTGCAAAATAATTAGCAAGTCTTCGCGTCTTATAACTCGACTCATTTGACACAAAAGATGCATAATTTTCACATTTGAATGCACAATATAGTATCCTGTTCGTTTTATATAAAGCCGACTTTATAGCACCGTCTCTTTTCGCTGGTACGGGTTCAACTGCCAGCTGTCTCTATCGAGCAGTTTCGGTATGTGTGCGCCTTTTCTTATTCTTCTTCTTCTGATTCTGTGAAATCGCTGGTTATCTTCGTATGGTCTCTTAAGCCTTTTAGATGAATTGCTTTATTTTTGAAAGGTATACTAAATATTTGTATAAGATCCTTTCCAAGCAGCGACTTAAATGCGATTAGTGAGTCAATAAAAGTTTGGAATGTTTCTTTTAGAAATTATATCCCTCTTAAAAATTTGTACTGTAAATATTTTAGAAAGAAACCTATTGTCGTTCTAATCTGTCTAACATTACAATCCCATGACCAAATAATTTCGCTATGACTGTCATCTGCTGTGCAGTCGTATTATTTATTACACCTATAAGAAATTTATTCATGAAATTATAAATAAGTAATTTCGAAAAGATTTTTGAGGAGATCTTGAATTATTTTGCCTGTTTATTGGGGTTTTCTCTCCTCAATTTTTTTTCCTGCAACAGATAAGTATTTTAAATCGTATTTGGAGGACAAAGTGTAGTAAGACAATTTCGTAAAATTGCCCGGATTACTGGCTGTCCGTACAGAAATTCTTCCTTACAGTTATTCTGAGAGAAAGAGATGTCTTAAAATGATATTCCTGTATATAAATAGTGTATTGTATATTGTGTTATACTGCTATCTGTTTGGAAACGTTTCAACTCCGACTCTGGAGTCGTTGTCAATGGTTTTGTTGAGTATTTCGAGTTTTTTTCAAAAAAATTTTCGCTCTGATGTGGATATTGTTGTTTGGAAAAAAATTTTGACAGTGACAATTTGTCAGTTACTGAGGCTACCATTTTTTGCTCTTCTAGCAATAGATCTCTCCAGCCCAAATTAAGGTCGATTGAAGGGACCCCGATTTGTTGTCTTTTTTAAATTTTCCTTTTTCAAAAAGATCTTTGTTTTATCCCAATCTATCCTATGGCTGCTGGTGCTGGTTAATAGATGGTTGGCCAAATTTGTTTTGTCCACATGTCTTCTTGAAATGTTATATTGGTGTTCTTTTTTCACCGGTCTAACTATGGCCACAGTCACACACAACACTGTACACACAATTTTTGGAATTTTGAGTTGCGTTAAATGGTTTGGCATGTGTGAGGATAAAGCACAATGTATTAATTGTTTTAAAAACAGTTTTAATATCGTATTTATTTCAGAACCGCTTAATTTGTTCGGATACACCTGGGACGTATGAAATTATATTCATAATTGTGTTTTCTGTTTTTGTTTGGTTGGTATTAGTGCTCTGTTGGTTATTTGTGCTTGTTTCTTGTTGCGATTTTCTTTCTAGTTGATTTACAGTTTAATTTATAAAGCCTTGGGGATATTGATTCTGGAGTAGATGTTCTTTGATAATGTTGACCTCGTCGTTAAATATTTCGATGGATGCAGATATGGGTTTTTCTCTATCATAGAAGCACTTTACAACACCTTTCTTTACATTCAAGGGATGGTTGGAGTAAATTTTATTGTGGGTTCTAGACTATTGATGTAATCTAGGAAGGAGTGCAGTTCTTCAGCACCATACTCCCAAACCACAAAAATGTCATCAACGTATCTCCACCACAGTTTTGGTTTGTTCTTATAATTACCAATGCATCTTTCTTTAAAATATGTCTTAAATATATTACTGATTATAGGTGACAAAGAAGAAACCCATGGCCATACCAAATTCTTGTTTATAGAAATCTCCTTCAAATTGAATTCAATTAACTTGTTTTTAAGCAGTTCAGCCAGTAATCCGGGCAATTTAACGAAATTGCCTTACTACACTTACTAGTCCAAATACGATTTTAAATATTTAAAATTTTGAGGAGAGAAAACTCCAATGAACAGGCAAAATAAAATTAAAAATAATTAAAAAACAAACGACTTTATATTATTTAGAATCAAAATCTGGACATTTAAATTTGGGAATCCATTTGTGATCTTTTACCGTGAAATTTACGGATGTTGCCTTAAGTTTTCTTATTTGTTAAAAAACATTACCTTTACGTTATATAAAAATTTAAGTACCTACTACTTATAATGTAATTTTATGTAATAATAAAAAAAACTGCTGGCAGCGCCATGTTGATATGTAATTTATTTGAGTTTTACTTTTGTTGCATATATTTTTTCAAATTTCAGAAAAACGATAAATTCCAGGTTATAAAAAAATTATATGGACCCTTTCCGTTTGTGAGTAATAGCTGAGTATACAAATAATCAATAAAAAGTCCGTTACTAAGAGCAATGGCATTCAGGCTCATATTTTGTATGATTTGAATTATTTTCGAATCATCTCCACATATATGTTCCAGAAATTATGTTGAAGGTCACTATTAACAATTATTGTTGGAATATTTTGTAAACATTTTACGATTCTTGAAAGAAAATCCATAATAGTTGAATAATGTTTCAAAAGTTTTCCGAAAAAACTATCAGCTATTAAGCTTCTTTTTATGATTTCTTTGTTTCTCAAGAAACCACCAATGAAAGTATAAATGCTAGAACCAGCCGACAAATAATGTTTGTAAAGTTAATAACAAATTATATAATTACAGACCAAAATGATTTATATTAAATTCGTATGTTGGTTTAGTGCCAAAAATTCATGAGTCTAATGGTGATCGTGTAACTTCTGAATGAGTCGAACAATCGAGGTGATAATCCAATATATTTGTTTTTTCGGCGTATTATTTAAAATCTAGGCTTGGAGTTCGATACGAGGATCTCTAGTATCTATATATTAAAGGTGAAGAGAAAAAGTTGAAGAGCCAAATATTCACTGTTTATTATAATACGAATTTAAGCAAAGTCTGTGGTCGACCAGTCCCACAGATGGGAGAGTTTCAAGTGATGTACGGAATAAATTTTATGTAAGTTTCTGTGTATTATGTATATTATAGTGTTTTGTTCTTTGCGAACAAAAGTTGTAGAATGTTTTTTTAATTAATTGCTACTAATACTAATCATTATAGAGATGTACAAAAAACACTTCAATACTGTTCAAACTAGGGAATTTAATGAAATACCGTTGAACTTCAGTCACTTCACTTAATCTCCTGATTTACTGACAAAACCGATGTTTGTGTATCTTAGAAGGTGCAGAATTGTCCTGAGCAAGCAATTTGAAAAATCCGGAAGGTAGTACCTACATTTTTCTTTTTAAACAGACAGATTAGTTAAGTTAAGTGGCTATGGTTAAATTTTATTTAGGAAGAATTGTTATCTAAGAGTAACAATTGGTCTACACACGTCGTTTGCAGAAAAATACGTTTATGTTCCATAATTTTTGCAAACAAGTAGTATTTAAATGGGAAGCAAATTGTAATTACGAAAATACAATATTTCAGGAACCAAACCTAATGCAAATGTAAAAATTATTATATATTTTTTATAAGGTAATAGTAGATAAAAACTTTTGCGAAATCACAAATTCATTTCCGCAATAGGAAATAATGTAGACAGATAATTTTGCAAATTATGAGGGAGAGGACAGCAAGAAATGAAATGAGGATAGAAAAAATCTGTATTACTTTAATCGCCGATGTAACACATAATCAAAACGTTTTTATGAAATACCAAAAATCTCCAAAAGAGTCAATCACTTCGAAAATATAATATAATTTTTAAAATAAAAAAATATATATTAATGGTAATATAAAAGACCATTGATATTTAATTGAATTGAGAACCTGAAGTGGTTTTATTAACATTTTTAATTATTACTTAAATTCATTCTTTTTCAACCACTTTAGTTTAGAATAACGTTAATTACGTACAATTGATACCCACTCCTTCGCCAATTTTTGACGTTAAATAACGAGTTACCGTTTTTCTAATACAATATAATATTTCGTCACCTATTAGAACAAAATATGGGGGTAATCTGGTAGTGTACCCTTTCAAATAAAAAATGAATTCTCCAAATTGCTTCATATTTAGTTCTCAAGTAGCAACCACCTGAATTGAGGACCTTCCTCTTTTTTGAAATCGTTTAATAAAATAAATTACAACATCTATCTACTGCCAGTAGGAATAGCTGGTTGGTATCACCAAAATAGTGAATTTTTGTGCCCTTGATCTGAAATTGCCTAAAGTATGATCAAAACTATTGATAAATTTGCACTTTTTTACATACTTTCTACTTAAAGTCATTTATTAAAATATATTTTTAGACAATTCACATAAATTTCCTATTAAAAGAATATCATCTCTGTCCACCACATACATCGCAAAGCAATAGAAGCAGTGATTCATGCAATTCAAATTTTATTTAAATTTATTCCCACAGCTGAGCCGATGTGTGCGACATTGCCTCTGAATTGCAAACATTTTGCATTTTTACAATCATCTTTTTACATTATGTGCTGCAGGAGTTCGTACAGATATGACGGCATCTCCTTGTGTCTAAGACGCACACAACTATTAATGCGGACTTTTTGAAATTACGATTATCGCAAATGCCGAGAAAATTGTCATAAAATCGGGCGATCTGCTCTCTCTCGCGACTCGATACGGTGCTATTTATCTCCATACCTTTTAGGAATCCGCAAGCCTCTTTGTCGAAGTTCGAATACCGATCGATCGGGATGCTGCTTTGATTGATACATGTCAGTAATTTTCGCATATGTACACGACAATATTTCGCTCGAATCATGCCCAATACGGGCGAGTCGTACACTAAATGCATATTTTCCGGATGCCTTCGATCGCTATCTCAAGCAGTCCAGTATTTATGAGGTAGCAATGGGAAAATTGTTTCGGTTGTTTGAACAGACTTGGTCACTGAGGTTTATTTTTTTTTTATTATTGCTGAACTGTAAAGTTTTCTGAATATAGACGTAAAAACACAGTTTTGCACCCTAATACCAAACCTTTATTTTTAAACACTCAACTCCGTTTCAACAACTCTAATTTGTCATCATCAAGGAGTAAACCAAACTATGTTTTTACATTTGTGACACACCAAAAGTTGCACAGCATTTCCATTTGAATATAGACGGATAAAAAAAATTTTAAAGCAAATTTAAATTGTTGAATTGTTTGGAAACGTTATACCGGCTTCTGGGGAGATATTGTCAGTGGTGTTTAAGCACTTTCTGGGAAAAACACTACAAGTCACGAAATTTCTGTATATTTCCAAATTCAGTAAACAGAGGTATCATCAAATATCTATATGATAGAGCAAAAACCAACAAATGAAGAAAAAACGTTTATAAAAACTACTTTTTGCCAATAATTACCCAGAAAAATGTGTTAATAAAGCGTTAAAGAAAATTGAATACCAAACGATCGCTAACAACCAACAGCATATTTCAACAAGCAACACTGACTCCCAAGATAATCACATGCCTACAATAACTATACCATACATACAGGGTCTCTCAGAAAGGTTAAAAAGATTGGGAAACAGATATAATATTAAAGCTTCATTACAACAAGAAGTACTTACACTAAAATTAATTATATCAAAAACAAAACCAAAAATCACAACTCAAACTTCAAAAAATTGCATTTATAAAATTCCTTGTGAATGTAATAAATTTTATATTGGAGAAACCTCTAAATCTCTAAATGTTCGAATAAACGAAGACAAAAATTTGAAAAATCCAAAATTTGTAAACATGCTTGGAACGTTAGTCATAAAATACAATTTTAAAATTCATTTATATTACACAAAGAAGAACACAACACGAAACGAAAACTAAAAGAGTATGTTTTAATTTTGTTAAACAAAAACGATTGTATCGCTATTAATGATTAAGGAAGAAATTGCTAATTGTTATGTCGTTATGAACAACCCAATATCGGGATAGTTCATAAGGTTTTTCCTAGGTTTTCCCTTATGATTTTAATGGGATCACTGAGTCATTAGTCAAATAATAAATATTATCAAACATTTTAATTTTATATTTTAGAATTGTGCCTTTATTCATAGTTTCTTTGCCACTGACAACGAACTCTCACCTAGATTCCGAAACGTTTGTAAATATACAGAAATGACGTGACATGTGGTGTTATTTTCCAGAAAGTGCTTAAACATTGAAAAATTATGCCACAAATATCCTTCAGAAAAAAATCGTCAGTGGTATGAAAGTAGGTGACACCTCGTCAAGTATTAGAGTGGACTAGGATCATCGAGCTGTGGAACACTGGTATTTAATCCTGCCTGTGAAAGCATAGAATGTCCTGATTGCGCAGTGGAAATAGAATTTAGGAACACAATTCTAAGGGCCGCTTTAGGAACTAGCGCTGTGAACGAATTTGATCACTAGAGACCTCTACATTCATGGATCACGTGAAACCTGTCCAGAAAGGGGTGTTGAATCTGCCCTTCTAAACGTGATTCCAACTCTTTGACTCTGGGCAAAATACCGAAGATAGTACCTACATTCTTCTTTTTAAACAGACAGTAAAGTTAAGTAATGGGGCTATGGGGAGGTAAATCTTATTTAGGAAGAATCGTTATCTAAGGGGTCAAATGTTGACAAGAGTAACAATTGGTCTACACACTTCGTTTGCTGAAAAATAAGTATATGTTCCGTAATTTTTGCAAACAAGTAGTATTTAAATGGGAGGCAAATTGTAATTACGAAAATACAATATTTCAGGAACCAAACCTAATGCACGCGTAAAAATTATTATATATTTTTTTATAAGTTAATAGTAGATTTAATCCTGCCTGTGAAAGCATAGAATGTTCTGATTGCGCAGTGGAAATAGAATTTAGGAACACAATTCTAAGGGCCGCTTTAGGAACTAGCGCTGTGAACCAATTTGATCACTAGAGACCTCTACATTCATGGATCACGTGAAACCTGTCCAGAAAGGGACGTATAATCTGCCTTCCTAAACGTGACGTGGGCAAAATACCGACTCCAAACATGCTTGAATTACATTGAGCATCCGTTAAAACCATCCACATTCATTTTCATGGCTGTTTATGGAGCTTCGCGCCATACTTTTTGGAGAAGCTTTAAGTAATATCACACTACTCAATGGTATCATTGCCAAGAGGGTGTATTGTCACATAATAAATTCATTCTGTTCTACGAAAATATCACCATTTGTTTAGATTTTGCTCGGCGTACTCATAAGTGAGTTAATGTTATTGGAAACATCATGTTCAGATGGTTTTCAAACCCACTGAACAACTTCCCACATACTCCAGTCTCCTAACATCTCAATCACCCAGTGTCAACACCAGAAGTTTACAGGAAACACTGTTCATGTAATACTGTGTATATATGTACCACCAAGCGTATTATCAACATTAGTTTTTCTGAACATAAACGAAATTGCTGATACTTACAACCGGAAGAATTGGCTATCGCTGAGCATGCACTACTATCAGGAAATACATAGTCATAGAAATTTATAAACAACAATTATTTTAATAGAAGCGAATAAGATCTAAAACTGCGTAGATTATGGTATCCTGCTCTATATGTATGAAACCAAAAGGGGATTGCCATCGGCATCACAGGTTGGAAAGAGGAACACAAAAATCTGTGTTTCAACTTTGTTGTTCTATCTCATGAAAATTGTTCTGATATTTATAATTTTTCATGACTTTCTATTAGAGGCAAGAACGATGGCTTGTCGTTGTGTTGGTACTGATTTGGTATAGAGTAGATAGTTTGTAGTATCTAGTGAGTTTGTGAACGGCTGTATCATTATTCTTTATATAGGAAAATCCACTCAACTACGATCCAATCAGAAGTTAGACGAATTCATCTAAATTCATACCATACCATCTAATGGCTTGCGACGTTAAACAGCGAACCATCACCGACTCAATGTTAATACAAGTTGAAACATAAATAGAGCTTCGATTAGGTGCCGCTAGTAGTCCTAGTGGCAACTATTTGAGTTGACTTGAGCACGGATCTTATTAAAAAGCTTGGGTTTAGGTATGATCTAAGGCATAACATGATGAGATTGTTGGATGAAGAAATTGAATTGACTCGAACTTCATTGCGGATTCTGACAAAATTATTGACAATCGTAAATATCCGCTATTTAGCATAGGCAGGAATAATCAAAATAATAGATCAGCAAAACAAATTGGAGAGGTAGAACTCAGTCTGGCAAAAACGTGGATTTTAATATGAATGAATGAATTTAACAATGACTACGACAGTTATAAGCCTTTTAGACAAATGGGATTTAGAAAAGCCTAGAGAAAGACTGCAGTCAGAGCATCAACGTGGAAGGAAATCTTCCGACAAAGCCCGTGCTAGTTTCCTAGTGGACCATCTTCTAAAAAAAGAAGGGTGTTAGCTTATTATAACTGTTTCCATACCAGCCTGAAGTTTTTTTGGATCACGGAAGATCAAAATCGAAGGGGCAGTGTTATTTACTACAAGCTGAACGTAAGCTCACTGAGTGAAACCTTAAGACCAAATGAAAACTCAATTTGGCAATTTTCTAAATCGCCACAATTCGAGAAATCACCAAACACCGTACGTACTGAACGAAACCTTTTAGATAGATTTATAGCATGTGTAAGTAAGGAAAAATTTGAACAGCTAATAGGGAGAGAGTCGAATAAAGATACTCCATGATGTTTTATTATTTATTAGAGGGTGAGCTTAAGTATGATTTGTAAAAGTTAAAAAAAGTCGAGTAATCATGCAAATGGTTTTCAGAGCTGTTTTGGTGTGGTCTAGTCGAATTTCCTCTGAACATATCATCTGCCACTGCGGCAGACATCTTCATGGAAAGGGAGAGGTGGGAAATTAGTCTTAATGCCTCTCTGTTAGACATACGTGTCCTGATTGACCAGTGGTATAAAGGGGGAGGAGCTTTGTTTTCATACAGATAGAGCAGGATACCATATTCTACTCAGTGTTAGACCTTATTCGCTTCTATTAATATTGTTGTTTATAAATTTATATGGCTCCTCGTTCCTCGTATGGTAGTGGGGTGTGTGTATGTTTAGAAAACTTGGTCTTGATAATAAACTGGGTGGTACCGATATACACAGTATTATATGAATAGCATGAATAGTGTTCCTTGTGTTGACACTGGGTTATTAGGATCTTTAGGAGATTGGAGTATGTGGGAAGTTGTTGAGTGGGTACGCCGACCAAAATTTGCAATAAACAAACAAATGGTGATTTTTTTGTAGAACAGGGTGCATTTAGTATATGAGAATACACCCTCTTGGCAATGATAGCATTGAGCAGTGTGATATTACTTAAAGCGGCTCCAAAACCTATGGCGCGAAGCTCGATAAACAGCATAACATGAATGTGGATGGTTTTAGCGGATGCTCACTATGATTCACACATGTTTGTCGATTGGAGTCAATATTTCGCTCAGAGACAAAGAATTGGAGTCACGTTTAAGCGGACAGGTTCTAAATCCCTTTCTTGGCAGATTTCACGTGATCCATGAAGGTAGAGAACTTCAATGTACAAATTAGTTTGAATTCCTAAAGCCGCCCTTAGAATTGCGTTCCTAAATTCTACATGATTTTAATGTTTAGTTAGCTGCACATATTCTGACAGCATTGATGACTTACATACGGTACCTAGACTGTCATATCGATGTGACAAAAATTTAACATTATTCTTATAAAGCGTCGCAGAAAGAATTACAAATTCCAATTGACAGACCAAAACTCGAAAAATCCCTCTTCACATTGTGTCCACGAAAAGAACAAACAAACGAAAAAATGGCAATCACTACCGACGACGACTGTTTTAACGGCTTCAGAAAACGACCGAATCTCGACCGATATCGCCCGATATCTGCCTAATTAACCGCGATAAAAACGAAACTCGTTTCGTTTGGGTCCCCCCGGCCAAACCGAGTCCCTCGTCAGAAAAGTCCAAAGAAAAGCCAAGGCAAAGAGACACCCAGAGACTGTTTTTTCGATTCGCAATTAGGTCTTTTTATCTGTGTAAATTTTTAAAACGATAATGCTGTTAATGCTCGGCTCCGGTGTACGTTGACATTTATAGGGTCGGCGATAAATGCCATTCCGATACCCACAGAACGGGCACTAATCGAATCAATATATACCGGAGACTGAGAATGTCGAAACAAAAAAAAAACAGCGACAACAACGAGGAAAAAGAAAGTAAATAAAGATGTCGATTGAAGTGTCCTCTAACACCGCTTTACATAAAAATGCGGGCGAAAATTGACAAGATCTGTCGGATTTTCTGATGCCACTTAAGTGGCAAGTTATGTTTTCTATTGTGCCTGCCGTTGATATGAACGCGTTTGCGGACATCGACGGTTTTGAAATGTGACAAAGAAGGCGGTGAACCGATAAAATAATGACAATATTAACAATGGATTTTCGATAGCGTTATGGCAATCGAAACCTGTTTATTTTCGACAAATAACTGTGTGACATTTTTGAGGTGTCAATGGCAGTAATATTTTCTAAGAAATATAACGATATATAGGTAACGATTGACAAAATAACCGATATTTTTATGTCAGGATTTTCGCGAAACAAATCTGTTGAAGCAGGAGGCAGACAAACTACCTTGTTTTTTAAATCGCGAATATTATCGATATTTTTAAAGTTTTTTTCATTTTTGACGTTTTGCCATTGTTTATTATGATATTCTGAAAAAAATTATCCTATGTCCATTTTTGAATGTCAGGCTACTGCCATACCTAATTTTATCAAAATCTGTTGAGCGGTTTAGCTGTGAAGACGTAACAAACAGATAGACAAACTGACAGACAAACACTCGTTCGATTATTTGTATTAGTATTAATATTGTAAGTTCTTTACATACTGTATAAGAGTTCCCGTTTCATTTAAAAAGTTCCCATTTTATATATAAAAAATAAAAGTACCAGTAACATTCCCGTATGATTTACATCCGTAAAACACAAGTACTACATACCTCCAAACCAAATTTAGTAAAAAAAAACATTCATTAGTTTTTGCATGATACGTATTTAGACAAACAGAAAGACAAAATTCAATTCATGTAAAGAAAAAATAAGGTATATACATATATAGGTAAAGACAAAATTTTCCATATACAATTTTTGCAAATGTAAGTAGTGATACGTGGTATCTGAGGACTAGGAAGAAATAGATAGAAATAGATAACTGGGTAAATAAGATATCATTGCTCTCGACAATGAGAGATTCAAAATTCTTCCATCGTCAATTGATCGCCCAAACTATCCTAATATCTTAATACCTGTTTACGAGGGCTGCCTTTTATATTTCGGGATTGGACAACCCTAGTGTTGCAATCTGACAACTGTCAGCTCCAGCGTAAAGTTTGACATTTTTGAGGTTATACGTACTCAGAACGTTTTGACATACGAGCGCTATGTGTTGTTTACAGTATCTTGAATAGAATATAGCTTGAATGAAACAACCAGGATTGAAAAAGGTTTCATCGGATTCAATTGAATATGATATTCTGTAGTTATATGTGCACACTTATGACTTGACTTGCTAATTAACTATTGAACGCTCAAGAATTTCAATTGGGCCTTTGATGTATTTATTTAACAATTTGCTACTCACAACTAGCAACTACGAAATTTTTGCCATCATGTCAAATGATTTGTCAACATCGTGGGGATTAAACATAAGTTAAGATAGTACCATAATAACTCTTCCAAAATTGCAAATGTAAAAAAACTACTTCTCCGAAATTAATAATTGGTGACAAAAATCATTCTTTTCATAGGTGACGATGGAAAAATGTAGAGAAATTAAATGCCCAAAGAGAATTTGTATCACTACACAGGGTGTCCCAAAAAGGGTAGGCAGTTACCTGTAACAGAAAAAATATCGATATTAAAATTTTGAAATTTTGGCAACGTAGGTAAACCGATAGATATGTGACTAAAATATTTTCAGAACTGTGGTTATACCGAAAGTAGATAACAACTTTCGTATATCAAATAGATCGGTGTTATTGTATATTTGGTTGCTATGTTAAATTGTAGATAATTTTTTTTTGGTCTCTGCTTCTCCGAATGTCTCAAATGTTAGTGACAATACTTTATTACTCTCTCCAGTCTCTGCATAAATTGTAACCATATTGTAAGTAATCTTGTTTAAGAGTCATTGATGCGTGCAGATATTGTTGGCAATTTTGAAAAACAGTGAAATTTCATAGCCGGCAGTTATTTTTCTAGAGGTCACGGCTAACTTGATTTTTCCAAGCAAGTCGACATCATATATTAATGGGCGGAAAACGGTTTTTCGTAATTTAATCGAAAAGTTATGACGTTTATATATAGGGGAACATAATACAAAGTTACCTTCATTTTTAGTGTTGAATAAAATGTCGACAAAAAAATTGGGAGTTTCCATTTGAAAATTTTCAGTTTTAAGCATATTGTGAATGCCTTTTACACTATTTTTTAAGAACACCCTGTAGAAAAAGAGGTGATTTTTTGTTTAGTGAAAATTGTCGATTACCCGCAGGACAGCATTTGTCATTTTTCAGATAAAAATGCAAATATCTTGAGAATGGTTAAATTTAGAGATAACATGTGGTTGATAAAATGTATCCAGAATTTAACGTAGCATCCAAATGTCCAATAACATACAGGGTATTCTATAGGATATAAGAAAGTTGCGGTCTACTTCCAGTATAACAGTTTTGAAAATAGTTTAGTAACATAAAACCTATCAGCTTGCCTAGTTTAATATCTATATCTTTTGAGTTACCGCCCACCTTCGTGGAATACCCTGTATAGAGAGACAATTGGAGAAACAAACCTCTATTCAAGAAGAATATGTTAAAAATACATTCCATTCAACTTTCGAAATCCGTAGTTCCTCCAACGATATGACTTGAACAGTCACTTCTGATTTGTGTTTCTATTTTCATAGTTTGCATCATCAACTAACTTCGCAGATTTGTATTGTCCTTGATTTTCCCGCCCCCGAAGAAGATCTCAATCAAGTACCAAAACGAGAAATGGAAACAAGGCGAAATCCTATCAGTCACAGCGACGCATCAGCAATCGAGCGGATATAGATGGCAGCTCTATTGCTTATTCATGACCGAGCTTTCGATCAAAACCGAATAAAACGTACTGGTGAAAAAAAATCCCCTTTACATATTTTTCAAATAACGAACGTACGGGTATATATGCGCGAGGAGAGCGAAACAGGTTTTTCCTATACCATCGATAATGATTTGTTGCCAACATTACCGACATGTCTGTGTGGTCCACGAACCGCTAGGCCTTTCTCTGATCGCACACGGTGTACAAACATTTAAATGAAACAGATACAACGTTTAGATACACGGCGATTTCGCTCGAGCCTGTGTAATTTTCCCTCTCGTACCTTTCTGCTGTATGTATGCGTTCTGTGATTGTGTTCTCTTCTTGTTACAACCGAATTGACAAAAACAAATTATACTGTTGGGCATTTTGAAATAGGAAACCCGTACGACAACTGCGAATGCATTCGAGTCATTTTTCATAACTACGCTTCGATTAGAGTTACACGTGAGAAACAGGATTTTTGTGGTAAAAACACATTAATTACGACCATTTTGTGTCACTTTGATGTCTCCTGAGAATTCATCAGCGGTACATGGCATGACAGCCACGTCATGTTTATTAGCAGACCAAGATTCTCATCAAGTGATAATTGAAATGAATTGAATGAATGAATGAATGAATTGTTGATGTTACAGGTGATTCTGAATGTCGATATTTACATATAGAAATATGTTTGGAAGTTATGGTTCACCAGAATTCCGACGAGCAGACTGGAGACCTGGTTCGCAGAGTGGAATTCAGCGAAATATTGATGGAAGTGTAATAATGATCCACTTTTTGGTCGCAATATCCACAAAAATTACTGTTTGGGCAGACATATAATCATTGGACCCTATTTTTTAACAGGCTTAACTTATCTACAATTTATCTAAGAACTTCAAGTTTTGATACATTCAGTCCCCTGTGCAAAGAGTTCCACAAATATTTTGTATTAACAAGATGGCGGCCGCTTTATTATGCATCCTATGTTCGAAGATATATTAATCAACTTTTCCAAATAAGTGGATCGTTCGAAGAGGATACCTTGAGTGACCACCGAAGTCACCTGATTTCACATCACTAGATTTATTATTAACAATGTAGCGTCTAATGGTAAACCCGATAACTAAACGTTATAAAAGACTGAATAAGACAAGAATAAAATATCTTTTTGCAGAAAACCATTAATATAGTTTAGCAAAAATTTAATGATGCAATTCTCTTCTCTAGGTCTCTCGATTGAGTCTGACGTCTTCTTTCAACTTTCTTTCGTTTATATAGCCCTTCTTATTTTCTCATTCCAAGATCTTCTTGACCGTTCACGTTTCTTTTTCTTTATAGTAACCAATTAAATAGTTTTTTAGTCTATTAATTATCCTCCATTTGCATCACATGTTGAAACCAGTGTTGCCACTACCTTTCAATGCGGTCTACTACTGTATAATCCGCATGTATCCTCTGGCGTTGTTTTTCATTGGTCGGGAAACTCTCACAGAGTACTGATTCTGCGCGTACTCTTCCTATTGGTTTTTTGTTTTTCCAGCTTATCGCTTTATCCCACTATAGATTATCCAGGCATTCCATTATTTTCCTACTTTCAGTAATGCAATGTTGATTTTTTATGCTAATCCTTTGCTATCCACCAGTGCATCCATATATTTATAAATGCAAGGACCTGTTTTATCCCATTATCTTCATTAATTAATACTTTTTTTCGCTTCGTTAGTTTAAGCTAAAAGGATAATGTGGACCACAAAACAACGTAAGGTAACTGGCAATGTTATAAATCAAAAGGGCTAAACTACAGTCAATTGTTAACTAGTTAATAAAAATGTATTTATTAACAAACGGGAGGCTATGATGCACAAATTTCTTAGTCAGTGGGACATCGTTTGCAATGATATTGAAGTAATGTTTGTTTTAGTGATTTGTTGTAGCTAGCAGGAGCTCTTAGATGCAAATGTCTAAATTTTAACTGCCTTAAGTAAAAGGGTAAGGACCTTTAAGATGTTTTTATTGCTAGTACTGGAAGATGGAGATTTCGGCAGTATTTGATTTCAACAGGATGTTGCAAGTTATATCCAGACCTTGTTTCTGGCGACAAGGCGGTGCCCGTTAGTAACTAGGGAAGGAGAGGGCCCCCACCCTCCAGTGTAACTTGTCAAAACTTTACACAAGTACTTCACCAGACACACTTTCCTTCGGGATTGAGCGAAAGGGAACAAGACCGACTTGTTAAGCCTTTAATACAAGTAGTCGCTTGAGATGTCGGGTCAACGCTCTGTAAGGAGCGCGACCTAATATACGAGACGAGAGCCCTTTGCCAACCTCTTGCCTGGTACTCCTAAAACTGGGCCAAAGCGTCCCGCAAGTACAGGCACCTACACCTCGAAAGCGGATGTCAGTCTCGCCCAGATAAGTAAAAGAGGTAGACCTGTCGGAAGTCGAACGTGACACCCATCGCCGAGAACATCTTAAACGAACTAGGGTGTTCGTAAGATTCCAAAATGAGGAGTGCGGATGGAGAGATGAGCCCCCACTGGGTGAGGTTATTGGTGACTCTCCATACTGGGTTGGCCTCGCACCGGCAATGGCTAAAGCTAGATTGTACCCCTGGGTGGATGGTCGGTCCTCGTTGGTCGGGTCGTACGAACGCATTTATCCTTGTATCCTGGGATGGTAGACGACGGCCGTTTGAGGTGTCGGACTGGGGGTCCACACCTGCAACCTCAAACCGTGTTTAACACGGTCAGTAAAGAAGGTCTGCTA
The DNA here is from genome assembly GCA_034190945.1 of Octodonta nipae. Classification (NCBI taxonomy): domain Eukaryota; kingdom Metazoa; phylum Arthropoda; class Insecta; order Coleoptera; family Chrysomelidae; genus Octodonta; species Octodonta nipae. The sequence continues at coordinate 13,806,320 of CM067217.1, forward strand.
GCAGACCGGGACCATCGTCTGCACATTAGAGAAATGGTCTTCGGGTTAATAGAAAAGAATAGCAAACCATTGAACATTTATCTTGGAAGAACCCCTTTTCGTTTGTGGGCAAGTTACTTACTGACACATTAATTTTAGTGGGATCACTGAGATGTGGTTACAAGGTTCCATCATCGACCCAGTGCTGTGCTTGAATCCTGAACTTAGGCTGCCCCTGCCAGACCTATTCGTCAGCCTGGTCTTCGCAGACGATCTGACGTTAGTGAGAGTCAGGAATGTCGAAGAGCAAGTGGAGAAGGGCAACTCAGCGATCATAGAGTGGTTCATCTGTAGGTAGAATCGACCAAGATTGAGTGTGATTCAAGATACACGTAAAGAGTGTCGAGAACAAAGCGAGGCAGATGGTGTCGGCTTTGAGCAGATAAATTTCAAACAAAGAACAAATGCTTAGGGTCCCTGGCCTCGGTTATATGGTCTGTGGAGTTATATAATGCACCAATATAGCAACGAATATTTGAAAGGATCAAGAGAGTCGTACAAGGGAGGAATTGGGGAAAGAATGGGTGTCTAACCAGCAATAAACTGATACGACTGTCCTCACAACTGTCAAATAGATCTCGCCGGACCACAGACCACACTTTTTGCCACAGCGAAACTTTGTATGGTATCGAACCAGTATGGATAGAATGCTGGATCCACCATAAGGGCACATAATGTACTGGAGTGTATAATGAGCGCGCCAGCCATTATGGTGCTCTACGTGGTCAAGGTTGCAAGGGTCACGGAGAAGAAGGACTAGGCAGGGGTGTGGGGAAACCTGAGGATATATTTTTTATGTGGTTCCTAGCATCCTTTGAAGCTTAATGGAAATGAGCAAACGAGTAGTTTAAATCAGGATTTCCAGCGGTAAAAAAAAACTGACAGTTCTCATGTCTCTTGTTATGTACATTGCATGGCTAATGTGATTCTAGTAACACCTTCCTCAGTGACGGAAATATTCAAGAATCGAATAAACCTCATTATCGTGTGATACCTTTTAGATACACAATCCATTAAATAATGAATATTAAACGGAAATCAGTTCGTTAAATTACCAATACGTTCACCGGTCTAACCAGAAAATTCCTCCTAACAATTCAATTAAAATATTCAAATTCGGGCCGAATTAGGAGCGTATCTTAATCAGAGGATGTTCGAATATTCGAAGGAAAGAAAGAACGAATACCGAAAACCAGTAGCGATTTCCAATAAGTTCTTTTCTGGTCGATAAAACCGAAGAAGCCAGTCGGCCAGCATCCGAGAGAGAGATATATCAGTATAAATAAATCTTTTATCTTTACTACTCTCTTCCCGAAGTAATCTTCTAGTCGAACCAATTAAGAAAAAAATGATAAAATATTTGAGTTTATTGACGCGCCGGCTCCCTTACGAACACACACGGTACGTTGCTCGTCGGTCTTTGGAATCGTAAAACGTACATTTACGTTTTATTACTCGGTACGTAAGGAAAATAAAAATAAAAAAGAACAAGGGAAATTATATGCAAAAATTTCATTTCGATGAACTGCTACGATAAAAACGTATAATTTAAAGAAGTAATGAAGATTAATGAAGTCACACGAAGTGAAACAGTTCTTTCCTAGAAAAGGAATACGTGTTAAGTTTTAGTGGCTTTTCACAGTTGGAGAGAAGATTTTACTCTGAATGTTAAATCGATTTGACTATTAGACGACGAATAATCACCAAGCGAGTTGCTGAAAACTTAATATTATTTATTTTCAATACTTTTTAATTATTAAAAAAAGGAGTTGTTTTCTGAAGGATATTTGTGTCATATTTTTCAATGTCTAAGAACTTTTTGGGAAATAACATCATAAGTAACGAAATTTCTGTATATTTCCAAACTTTTCGTTGTCAATGACTATGAAACTATGAAAAAAGACACAATTCTAAAGTGCAAAATTAAAATGTTTGACAATATCTATTATTTTAGTTCTAACGTAACTAAGAGAATTTAATTAGATAATGTACAGGATAGCACACAAACTTCTAAAGATCATATAATAATAAAGCTACTTTCAAATTGGAAGAATTTGAAAGGGTGCGACTTTGTCATAAGATTCGCCAAAAATGTGATCAAAGAATTTTGTTGGTTCAGTGATCCCATTAAAATCATAAGGACAAACCTTATGAACCATCCCGATATTGGGTTGTTCACAAGGACATGACCATTAGCAATTTCTTCATAATCATCGGCAACCAGGAACGATTAAATTCAACAGAGGTAGCGGTACAATCGTTTTCAGTTAACAAAATGAAAGCAGAATCTCTTAGTTTACATTTGGTGTTTTGTTCCTCTTTGTGTAACTGAATTTTGAAACTGTGTTTTATGACCAAAGTCCCAAGCGCAAATTTTGGATTTTTCAAATTATCGATTTTTTATGTAGTTATTGTGTTCGTTTATTCGAACATTTATAGGTCTAGAGGTTTCTCCAATATAGAATTTATTACATTCACAAGTGATTCTATAAATGATTTTTTTTTTATTTTCAGTTGCATTTTTTGGTTTTGTTTTTGATATAATTGATTTTAATGTATATCGTATTTTAAATGATGTTTTAATATTATATCAGTTTCTTTCTGAGAGATCTTGGGAGTCTGTGTTGCTTGACGAAGTTTGGTGTTGGTTGTTAGCGATCGTTTGGTATTCGATTTTGTGTAACTGTTTAATAAAAAAAATTCTGGGTAATGATTGGCAGAAAGTATATTTTTTATAAACGTTTTTTCTTCACTAAATTTCTTGATGTTAGAACAGTTGGTGTGTTAAGTGTTTACTTGGAAAGAGCAGATTTACATAGATTAAAATGTTTTAACTATTACGGATCACCCCGAAGTGATACATATTTTTTCAGGTCCTGAAATATACCACTATTAAAAGAAAATGTGAAAAAAAATTAAAAATCTATAAATATAATAAATAATATTGTAAAGGGCAGATATCTGTATACTATACACATTGAAAATAAAAAAAATATGTAGAGTATTTATTGGAGTCAAAACAAGTTTTTACAATTTTTGTCTGTCTGTTTGTCTGCATGTTTGTTCAGGCATCACGCAAAAACTATTGCATGGAATTGAATGAAGTTCTCATCGAAGTATCGCTGAGGTCTATCTTAAAATATAGGCCCCATTTTACCGCAGAAACATATCTTATTTCGATTGTTTTAAATTCAATATTTGCCGGATCTTATGTTACTTAATTAACTTAATGCTAAATTAACAGATTTTGAGGATACTGCATAAACAGATAAGTGAGTCGTTGTGTGCAGTTGTTACAAAAATCACAGATGGCGCGGTTTATCATTTTACTTTAATATGATGGTGAAGTCGCGGGTAACGGCTAGTTTTTTCACAAAATTTATAGCTGCCTCCTCCTCCAGCAAATATTTACCCAATTAAATTATCATTATTTTAATCCCAGCATGTAGTTAATTAATAAATAAATTATTAAAAATACTGATAATTAACTGACTTCCAAAAAGTTGGAGATTCTCCATTTGTCAATAATATATGAATTTGTCTTAGCCGTATGCTATGAAAAATCTAATTTTGATATGGTTTTTTAAATTTGAACTCTACGTCATTATTATGAAAACTAGTTTCTGGTGTTTCCTGGTGTTTAGCACTGAAACTACAGAATGATTCTTAACATTCAAATATCTAAAGATCATTTTATCAGTGGATAGGAAAATAAATGCAGAATTACCTAATAAAGTCAGCAATTGCATTTTTACTACATGGGTCATTAATTCTCGGGACTCACACAAAGATGAGCCGTCAATGCCATGACGTTTTTGGTTTTAGATAGCACCAGCCTTCAAAAAGCACGTGCAGTTGACTTCGAGATATTAAAGATTTCGTGTGTATCTCAAACACTTTTTTAATGGGTACAAAATAAATACCGTTCAGGCTCAGCAAAATCACAATTCGCTGATGGATATTACACAAATGAGGTGGCTAAACTCCATGGAATTCAAAAACTATAAACAGCTTAAAAAAATCCAAAGTCAATTCAGTCAAACACATGACAACTAATTGATGATTGGAAGCGCACTTTGAAGCTATTTTGTACTTGATAGCCGCAGTCGAAAATAGCATCAGCTTTGTGAAGATGAGAGACCGAGATTAGCCCAAAGCGACTGGTAACACAACAGTTAGTAGGACAATCTTTGAATTTTGATATTTGTAATAGAGTCATGGGATCACTAGCGATTGTGTACTGTTGATTGATCGTGAGATGATGCAGTCAAGCCTAAAAGACTTCACTTGGCAAAATAAACGTTGTTTCACCAAAATGAAGAAGTATAATTGAAAGATTAACAATCAGAATGGCCTCCACAATCAGATTTGGGACAGTCTGACTTTTTACTTGTAGGCAAATTTGAAAAATTGCTTAAGGGACAGAGATTTGGCTACAACGCAACTGAAGAGTAGAAAAATATCGAATGATTATATCGTTATGAAGGATGACTATGGAAATGAATAATGATGAATTTAGCAGAAAGTGTGTTTTAACTAGTTAGTCCCGGGAATAACGAACCTATCTGTCATGTCCGAAATAAAACAGTATTTAGTCATAAAGTAATAGAAGTGCTACAAACATGAGTAAGGATAACTGGAAAAAAGAAAAAAAAGTGGTGTTTTTTCTGTCGATTCTTTGGTGAGGGTTCGCTATCAAGTTGGCGAAAAGACGGTTACCTTGTGCGTTCTAAGGACTTTCTTTCTATACCTACTTTTCCTTCAAGCTTTCTCTAAATTATTAGCTGGTTTAACTCCCATTTCTCCTATCTGACTAAATAGACATAATATGTTGTTTTTCGTTTATTATTTGCTTTCGCTCAGTATCAATCAATTCTTTAAAATACTTCGTTGTTCGAAAGTGTCGCTCTCCAGCATTCTGCTGTAGCACTAGAACGTGAACACTTCCAATTCATTCACCATGACAGTGTTCAGTGACCATTACTTTATTCAGAATAGTCCTTAGTAGTCTAAAAATGGTTGAAAGAGGATTCTTGACGGTCTTGCACAATTCTAGGCCTTATATCGTTATCGGGATTTGTGTTTCTGTTAGCCCAGGAATCCAAATACTTAATCAGTTTACGGACTCTAGAACTTCATCCTTCATTTAGAAAAGAATAGGTATGTTCTGGTTTTTGTTAATTAGTGAAGTATGTGTTCTTAGCATTAATCTTCTTACAATAATGGGAGCAGGCTCCATATACGGTATCTATAAGGTTCTGAAGATCAGTGTCAGTGTTGGTCATTATCATCGTATCGTCTGCATATGCTGTTGATGATATTGATGGGCATATGAAATTCTATAAAGAGGCAAAGGAATAATAGAATAAGTTAACAATGGTTAGGCTAAATGAAATAATGAGCTTAGAATAGAGCAAAAACTTTAGAGGATAATCCGAATTAAATACTTGAAGTGGTGAATAAAAAGAGAAGTATTCCTGATATACGCAGGTCTTTCACAAACATATACAGAAAAACTAATAATTCGATTCAGGATTCATCAACTTATTAGCTCATCATGATTTGATTGATGGATATCATAACCTTCCACAAGGAATTTATAAACGGTAGATGTGCTTAATGAAGGACCTCCCGCTGTTACGTCCTTGCAGAATGGCCTTCCATTTTCATACCAAAGATTATGTCAACTCATAATAATGATCAATTAAAAGCTCCCACTGTGTCACAATACACTGACCAAATCATACAGACAAATATTTTCGCATTCCTTCATAATGACATCCTTAATTAAAAAACTGGCATTTCTCAAAAACTCATCGTATCACACAAAAAAAATAATTGTCGGACCTTTTTCGAGATGAACGACCTTTAAAAAACTCATAACATAAAAAACACCGGCCTCTTTTTTTATAATGCCGTACTTATACCCAGTTTCTTCGAAACTTTCAAAGTGCCGGTCACATTTTATTTAACTTTTCAACACTCTTTAAGTACTCTATTATCACTCTTCTCAGTCTATACAGGAATATGTGCGGCTAAAAGCGACAGCAGGCCATGACGAACAAACGAACGCCGAGCCCGAAACGATAGACGATCGCTCGGCTTGGGCGACTGCGTTTTTATCTGTACGGTAGCGCATGAAGATTCCACATCTCTTTAATGTGGATTTGGTGTCTTTAGTGAGTTTAGTAGGTAGAAGAAAACTCCGATAGATGGCCACCCAAGTTCAACTGATAACGACATGAACGTTTGAGGCTTCCGTAAGGAGAGTAACGAAGACAAGGCATAAAATATTAAGAGTGGTGAAGTTACAGATGGAAGCTGAGGAGCACGATTAGTGGTATATTGATTGTGGTTAATGTCGACTACTAATGCAGTATTGTTGTTATTATTAAAAGCATTTTTCGTCGAATGATAATAGAAATGATTAATTAACTGCCGTTTTTATAGTATTGAGAAGTTTATAAATGCTAATAGGAGGGTGGGGGAAGAACCAAATATTTCCATTTCATATACGTTAACGGCAACGCCACTGAAACGTTACAGGAGGTAATAGGAGGTAATGATCAAACGATTCAGTAAAAAAGCCAAAGATGCATTTTAAAATATGAATATAAAAGTTGTGAGCGTTAATTAATAAGTTGTTGAGTAATACATAAGACTTTTAGATTCATTTTTCTATGGTGGGTTTTTAAGGCACTATCATATCTGGTATTTTATAATTAAAAATGTGAAGAATATGTAGATAAAGAGCAATTTGGATTTAGAGGACTATTAAGAACTGGAGAAGAATTATTTGCTATTACAGTACAGTTATGCAAATTGAGAGTATACAATAAAGATGTATACGTCTGTTTCATTGAATTTCCGAAGGCCTTTGACAAAATCGACAACAATAAACTCATAGAGAACTGAAAAGAGTATCAACTTGGACCCATTCGATGTACGACCAATAAAAAACATCTACTACAACCAGACGGCCGTAGTGCACGTTAAATATATCGAGACAGGGAAATCGAAATACAGAATGGTGTTCACCAAGGTTAAACCTATATTCCCATTTAATATTTCAGAAAGCACCGGAGAAGACACGCAAGAAAATAAATATTGGAGAAACATTAATCGGCAATCTAAAATTCGCCGATGATATTGCTATGACTGAAAGCATAGAAGATCTCCAAACGAAGAGTCAACGAAGAGTGGAAAGATGTAGGATTTATAATAAATACCGACAAAGTTAAATTTATCGTTATAAGTAAAAACCTAAACACTAACCCTATTCTCATACTGCATGAAAAACAGATACAATGGCTGTAAAAATGGACCCTGAGAAGAAATTTTGAGTAGAATAGAAAGGCATTCGTCAAATACTCCTCAATGTTTACGAACAAGAACCTAAACCTCCACATCATAACACGACTTATAGAATGTTATGTGTGGTCAGTATTGCTATATGGAGTGGAGACTTGGACCTTGAAAGCTTAAATGATCTAACAAACTCGAATCATTCGAAATGTGGCTCTACAGGCGCATCCTGTAAATACCCTGGACTGACAGAATCACAAACGACGAAGTACTAAGCAGCACAAGAAAACAATTGACAATCATCAGAATAAGAAAAACCTCGTACATAGAACGCATCCTATGCAGCGACAAATACCTACTGTTACAAACTATAATGTAGAGAAGAGTAGAGGGTAAGCAATTTATAGGCAGGAAGAATAAATCTTGATTCCGAAACATAAGGGAATGGACAGATCTCAACGTTGAACAACAGAACGGAATTAGAAATGTTGTGGCCAATCCTCAATGACCAGATGACATCAAATTTTTATTTTAAAATTTTTAGATTTTAAAATTTTTAGAACGCCTGACAACATATTGTTTCCGGTAGATACACATCATCAGCACAATTAATATGCTTTAGCTACCAACCTCCTAAGACTTTCCTGACTCCTGTCATCAAGCCGATGTAACGTTTCTGGACGAGACCCATCATCACTTGCCCTACCTTCAAAATAAATCTTAAAAATGATTTATGTAATTTAACTATTTCATTGATACGATATTTAAACGTGAAACGAATATCAAAACCTAGAATTTCGATAGACCTACAGACATATTTTAGTAGATGTTGGTTTTTAGCTAAAACATCTGCAAACGACTGCTAAAACAAATGCTTAATCATCATATTTAAAAGGAGATACTTGTAACCCAAATCACATATTAACAACCTTATAAATAGTCGAACTCCCGATTAGAAGGTGTCTAAGACCCAGTTTCCTCGAAATTTCTAGGAAATGGTACTCATTTCTTGTAATAAACATCTATTTTTTTTCTATACCTAGTAGTTTATTTGACAAAAGTAATGAACAATATATTTGTTGGTGGAACACAAGGATGACGCCAAATCGAGAAGGGTTCCACCATTTTTGACTTCAATGGTAAATATAATATCATAATTGCCTTGACAGGTTTTAGTTAGCCTATTATAGGAATCATACGAAAATGATGTTACCCAGAGCACGACTCCCGATATTGTGTCTAAGGATCAGCTATCTTTGATAGCACTGACGTTGAAATTAATTTTGCGTTAATATATTAAATAATGCAGTCAAATGATTTAAGTTTACAACATTTTGCTTTACGATATTGGAACTCTTTAAAAACTTGAAAACAATCAGCTACTCCAATGGCTTGTATTTCAGGATACCTAACAATTTGCTGTTAAGAACAAAAACAATTTCAAAGTGGAAAGAAAATTGACATTGGATGTGTAGAAATACTAATTTTGATTTTCTAACTTGTTTTGCCAATGTAAACAAACAACTATTTCGGGTAGCAAATAGATGACCTTGGTTTTTTTTTATCGAAAAGGCAATATTTAAAACAGTTTCTTAAAACGTGTTCACTTTATAAAAAATCTCACAGATTTAATCATACATTTGATTACTTTGTCTATTTGCTAAGGGTGATATGTTTTAAAATCTGTTAAAATTCTCTACATTTTTACAGTCAAAAGATAGTAAATGCATATTTATACATATACTGTTTTATGGTATAAAACACTCATACAATTATTACGTACAAAAGAATGACACCTCGAAGAGAGCATTCAATATCTCTGACAGATGAAAATTTCATCGTGACATTCTAACCTCAGAATTACATGTAATAACAATTACATGGAACAGCTCCAGATTTGGAACCTCTATGTTCTAGTTTCCCCGAAAATCCTAGATGTCGGTCTTTACATCTCGCGTCTTCATACTTCGTTCCCATGAAATTTGTACAAATAAAACTAAAAATTACAGATATAATTTTATTTTGTACGCATTATAATGAGATAAATATAAGTCACTCGAGTCGAACGAAATCCTTAATATTTCTATGAATCGTTTATTGACTGGTTACCTATGTGAATTAGTTTTGCACCTTTATTGTCAAACTAGACATACCAGCGTCTTAAAAGAAGATTCTGCAATAATCGTAACAGACTTTGGTAACAAAGTTAATTATAAGCAATTTATGTTTTGAGATATGCCATATTAATATAACCAGCTATCCAAACTATATAGGTGAAATTTTTTTACATAAGATAAAGGTGTTTCCTCTATTTTTTAGCGATTAGTTCTGAATAGCTAATTATTTTACATATTTTAATCCTTCATTATCAAATAATTAAAATACCAACCAACAGCTTGTTTGTTACAATAACAAGAAACCCGTATCAATATTAATTATAATCCCTAAAAGGGATTAATCAGGTGTTTCTCTAACAACATACCAAAAAAATACTTGGCACACCTTTGGTATTGCAGTATCATAATTCATTCAGTAATTCCATCCAGCGACTGGAGGTAAGCTTTGGCCGTGCGAAATTGCACGAAAAACTTCGTTTTTAAGCTGGCATGAAATGAGCAATTAGATAGTCAATTTAGATATCGTTGGCAAGTTTTATAAAATAAATAGCGATAGGCAGAAGCTCGCCATGTCATACACATCCACATTATAATCGCATATAATTGCGTCGATTACGGTTTTGGAATAATGTTGGATTCAATTAAAATGTTAAGGAAGATAAAAAAGACGTTATTATTACTAAATGGTTTTGTGATGTGTGTGAAATGTGGCTTATGGTACTTCTAGAATTGTTAAAAGCTTAATGGATTCCAATGAATTCTTGAATAAATGCGAATAAATATTTTGAAGTAGTTTATGAAAATTTCCTAGTCTTGCAAGCGCTTCAGATTGTTAAAAATAGCGACAAAATGGTGACCATTTCCCAAACAATTTAGGAAGTTTTGTAAAAACAAATCGTATTTTTCCACCACTTAAAGGTTCATTTACAGTATTCCCAATAGAAATTTGCACAATATGGGAAGTAATTGTAAAAATTTGTAATCAAATACTTCAACAAAAAGGTAAGAATATTTATTAAGATTATAGTTTACTACTAGATTGCCTGTTACTCGATACATAAAAATTTAACCTAGCTTCCAAAGCTAAGCTAAAGAAAATATCAAAATTTCAAGTCACCAATTCTTAAAATGAAGACAGATGGTCTGGGTTAAGGTTCTCCTGGTTTTCGAGGCCCTTTCTGCTTTTGTCAGTGTGTGGTTTTGAATTAACTTTATAAGTATTTTCTTCTGCATTTGCGCACGTTCCTTGTAGTATCTCATAGTTCTTTCTCATACAATTCGATCCTATTAGCATGCTTTGAGCTACATCTACCACAGTCATATCATTCATCGTTAATGCATTTGAAGCTTTTTGGTTGCAACTTCCAATAGTTCGTCGTCAGTTTTTCTCTGTTCCCTTTCTGCGTCTTGCTTCTTCTGAAAAGTCTTCTCTCAAGATTCGCGATTGTTTCCGTTTCTCTGTTTGCTAGTTTGTGTCATTCATTGGGCCTCCTTTTACGGCGTTCTTCTTGATCCTGGGCCTGTTTTCTGTCTCGTGCCACGGTCACTCGGTATGTCTATTGCTGCTTTAAGAGAACTCTTTAGACCGGGGACAGACCTATCGATTCTATAAAAACAGAAGATAATCCAGGTTCATCGCCACACACTTGCCTGTCGCCGGACTTTCTTGATTTGACCTCAGTCGTTATATGGCGCTTGTGGTAGGCACATCGAATATATCATAATTCGTAATGAAAGATGACGAACCGATCAAAAGCACAGTTGTAGGAGAACTGTGGTAAAAACGCCGACGCCGGACTGTAACCGGGTTGTGTGTGCCGATATATGCAGTTAGTACGTAACCTATGCCTCTTTCTTACCGGTGAGAACCTTCTGACCGGGTGTCGCGGGTCGGTAGGTATGTGACGAGATATATTTTGCATTGCATCCTAGCTTACCGGTTACAATTCTTTTCTGTTCTTAAAAACAGAACAGAAACGGTAGGGCACAAATCTAGCGACCTACCAGTTAGCCAGATTTGTGCCCATGCGAAGTTTTCTATGAGGACTTCCAAGAGCAGGGTGGGCATTAATAGATACAAATCTTAATGTAATTAATTTATTTTGTCTGTTCATTGGGTTTTCTCTCCTCTAAATTTTTTCTTGTAACAGATAAAAAAAATACTTATCTGTTGCAAGAAAAAAATTAGAGGGGAGAAAACCCAATGAACAGACAAAATAATTCAAGACCTCCTCAACAATCTTTTTGAAATTATTTTATGTGATTAAGCCAAGAAAGTACAATTTTGGCTCAAGATTTTAATCGAAGCGCTCCTATTTGAACAGCGTAGTTTTAAAAATTTCTATGGACTATTCAAATTTGTTAAAAATGTGATATTATTTAAAATATTGGACTGACAAATCGTACATATGCAATTAAGATTGACTGTATAATATTCGGGACTCCCTCCGTAGGTATATGTATAATTATTTTTTATTTAAATTATTTTTGTATCATTCACTACTTTGCTGCAAGATGATTAATGTCTATTTAGCGGCAAACATTTTTGAAATACAGCAAATTTTTTTTTTATATTAGAATTCGATAAATCGTATACAAATGTGCGAAAAAATAAAAAATATAGTCAAAATTAGAAAGAATTCCTAGAACCCTATCTTAATGCCACCTACCGGGTCCAATTGTGAATCCCAACCATTCTCGAATCGAGAGAGAGAGAGAGAGAAATAAAATGTCTACTAATATGCTAATATCGCTAATAATTGTAAATGTTATGAAACTATTGTCAATATTTCGTTCATCATTTTGTTTTGTATGTAAATGTCCATATGTGTGTCTAGATTGTAATGTTATTCCTGTTACTATCTTAAGACACTAATTTGTAAGATGATAAGATCAAAGAACATTTTTCAACCTTTTATCAAATTTATGTAATTGCTTCTAGACTTCGTTATGCATGATAATATGATTATGTTATAACTGTAATTATGCAAGAACTTAATAATCTCTTGCTAATAAAAGGAGAATTAAATTGTCTAGACTTTTTTTATTGGAGCGATGGTATGGGAAGTTAAAAAGTTCGATTATGGGTTAGAATACTATTTAATATACAGTGATAGCCAATCTTTCTTTGTGATTAAATACGAATATATATCGTTTTCAAAAACAACATCACTAGTCATACTCACTCAAACAAAGCACACTCTTTCATTGCTTATAGAAGTTAATTAGAAAATAAATATTATAGTTTATAGTTTAGTTAGGCAAAATTATTTAATTAAAATATTGTTCAGTTTCAAAATAATATGTAGGTTTGTAATGAGTTGTATTTCTCAACTCATCATGAATTTCAATTTCCACCAAGTATCTGCCAACTCAATCCAATGTACAAAAAAAACAAATTATATTTGCTCAATTCCTACACCAATTACAAAAGAAGAAGCAATTGAAATTGAAGAAAAAAAACGGACAGTATTTAAAAAACATGAAAAAAACCAAACCAATCAGAACAGAATTGACAATCCACCACGTGACCCAAACACCCTACCCAATTGAGTCAAATCGGTTACAATCCCCATATTGCGCGTACAATTCGTCAATCTCAACAACCCCTTTTCTTCCGTACATTCGAGAAATCATTCGCCAAACAGTACGGATTCTAAATCTACATCAAATAAAGACAGTCTTCAACAACAATCAAACTGTAGCCAACCTAACCAGGAACTCAAAGAAAAAGTACCTAACGGGGATCTAGGAGTGTAAGAAATTACATGTCGCGATTGTCCACAAAGCTATATCAGTCGTACCAACAGGAGTGTTAACCATCAAGTATATGAACACTCGCTATTAGATCAGACTTCATTTCTCGCACATCATCATATCCACAGGACACTCAATTTAGAGCACAATATGACTATCATTTCCCTCAAATAGAATAGATTGATTCCCCGAGTTTGATCTAAAACTTGTACCTACCCCTAAATCAGACCTTTATTAAGAGTTGTGGAGTAGGCAGATCTAGAACCTCAATTCATTTCACTTTGTTTCTTATTAATGACTCCAAATAGTTATGCAAATTTCTGATAGGTGGCGCTATCGTGAAAATATTTAACGCATTCTGTATTTAGAACCCGAAATAATTCCAAGTTACACAGTATGTTCGCGTGTTCAACAAATCGGTTTTGGTATAACTACCGCCCAATTGATAAGTTAATTGGAATAAAATGGTTCTAATGCATTAAATTTTGAAATATGAACAACATTTCTGTGATATTGTGTCAGTTAAACTCATTTCTACAAGATGTCGCTGGTGTCATAAATAGAGAACTTTACAAATACAAAATGAAATTAAATAAATCAGATATTTATTTTGTAATTTTATATTGTCATGGTTTGACTTGTTTTTTAACGAGGTTCTATAAGCTCTTTGACCTAGGCCCTTTCTCTAATAAGAATAATTAGGGGCCATCCATAAATTACGTTAGACGATAAGGGGGAATTAACGACATGGGGGCAAGTCTTGTGACGTCACTAGTTAAAATTTAAAATATTAATACACGTAATTTATTTATGTATGAGGAAATTTGGTTTTCGCCGATTAATGGGCGCAGTTTCCTAAGTTCAACTATTTTAACATTCTTAATTTATGAAATAGTTTTAAAATGATAAAAACGATACATTTAGGTTGACTGTTGATCTGATGCATACAGTGCAGCTTCTGCTAATAAACTATACAAGAAGTTAACACCTTATAGAAATGTTTAAAAATAAGTGATAATTTTGGAAGTGAAGTCGATTCGAAAATCAAAGATTTGCAAATAAAATTGACGATATTTTAAAGAAATTTAAACTCTTGTTTTAATTTAATTACTTCTATTTAGCGGACATTCTTAAGACAATCACTGGAAAATCTCCCACACATGTTTTAAGCTTATCCCATTTCGTAACTCTTCTGTCAGAGATACAAATTGAACCCCAAGACATTTTAGTTAGTTTTGGTATGACATCACTGTTTACCAAAGTTGCTATCTCAGACTCCTTATCGATTATTAGAGAACTGCTGTCGGAAGACGGACAAACTTTGGATTTACCCATGTTGATCGACAATGTCTTACGTCGACGTATTTTCTTTTTCAAAATAAATGGATCCCTGCGCTTCCAAGACGTGTTGGTTTCACGGTTGCCAAATGGTCGCCTGGACCACTCTGTATACAGAAAACCAACACATACCGACAGATATCTGCACGCCCGGTCCCATCATCACCCATCTCAGAAACGGTCAGTCGTGAACTCATTGGTGCATCGAGCTATATCCATTTCCGAACCCAAAAGTTTGAGAAGGGAAATTAGCTTGGGTTGAGGGTAGCCTACTAAACAACGGCTAGAGCAAACGAGAGATTCGCCATTCCATTTCTCGTCACCAACATCCCATTCCTAAGAAAGAACTGTCACCTAATAAATCAGTAGCATGTTTGCCATATATCAGCAAGGTCACGGATAGGACTGGGAAGCTTCTCCATAAGCATGAGGTGAAAACAGTCTACAAACCACTATCCAAAATCTCCAAAGGATAAACAAAATCCTCTTTCATCTAAAGGTGTTTATTCCATTGCATGCTCGTGTGGGGCAGTATACATCGGTGAAACAGATCGATCTATAAACACTCGTCTGGGTGAACACAAACGTTGTTTGAAAACGGGCCTGCTTTCAAACTCTGCTGTATCTGAACATCACCACGAAACGGGCCACCAAATCCTCTTCGACAGCTCCTCTGTCGTGGCCAAATCTTAGTATTATTTCACCAGAAATTTCCGTGAGGCCGTTGAAATCGCCAAAAATCCCAAGAATTTCAACCTAGAAAAAGGTTTTTAACTTTCGTCCATCTGGCAATCTTGCATCAACCTTTCTACAAAATAATCACTTACATTATCTACTAATAAAATTCCAGGAATGTATACTAAATTTCATCACAATCATAAAATAATCCCATTAAGTGCCTCCTACCCTTCTTTTACCTGAAAATTTCGGGAGGCCAATTATTATTTCTTCGTACCTATTACTCATTTAGAATTTGTACATCATTGAGACTAGGTGAAGTTTTGAAGTGTTCGTGAGAAAAAGATGAAATGAATGGAGTCGTCGCAAGGTAAGTAACATTTGTTTTTTTTTTGTGTCTCATCCTTGAAAAAGCCCCTTATAAGTGTGGACGAAATGTTTATATCCCGATATAGGTATATAAATAAATTAATTCGAAAAAATGAGGCGGTCCAAATCCGGTAAAAGCAGAATCAGCTTTAATTACTTCAAATAAAAAAAATTAAAATTGTGACGTCACAGCAAGAGAGGGTTTGAAAAAAATCTGTTAAAAGTTGTAAGAACAGCTAGCAGGGTAACCTGCGGCTGAAACTCGCCCAATTTTTGTATTATAATTATTTTTGTTATCTATTATCTTATTAATAAAAGTCCTTTATTATTATTATTATTAAATCGTAAAATTTGTGTGACAAGGACAAAAACATATGCTTGCAACTGATTAAAAGAGGTGGAGAAATATTTATTGGGAACAATAAAAACAGTGTATGAAGAAATGGTTTCCAACGTGTTGGCAGCCGGCTAGTTTCTAATGCAGTATTTGTGCAGCTTACAATTAATTTTAAAATGTGTATAGTTTTGTTTTTATTCGTTTATTAATTTTTATACCGGCAATGTTGTTTTGCTACGCCACTGCCAGCACCGCCATATCTGGTTTTGTTTGGTCGCCGGCTAAGCGTATGAGGGGGGTTCCTTATTGTCGTCGCCCCGTGATTATAGGTGCTTTACGCACACACACGTACTATATTCATCTGCAAAGTGATAAATGACAAACGGACATTCTCATGTCAACCGAGCAGACGCCATTTTGTTGGCTCGACGATTATATGCGATCGAGATATGTGCTAAAAACACATTATCGTCTAACGACAAATGAAGGTGAACCCATTATCGCGAAACGAGTTATGCCTCTCTCGCGACAGAAAAAAAGCGACAGCAAGATAAAAAGTAAGACGATGACAACGATACAACGTCGTTGTTGTGGAAGAAGAAGTCGAAACGACGATGATAGTTAATTTATATGTGACATAAATGTATTAGGTATTATGAGTGGACCGGTATTGTGACATGGTCGTGTTAAAGTCTCCATTCCAGGAATAAAATTTGGACACAATAGTGAACAAGTTCAAATTTTTGTAACCCTGTGCGGCATTTTTTAATGATTTATTGTAAAAAAATCATTTAGTACGTTCTTGGAACAAACACGTATTACAAGATTGTCAATGTGTATAATTTCAAAAATAGTAGTGTTACTTTTGGCGAATTAAACTCTATTCAAGAAGATGGGACGATATAAGTTCTAACAAAGAACAGAAATAGTGCAAATTCACTACATATATTTGAGCAAAATCATCCAGAGCTTCACGGCACATTGTGACCCTGTGGGTTCGTGAATAACCAGAGCTCTCGCCTCTGTAAACCATAGAACGAGTTTTTGGGTCGGTGTGGTGATCTTGCCACATTTTTACCGAACGTGGAAGAGGAAACTGACCTCCTAGGTCGTGTGGTTTAACACAATTAATCATCCAACAATTGAAGTGCTCAAGGATAATATTCGGGCTGTTATACGTGAAATAGGGAACAGGTTTATCTAAAATTGAATCACAAATGTAGTTACATTTTTGGCACGAAATTAGTATTATATTATAAAATTAATACAAAATACAAAACCTGAAAAGAAATGGAGAAGGATGTGGTAAATAGATTGCACAACAGAATGACAGGCAATCTTGGCACTGTTTTAAGAGTGAAGAATTTACAATAATGAGAACCGAGATGTAGGTATATAAAAACATGAAGAAATGTATAAGAGAGAAAAAAGATAATAGCTACAGAAACTGACGCAATCATCATCAAGGATCCTTGATGACGACAACTTAGAGTTGTTGAAACGGCGTTGAGTGTTTAAAATAAAGGTTTGGTGTTAGGGTGCAGAACCTGTGTTTTTACATTTGTGACACCAAAGGTTTCACGGCATTTCCATTAATAGTGTTAGAAGGTTATCGAAGTTCTAGCATTACTATAAAAAATATCTGTGATCATGTTTTCAGACACAAGTAGAAAAATGTATGAAAATCTATTAAAATTTCTGTATATAAATTTTAAGTTAATGTAAAATATGGTATATAAACTATTGTCTAATAAAATTAAATTCATTTGTCTAATGTGTGTTGGACTTGCATACTAAATGTTGTGTACCTACCACTTTTAAGATATCTTATAGTCTAGGTATCTACTTTATAATAATTTTGTAGTTTTCCGATCAGAATTAAGGGTACCTAGTTTTGCATACTGTATGCTATGAATCAGGATCTATCATTCCTGTTTTTTGATTCGGAAATAAGGATCCATATGATCATTTTTCACGTACTTATTTCTTTAATATACTTCTTTTAAACTCTGCATTTTAAAACTGTTTATTGACTTTTTAATTGTCCTTTATGCTTTTGTATCGAAAAATTATCCTTACGATTTTCGCTTATTTCTTCCTGTAAACATTACAAGATTTCGTTTCTTTTTTTCCATATGAGCCTGATTGCCTCACCAATCTCCGTATTAGTACCAATTTAAACTTTTTTCACAGTAGATTCGCAGAAAATAGTCTTAGATAGATGACCAGACAAAAGGATGATCTGTTCACCTGATATGAAAATATTAAAAACCATACAAATGTAAGATGCAGCATGAATACAACTTCACTTTTTGAGTTCTTAAAATCATCATTTTGTCAAGACACGAGAGGATTGTAAGCAACCATAGAATTATTACATCAAGATAAAAAAAAACGATTAAAATGTTATACCAAGGCAGATGATCCTTAGGAATGAAGTAGGCAATGTTTTTGTTTTCACAAGATTACAATGTAGCCACCCGGGAAAACTGCAATTAAAGTTATTACTTTATGCCACATTAATGTATAAAACAAACTTATATTAGCATAAAAATTAGTACAATGTATCTAATTACCTTATCAACCTTTATTTGTATGAAATCTGGGTATTTTCTTCTTTCTTTCAAATTCTAGTATTGGATACCTTAATATAATCTTAGATAAATTGGTTGGCCTCTTTCAATAATAAAGCCCCATGACCATTTTTCACATAAATATTGTTTCCTCTGTTAATACTTATATTTTGGCAATTACTGACAATTGGAAGTTTTCTGAAACTGATTCACATATTTGACAAACATCTAGGAGTTTAAATGTTGTTCCTTTGTTCCCAATGATAACGCAATCACAATAAAATTAATTTCTTTGGATATTTCAGCTAGAGCATATTTCCAATTTGATGAATATAATGTAGACAATTACAGAAGATCTTTTTTGGTGTTTTTTTTTCATCTGCCTCTATTGCTTGTATTACCAGATACGAAGAGGTGCGTTCACCCTGGCATTGAACATTACTAGTACCGATTTAGTCAATGATATATCGGTTATATGAATACAGAATAGCCAAAAACAAGAGAAGTTATTTTTCATAGAACTCCGTTGCAGAATTTGGAACAAATGTCGATAATAAAATCATTATTATCTCCACTATAGAGATCATCAGGTGTGAACCTTTAACAGTTGGAATTTTTAAGACGATATATTTTGTTTTCTGAATGATACTTGAGGCATATTTTTCAATGTCTAAGTGCTTCTTGGGAAATAACACCACAGTTTGAAGAAATTTGCTGTATATTCCAAACGTTTCGGGGTCTAGATATGTAATAAATTGTATATTGGAGAAACCTCTAGACCTCTGAATGTTTGAATAAACGAACACAAAAATTACATAAAAAACGACAATTTGAAAAATCCAAAATTTATGAACATGCTTGGGACCTTGGTCATAAAATACAGTTTCAAAATTCAGTTATATTACACAAAGAAGAACACAACACCAAAAGAAAACTAAAAGAGTCTGCTTTAATTTTGTTAAATGAAAACGATTGTATCGCTACTACCTCCGTAGAATTCAGTCTTTCCTGGTTGCCGGTGATTAAGGAAGAAATTGCTAATGGTCATGTCGTTGTGAACAACCCAATATCTGGATAGTTCATTAGGTTTTTCCTAGGTTTTCCCTTATGATTTTAATGGGATCACTGAATCAACAAGTTCTTTGGTCGCATTTTTGGCGAATGCACTATCTTATAACAAAGTCGCACCTAGGAGCGCCACATAAAATTCTGAAGATCTCCCTTTATGATTATATGATCTTTAGAAATTTCTGTGCTACCCTGTATATTACAAATAAAATTCTCTTAGTTACGTCAAAAAATCAAATAATACACATTGTCAAATATTTTAATTTACACCTTAGAATTGTGCCTTTTTAATCCGTAGTTTCTTAACCATTGACAACGGGGTCTGATCAAGACCCCGAAACGTTTGGAATATACCGCAATTTTCTTCAAACTGTGGTGTTATTTCCCAAAAAGCACTTAGACACGATATATTTTGGTTCAAATATCTCGCAGTTGGCCGTGTCTTGACCAAATACAAAATATGTTAGCTTTCACATCTCAGTTTTGGAATTTCTCTCAAATGTTGCCTTCTTCATTGTGATTTTCCCCTTACTGCAGGATCTCACATTTTCTATCCATAGATATCAATATTGAGTAAAAATATTAAATTCGGTTATAAATTAATCGAGGTTTCAATCAGTGCAACTGATGAAGATTCTCAACTAGAAACAATATATTGTCTTGCATTCCATGTGTTGCAAAAACTCAAAGAAATAGTATCGTAAAAGTACTCTTTAATTAGAAATAGAATGTCATCGAGGACGAGGTAAGATTTGATAGACTCGAAAAAAAGAAAGTGCATTTGAAATGTACCAATTGGTTATATTAGTTCCGTTGCCGCCGCCCCTGATCAACAAATTATAATTAAATCTCAGGACATCAAAGACAAGACGTACATACACTGGCATTTAACATACGCAGCCTCCCAAGCATGGGTATCGGCCGGTGCGGTGTGTACTGTGGGAGAATCGTATTGCCATCGACCACAAGACAAGTGAACGTCGAGCTCTTTTTGTCTCTTCACTTCGAGCCCGCGAAGTTGGCGTACAACGAAAACGGATGAAGACGAAAACGAGTGAGAAATGGGCGTGGTCAGGTGGCGCCAACTTGGATCCACGTAAGTTTTCTCGAAATAATTTAATACGAGAACGTTTCGAGACGGACGGGGTCTTCCCCCCCAGTTAATTTTCGTTTGTGGCTTCGCTGGACGACAAACTCTCGATTGTATCTCGAGATTAATATTAAATTGAAGGAATTTCCTTACGTGATTTATTCCATTTCTATAGACTGTTGACAAAATATTAAAATAATGATTTAATAAAGGTTATTCTATTCAAATTTGGTTCTATACCCTGAGATTCTGAGATCGATGCTGTGAGTTTACATTTAAATTCCAATCAGATATTTGAGAGAAATGCTTGACCCGTCCCCATACAAAAAAATCACGGGGAGTCAGGTCTGGGGACCTTGGAGGCCAGATTACAGGGACAGCTTACCCAATCAAAGCTTTTGGAAATGAGTTGTCCAGAAATTCTCGACAGTTTACCTATACTGTGCTGGACAGAATTTTTCTTGGATTTTATTGGTGTATCTTCTAATGGGACTTCATCATTAAAAATTCAAGTCGTTTACGAGATAGAAATAAAAATCAAGAAGCAGTTAAGACAAAGAATAAAAGTTTCATTTGTGGACTCATATCAATTCTCAATTATTCATGTTTGGCTCACCTTCTACAAAACACCTTGTATCTAGCTATCATATGTATAGCACACATCGTAAATATGCCACTAACTGCAGACCTATAGTTTTCAAAGATTTTGTGAAAATTTTCGAGACCTTACTTTGCTCTCATAGTCAATTATAAATATTAGTCATGTTTGTTGTCAGCACGGATTTATAAACTCTAGATCAAGATTGCATTGAACCTACCCCTGGCAACGTCCCCTGAAGAGAAATAGTTATATGAGTATAGTGTATTACTAAAGTAATTTTAATACAGCAGGACAGGTATCAGACCATTGATCCTTGGGTCAAAAAGTATGGATATTTTTAAGATTTCACTTTGTAAGGAAGCTTTTAAAATCCTTTCGGAGGTGTTATATTTTGTCACAAATCTAGGCTGTCCCCACCTCTTCACCCAAGCGTGTAACGTAATTTAGTGTTTAGTCTATACCTGTGTAAGTATTTGGACAACGGAGGGCAGGTTGATGTGGCCGGCCATTCCATGCTTCAACAAAAGTTAACTAGTCTAGTTTGTAGTGATTACCTTGGATCAGCATTATCCACACTAATATTGTAATAATTTCTGTTTAGGCAAGTATCATGTAACGAGTGGTGTCCTCCAAGGATCTAAATTAGGACTGGTTTCAATTTAGTTATTTATCTACGATTTATGCAACTTAGACGAAAGTACGAAATAATGTACTAATGCGAATGTCAACAAAACTACACATGAGTTCAAAATAACCTCAATATGTGGCGCGATGTATTAGAATATATCCAAACGGTAGAATATGCTTAAGACTCTGGAAGTACACACTTAAACTATTGAATTGTCATAATATTACTGTTAAATATGGTTATTGTCCATTTGTTTTAATAAATAAACTGTAGCAATTGTTAACCTCTTTACTTTGGTCTAATGATGCTGAAACCGGAATAGTAATCTGATAAACACACAATATGACCATTAGCCAGACATTGTATGCTTAATGGGAAATTGCTTGAATTTGTATAGTTATTCAAGCATTTATTATACTATTACATAGATTGTTCCGGATATGCTATACTATATGACACATGAAACTACCACTTTGATTTTTCGATATATTAATGTTATTCTTTGAACTCTTAAAGTATATTAAGTGTTTTTTTTTTGCAGATGGCATCTAAATTACCAATTTCTTTATTAAACATTTCGGCACAGAAGAATAAAAAAATTGCAATAGCATTCAAAAATAGTAGAAGCACTAAAGAAGAAATTATAATTTGCGAAGATTGAACAACGGTGTCAGAATTTGAGTTAGATGGAATGTCAACGATACGAGAATTTAGCTCTGCTAGGTCAGGAAAAACTGTTCTATCAGTGACTGAATTTCTTGCTGAGCTCAAGACTGAAAAACCAAAAACATGAACACCTATTTAATTACTGTCTGGTAATTTTAAGTAGGTATGTACTCCAATTTTAATGCATTGTTTTCAACAAGGTATTCAGGATAATGAGTGACACTTCTAATAAGGGAGCTTTTTCAGACAATTATTTGTGTTTTTTTTTCTAGTTCTAGTTTTTCTGGAAAAGGTTAGTTATCGTTATCTGTCTCACTAACCACATTTAAATGGTTTTGGCAGATTGTTCAATACAAACCTGGGTGACAAATTAAAGTTTGGCTTGGCTCCTGTTTTGAAATATTACGATGTAAATTTTTTTTGTCAAAAACTGAATGGACATTTTTTATTTCACTAATGGTGAATTAATGGAATAATAGTACCTGTCAAAACAGTATGATGCTTTGATTTCAGAAAATGCTTGAATACAGGAGTTTTTTTGTGAATGTTATACCTAATCTGTTTGTATATAATCAGTTTTCCTTGAACTTTAGATTCGTTTTTCCATTCCGTTATTGATAATTAGTACCTTGTTTGATAACGGATTATTGTTCACTGAATAAAGATGATTACACAGTCCACACAGATCCACAACTAAAATTAAAATATTGGTGAATGCGCTGGGAAGTTCAAGTTGGATTCTAAAGTAGTTATTATTTATAATTATTATGATTATTTTAAGGATAACTAAGGTTTAGTTAGCAGCTATTTTCTTCCACTTTTTGTTAAATATGAATTGGTGCTTTAACGAGTTTAAAAAACAAACACAAACAAGTTTATTGAAAGAAACCAATTTTGTAGAAATGCGACTAACAAAATGTCAACAAAAAATAAACTAAGTAATGTAGTTGTGGCACAAGCATGCAAAAGCTAATGAATACACTTTTTAAGTGCTTTTGAGGTAAAGTCAAAAAAATTTACAGAAAAACAAGTTTTTCAAGGGTTACTATCTCTATTAATAAAATTATTTGATTTATTGTACAATTTAGTAGTTTTATTTGGATAACATATCGATTAACTTAAATTTTGAATTGAGTTTAAAATTTTTTAATGTTCATTAACAACTTAAAAATAAAAGAAACCTTTTCTACCGTATAGAATTTTTTTAAGTTAATCGTGTTGAAATTTTTTTTTTGCTAGCTTCTCAGTTAACCTGAATCAATAATTTTTGTATCTATTATCCATCTTCACAGTATTGTAATTTTTTCGTAAGTGGCAACATATTGAAAACATATGTACAATTTTGAAACGTGCTTTCACCCTAAGCCTCAAGTAAACCTTATATATAACAGCAGGCGTTATTTTCTCATAATCCTAGCATACATATATTAATGGGAGTTCTTATACCAAAAACTGAGTCTGTGACTAAGCAAATAGCACAACTCTGCTTCAAAATACTATAAAATGCATACGGCCTATTTTTTCTGCACGAAGAGCTAGCAGCTACATAGCCTTGACATCTTGCTCAACTATCAACAGCTGGCGTGGAAGGCAGTCTCCCGAACATGGCGAAGTCTTCTATGTGTGCATCATTGGTGGTCAGTTGCTAAGGTAAATCTTTCTAATGGGGAAGTGGTCCCCATTGGGATGACTAGGTCTTTTTTCATGTCATATTAGCTGTAGCGGATCTAGAGAACAGCTTCAGGGGGGCTATCTCGTGTCCCAAAGGTCTCGTATGAAATTATCTTAAGTAGGGGTGCACTTCTATATAGCTTTGGATACATTCCATTTCCTGACATAGTATGTTAAAAATAATCGCTCTTTTGTTTAAACCCACATAGATTACTTAAATTTAAGCTGTGGGATATACGATTTTTCTCGATTTAATATCGAAACCACTGACCCAGGGGCTCTCAGATGGGCGAGTGCCCCATCGCACCTCCTCTGGACCCGGGCCCGCATGTTGAGTCAACTGATTTTGCACGTTTTAAACGTTGTTGCCTACATCTTGGGACTTTTGAGCAACTTATATTTACGATTTACATGTTCAAAATTCAACGATTGTGAAATAAATTTTGTTGCACTCACAACATAACAAAAAAAGCTTACGAAACATTTTTAAACGTTGGATATGACGCTGAGAGATGTCAATACTAATATTGTTTTTTCTGTATGACAACAATAAACGCTACCAGCCCAAAATTGAGTAACAATCACCAGGAAAAACAGTATTGTATAAATGGAGATAATTTATATCACGCAGTAATTACCGAGAGAAACAATATGCTTCACATTGTTAAAGCTTTTTGCGAAAATGGGTGTTTTAAATAATAAACATACAGAAACTTCTGTAAGCGTTTTCTGCAACTTTATGCTGTAAAAATTAACATTGTGACTTATAGGAAAAAATTGTTAATGATTGTGGAGCAGGTCTTTCATGAGGTTTTTCCTGCAACATTTCAAATTTAAAAATGAAACAAAGTGTATCAGTGGTTCTCTCTACAGAGATTATTCTTCACAGACATTCTCAGAAAAAGAGATATGTACAATATGATCAACCAGTAATCTGGGCAATTTTTCGAAACTGCCCGACTAAACTAAACTCCATTTTAAATTTCTTGCAACAAAATCTGAGGAGATAAATACCCGAGAACAGGCTGATTAATTTAAATCTTAAACCATACATAATCTAGCTGACTAGAAATAAAATCCAGGTGATCATTGACAGTCAGGACAGTATATTCAATGGATCCAGCAACATAAAGAAGTTGATAATGATTTTAGTTACGAAATCAATTTCATGACAAGGGTATTTCCATCTTTCAGTACACACCAACAAACAAACTCTTCGTAAGTATATAGATTAACATAGAAAAAAACATCCATCCCCCCTCCCGTAACTTTATTTTCGAAAATGGCGACCCAAAAAAATCCATGTTTCCATTTTTCAAAACACAATTTTACACCTTCGTCCCATAAAAGGTAAATTGTTGAAAAATAATTAATTTCGTTTTTATTATTGTTTTGGCAGAAGAGTAAATACAGTGTGGAACAGACAAATGGAATAAATTCGATAACGAATAAAGGGAAAAACGCTTGGATTTGTATTTTTAAATGCGCATTTTTTCAACAAAAAAAAACTTTTTATCTTAAATGTAAGCCCCTGTATATTATTTATTTTCTGCAATCTCCAGAAGATTCTAGACATAATTCATGTACAATGTCCTACCCCTATCTTCAACTGTTTCGGAAATATTAAATTTTTTAAAATTTATTACAAAAATTAACTTTAAAAAAGAAAATTATTTTATTTCACAAATTCGCCACATTACACTATAAACCTAATAAGTAATACTGATTATTTCGTTATAATTAAGAAAAAACATTAACGTCAATATAGGAAATGTTCAAAATGCTCATCGCGAACGTCTTGGCAACATCCTAATCTGGTATAGAAATGTCTAACGTTAGTCAACATCTCAGGCGTGACTGATCTAATCGCAAGCCTGATTCGCATTATCTAGGTCAAGACAAGTTGAAGGGTTTAGTTTGTATGCAGTACTTTTGACTTATCCTCACAAAAAGTAGTTCAATGGCGTCAAATCAGGAGATCGTGCTGGAGGTTCTATCTATTCGCGCCTGCCAATCCACCGATTTGGAACAATTTCGTTCAGATACTGCCGGATATTGATTTCGGAATGGGGCAGTGCTCCATCTTGCTGAAACCATATTGTATTGGCAGGAACTTGTGGGTTTACTGGATCCGGATAACTTTGTCAAAGTTGGCACGACATTATTTTGGAACGGTTCTAATTATTTATCTCCATTCAAGGTGCCATCAATGAAAAAGGGACGTATGATATGATTCCAATAATTTCTGCCCAAGCATTAATTTTTTCATTGAGGATTCTCATTAGACCAATAGCGGTAATTTTGACGATTAACATGACTGTGAAGTGTAAATGTGCTCTCATCAAACATCTTCTAATTGGATCACTTTGTTATCTATCCTTGCCATCATTTGTTCACAGAAAGACAAAGACAGGCGCTGTTGCGGGTAATAAGCTTATATAGAACGGTCTCGTATGAGGCAACGGCAGTTATAGCCGGTATTCCTACGATCCATCTGACGGTAGAAGAACTTAGAGAAAATTACGAAAATAAAAAATACAGAGAAAACAGGAATAATACGCTAAAAGAATGACAAAAAGAATGGGACGTGCTAACGGGAAAAGCGGAATGGACAAAGAAACTAATACCAGACCTAACACAATGGGTGAGCAGCTAATATAGAAGTACAGATTACTTTATGACACAATTTTTGTCTGGGCATGGTAGTGTCAAAGCATACCTGAAAAGGATAGGGAAAGTGATGGAGAGTAACTGTGATATGTGCCAAATTGAGGAGACAATGGAGCACGTGGTTTTCGACTGCGAAAGATATGCAAGTAATGAAACAAGAACATAAACAACGATTGGTGAAAGGATAACACCATCTAATGTGATAAAACTAATGATAGAAAGTAAAAAGAACCAAAAAAATATATACAATGGATACGGGAAATTATAGAGGAAAAGGAGAAAGAAGATTTAAACAGAATTGTGTGATGAAAGAAAGGCAGGAAGGTGGTGACGCAAGTTAGAAATAACAGTACCACCACCTTCATAAACTGCAAAAACAACAAGGTGGTTTTAGTGGGTGTGAGTCCCACACTAACTTGAGTGAGAGACTCTAAGCTCAAATTGTCCATAATGGATTTCCACCTTAAAAAAAAAATTGGCCCTACCTATTTTCACGCTTATCATTTATTATTCCAGACTTATTGTTTTACAACACATCAAATTTTGCTACCGACGTCTTTAAATAAAAATCGATTCTTAAGGAGTAATTTCCAAAAATAATGTTAAATTTCAAACAAAATCCCCCTGTTGGAACCAACTAATGGTAGAGAATTAGTATACTAAAATATGACTACTTTTCACAGAAATACACTGATTTCGATTTTTTTGGCCTACTTTCTCACAACCTCTTCGCCTCCGATTCCATCTGTTCACAAAGCACCAATTCATTGAATTATCACTTAACCATTCATTAATACTATCAATAACATTACTAACAACTTGATATTTAGCACAAATGAATGAAAGCCTTCGATTCATCGGCGATGCACAAGATCAATTTTTCGAAATAAAAAAAATTCTTATCACTCGGAAATGACCATTAGAAGCCGTCGAAGCATGAACTAAAACAGAACATTAAACGAAAAAGAAATTGTTGTCGATTCCATCATGTCAGGAAAGGTCACAACCGACACAAGATTTTTTACATAATAACGTCCCTAATAGTAGATATTGAATTGTTTTTATTAAGACAAGTTTATTAACATGACAGGAGAATTATTGCCTCGATGACATTATAAATGTGTTCGGGACGTTGCGACATATCACTTGGATGGTGTGGTTATAATTAGAGAAGATACAACAATAATAATCGTAGTCAATGAATTCAAATAGTGTGTCGTTATTGATTATTGAAGTTGATGTTGACAATACTATGACATTTATTAATTGAGATGTTAAAATAGCAGATTCAGGGTCTTTATTGGTTACACAACTCAAAGTACTGCATAGAAATATTTACTCTAGTCGAGATAATCAGAAATACTGGCAATATTTGCAAGAAACTACTATGGCAGTGATCATCAATTGATAAATAATTTAAAGCCACTAAGCTAATTTATTGGGTCCAAGCAAATATCACCACCGTGTCCATCATACCACACTATCACATTACTGATGAAAATGCAAAAAAGTGATGAAAATTATTTTCAAAATATTTTGCACAACTAAAGTTTAAAAAAAACTCAGTTGATCCGTTCAAAACGATATTTAACATACTTAATTTTTATTGGATCATTGAAAACTATTTTAATAGAAGGTACAACGTTCTCCTGTGTCAGATACCACTAATGAATCTGTGTCATTAAAATAAGGAATCCCTCAAGAAACCTTTCTTGGCCCTTATTTTTTTTTCAGTGATATAATGTTATATTTACTAATTTGTTGATAGGAATATAATACTTTTCTTATGTAATACATGAAATGAAAGACGACGCCACAAAAATTTTGTTTTTGTACCCAGTATTGAAATAGATACTGGATTTAGGTTAAGCTGTAAATTTGTTTTAACAAATTCTCCACTATTCAACCAACGGAATCCATGTCGTAATGAATGAGTGCCATTAAAATGAGGAGTACCTTAAGGAACCTTTTTTGGCCCTTTATTCTGCATATTGTTATAAAATTTATCGACGCCGTCCCTGACTAAAGCAACGTAAACCATTATTCAACCCAATTAAACTTCAATCGCTTAGATAGTAAAAAGAAGAGAACTGGAATTTTCGAATGGGGTAAAAACTGCTTATCTGGACGCTGTGCGAGCAAAGGTAGAAGTACCAGAAAATTCGACGTACACTATAAAAAACTATATTAATTTCAATAGTTAATTAGTAGAGCTTACCTATTGTTATGACGTCGACGTTATTGTATTGAATCAGCTGTTGAAAATATTTGATGTTTACGTGTGAATAAAAGTTCTAGAAAGTGAAGAGAATATAGTTTTTTTTTAATTAATTAACTTTGAACCCATGAAGCGTTTATTGCAATATATTTTTCAAAGACATCTTATTATATTTATTACTATGTTAAAATAGATAATACGTTGCTTATGAGATGCATGAAACAAAATAAATTGCATTATAAACTTGATTTATTTTTTCATTCTTGTACAAATTTTAATCAGTCCCAAAAAAAAAACATACATTGCAGTACCCAGTATTGAAATTAAAATACCTGATTTAGGTTTAGCTTAAAATTTGTTTTTACAAATGAGGAGTCCCTCAAGGACCCTTTCTTGGCTCTTTATTCTGTATATTTTTTCAATGGCATCATATTATATTTACCACTATGCTGATAATACTATAATATGTTGCTTATGTGATGCATGAAACAAAATAAATTGCATTATAAACTTGATTTATTTTTTTATTCTTGTGCAAGTTTTAATCAGTCTCAAAAAAAACAACATACATTGCAGTACCCAGTATTGAAATTAAAATACCTGATTTAGGTTTAGCTTAAAATTTGTTCTTACAAATGAGGAGTCCCTCAAGGACCCTTTCTTGGCTCTTTATTCTGTATATTTTTTTCAATGGCATCATATTATATTTACCACTATGCTGATAATATTATATATAACATGATGCTTATGAGATGCATGAAGCGAAACACGATGCCAAATAGACTTGATTTATTTTTCTATTCTTGTGCAAATTTAAATCAGCTGCAGCAAAAACATCATAATCTGTAGTACCCAGTATTGAAATTAAGCTACCTCATTCAGCATTAGCTTAATATTCATGACAATTCTCAACCAATCAACTAAAAGAATCCAAATTGTAAGGAAGGCGTGTCACTAAAAATTGGAATCCCTCAAGGAACCGTTTTTGGGCCTTTATTCTATAATTCTTTTTACATTATATCACGTACTTTGGTTAATTAATGAACACAAAAACACGAGGCAGGTGTACAAAAAACAACATACCTTGTACCTGATTTAGGATTAACCAGATTAAAATTTATTTTTTCCAATTCTCAACTAAACTAAACTCAGCTCGAATTTTTTAACAGGAGATAATAATGTAGATGTAGTGTTCTAGTTTAATAATTTAACAAATGGTGTCTTACAAGTCTTAAATATAAGATATAATATCATATAACATTTGAATGGTCTGTGGGTCTGCCATATTCAATTTATCTATTTCAACAGCTCTGATATTATTAACTAAGCTTTATACATTTTACAAAAGCTACTCAAAAGCTAATCTTTCTACAAATACTATACATTTATTAGAAATTTAGATAAATAGGTTTACATACCAGTACATCTACAGCTTTTTGTTTCAACTGAAAAGAATAAAAAGTGGTAATTTATTTGATTACTATTAAAAATTTTGAGTTTCTTAAAACTGATTTACAAATTTATTTAGATAATTTTATACGAGCATGGAAAATATATTTCTCCACAGACCATTCAAAATATAATATTATTCTGCACATTTAATAAATTATTTAAAATTTTGGCCAGTTTGATTAATGTACAGCCTTTTATAATATTTCTATTTAATACTTTACCCCACTAGCCCAGAACTCTAAGTTACCTGTTGTAATATACTATTGCAGTTAAAAATTGTAATTTTCAATAAAAACATTGTTAGTAAACAAAAACAATAGTGACAAAATAGGAGTATTTCATTTTTGACACTAAGCGCTGTGTATACAATTAATTAGGTATCATGGAGTGGACTAGACGTCCAAGAATATGATTATTTAGTTATCAAGTCATTTTTGAGTATGAAAAACAAAGCGTTCACAAAAGTTTTCCTTTTAAGGGCACACACAATAAACATTACGCACTACCCAACTGGACAAATCTCTATACGAAACACATTGTCTTATCTCAGTCACTATGCATATTGGCGAAGTTATACCTATGTACTTGAAACACCATTTAACTCAAGCAAGCTCGATAGGGGGCCTATTGTGAAAGAGGCCGATTTAATATTTATACGAATTTACTTATAAAAACTTTAGTATAGCTACTCTCTTCGAGGTTTCATTCCTTTGTACGCAAGACAATATATATTACATATAAATATAATATATATCTCGCGTCTTCAAATTTAACGAAATGAATCAAATGCATAAAAAAGTGTTAGAGAGGATATTCAATTGTGGGAAGCACAACTGATGAAGGTTCCCGACCAGAAACAATTCTTGCGTACAAAGGAATACACCTCGAAGAGAGTATTCAATATCTCTGACAGGTGAAGTAACCTGAAAAATTTTATCGTGACATTCTGTCCTAGGAGTTAAGGGAGAACAGCAATTACACGGAACGGCTCCAAATTCGGAACCTCTGTGTACTGATTCTCTTGAAAATCCTAGATGTCGGTCTTACAGCTCGCATCTTCAAATTTACTATAGCTGTTACTATGATAGCTCCAAATTCTGCTTATATAAAATCCCAGTTAAAATTCCACGACTCAAATGTTTGAAGGGGGTCTGGTAAACACATTTTCCAAATTCAAAGGTTTTCCTCAGGAATGGCAAAAATGCTGTAGACAGGTACTATTTTAAAAATTATTGAATATGCAAATCAATGGAAATTATTTCATTTTCATAGTCAAGTCAATGCCGTATAAAACTTTTCCTATAACCCTAACATTCTTCTGAAATCTGGGTGTGGGTATACAAAAAAGAATTTTATTCATCCAGACCATGAAGTAAATTTGGCTTACTCTTCTTCAATAAAATATAGAAAGTTAGGTACAGTTTTATAATTAGTTCAAAATTAAATGAAATCATAATAATTAAGTTACAATTTTGAATCGAGTCTTGTTTGATTGATAAATTTAGTGATAGTAACATTTTTATTTGCAATAATTTTAAAGGTTAAAGGTTAAATTAAATTCAATGCTTTAGAGACGTACTAAGGAAATGTATTTGGAATATGTCATGGGATCCCAATCATTAATTTTCAAAATAATAAATAAATTAAAAAAAATGACTTCAAATAAATAACTTTAAACACATACATATGACAAGTACTATGAAACTGTGTTTAGAGTTGGTCCAAACCTAAGAAATACATCGATTACTAAAGAGTTAAAACCTCTTAAGTCAATTTTTTTAAATATTCGCGGAGACAAAAAAAAACGAATAATAGGGCTTTCGAATTTTTGATAACAGGAATAATTTATAGGTATTGTAATACAGCTGTTGATTTGCAGTTTAATAAACTCCAATATTTATTAACTTGGTGAATTAAAGACAAAATCGGAAAATTTAGACTTAAGAGGTTTTGTACTTTAGTCATCGATATATATTTTAATACAGAAATATATGTTATGAATTAATAAATCTATTTATATTGGTTTGTTAAACATATATTTCTCAGGCTTGACACTAACTGCAAACAGAGTTAGTTTAATAGAACTTATACCTAGTATCTTTTTGTTTAAAATATTGATTTCAGTTATTTTTTAGAATTAACTTTCTTTCAAAACAAACTTCAATATTGCTAAAAATAAAGGTACTGACTTTTCTTATACGAAAAATGGGATAAATAGTGATTTCATTTTAGGTTTCAAGTGATGCTGAACTTTTAATGGACAATAAAATTTTTCCTTAAGAAAATTTTTCCATATATTCCTTTTTTTTCTTTAAGTCTGTTGTAATATTTAAAGTATTGCGGAATAAATATTTTTGTTATTATTAAATAAAGACTGTACATGCATTTTTATCCCAAAATTCAAATAACGTTAATTACCTTCAATTAAGTCCGGCCAGATTGTTTCGTCAAATAACAAGTTAAAAAATACAACTAAATTAGCAACCTTCTCTGAACTCCTTTAAAATGAAAACCATTCAACAAAATCAAAACGTTTTTTTTTGCTTTAACACAATCAGAATGAACTTTCATGAAGCAAATACCAAAATATTCATCAATTGCGCATATTCTCCAAACCTTTCTGTCAAAATATTGCAGGTGCCTAATATGGAAAAGAAATTAACAAGTGAATGTCTTTGGAGAAATACACCCTCATCGTTTCATGACCTCTATCAAATTCAATTACGTGTTCGTTTGAAATTTTCTCAGCTTGAATTTAATTACCAACTAACAGGACTACTGTTTTATATTCTGCTATTCGTGTTAGTTGACGAGGAGTGGCCTCATTTAGTTTCTATCAATTTTAATATACGACAGCAATTAGGAGTTTGATATGTTGCATTAAAATGTTTTTCAAAGTGCAAACGGTCGTCGCAGATTTATTGTAAAAATTAATGCGCTTTTTTATAATCAACGAAAGCCATCTTCAGCACGAAAAAAAGAAGAAAATCTAACTTTCTAATTGGTTACCAGCTGCTCAGTCATTCAATAACGTGAAGGCGAAAGTGAAATTGTATAAACGCTTATTTTAGAAGGGCCCTCCAGCAAAGATTTAGTTTTCAATAACTTTAATCTAAGTGGGCGTCCTTCAATGTTCCAAATAAAAATCATCACCAAGTATTAATTTTAGGTTGAAAGTATTTATTTGAGTAAAAGCACTAGACTCGGGCACTGAATTGATTTACTAAATGATGATAACTTGTGTTCTCGATGTATACAAATTAGTTAAATATCCTGCCATAATTACGTATTCATACAAAATTGGGCATTGTCTCCAGATTTTGTACCATTGTGGCCCAAATCCAAATCTTTATCATCTAAGATCTCTAAATTTGTTACAGTGATTGACGCGGTCTC
The DNA here is from genome assembly GCA_034190945.1 of Octodonta nipae. Lineage (NCBI taxonomy): Eukaryota > Metazoa > Arthropoda > Insecta > Coleoptera > Chrysomelidae > Octodonta > Octodonta nipae. The sequence continues at coordinate 13,840,292 of CM067217.1, forward strand.
TATATCCCTTATTATTATGAACTATGTCCCTGTTAAATTTATTGCTATCTCACCAATTCGTCGTCCAATTATCTGTATCCCTTCTACGTTGGTTGCCCTTGCCATGAAACTAGACAACTGCTTTCATCCCAGATCTGGAGAAATTCACCAATACTTCAGTTATGTATCTCCGTTTGTTGAGTTGACTCTGGTAAATTTGGCTTATCATTGGTGGACATAGTTTTCGATCATAAACTAATTCATCAAAATATTTGGGTGGTTCTGCAGTTTCACTTTGGAGAAGTTCTAGAGCAAAGTCTTTCCGTAAAATATTAAGTGATGTAACCTTTTCATTTTGTCTTATTCATTTGTCATAGCCAGGGTCTATTAATACAACCTGATAATAGCAACTGCTTCAAATCCTATGTTATACAGGAACATGCAAAATGAAAAGACAACTGTTTGTAACTAGGTACCCTGATTCGGGATAAAATAGGTTGTAATATTACAAAGTCAGATTTTTGAGAAAAAATATTTTGGATTCATGGATTAACTAATATTACTTCAGTTAATAATAAACAATCAATAAAACTGGATGGACATGGCCGCTACCTACTAAAAGTGAGGTTCATTAAACCATCAGAAATTCTGGACCCAGTGCCTATCAAATTCAGAGATAACGCACTTTCTTAATCATGAGTAAAAACCTGGAGAATGCAGTTCAAAGAATGAAGTAAGAAGTCACGACCATCAAAAGCCAAAACTTATTTGACAGCAAGGAAGGTGATGTCACCTGTTTTTGGGACTAACAAGAAGTTTAACTGGTTCGTTGTCTTCATAATCATCGCACTATAAAGGCTGTCTATTAGTGCAACCTTCTTGTCCAGGTTCGACTTGTATATTGGTCAAAAAGGCGCAGTCAGCCTATCTTGCAAGACCCGAAACTACAGCCTTATCAACTCAAAAAATGGGTGCAATGCATTAAACTTCACTTAATTAAATTAATTAATTTGCCTTATCTATGACTGATATTAGTTTATCTGTTTGGGGAAAAGTCAATATATTTGCTTGACAAATGGCAAGGAAGATAATTTTTCTTAGTTTAGTGTGATTTTTTTAAATATATATTAAATCTGTTAGCCCAACAACTAATTCAAGAAAACTGTTGAATATTCATTATTTGACAAAAATACGACTAAATCAAGTATAGTGACGCAACTTATTTCATTTCTTCAAATTATACCAAACGATTTCAAGGAAAATATAAATGTACTGAACAAATATATTATGGTCTGTTATATAACCTAATTCATACATGTGCTGTTTATTTAAAACCTTAACAATTCTGACTCTTTATATAAATTTCGACAGAAAATTACAACTTCGCAAGAATATGCTTCAAACCCGAGTAAAACCATAAATAATGACGTTCCAACGAAACTTTTGAAGCGATTCCTCTTCTAAAGCCACCAAGTGTCGTGCGTTGGTACGGAAAAGTGCCAAATGAAATATTTTCGGCAGTCTAAGTTCACAGTTACGGTCTTTTAGCTATCATTTATATCCCCTTTTCACGCCATTTTATGCTAATAAGTTGATGTGCTTAATAAAAAGTTTTGTGTTGCACACCAAAACGAGAGAATAAACTAACCGGCTAATGGCCGTGATAAAGTAAATTGAGTTTTTTTGAGGATTCCATTGTTGAGCTTTTGGCACTTTTGATGCTCATTAGGAAGTTTGCGTTATGAATGCTATGAAGTCTGTTCTATTAATTATTTTGTATAATTTCAGGGGACGATATTACTTCTTTACCGAAAAATATGAAATTTTTACTTATAGTTTAGTAATAATGCTCTCTCTAGCTACTATATAATGAGGTCATTTATAACATATTAAATTATGGGAACATTATTTAAGTAGACATTTTTTAAATATCACAGCATCTCCAGACAATTTTTCAAAACCGCTAATCTAACACATATTAAAAAATGTGTCGTTCAAAATGCATTAGATTAGGGTGGCGCTCATGTATCAACAGGGTGGATTTTAAACAGCACGTCAAAAGTTTTTAGAATGTCTCTTAGATATTTAGGAAAATAATATATTTTACATACCCCTGGTTGAGAACAAGATAAAAACGGTTATTTAATGCTTTCAGCTAGACTCTTTTTCAGTTTAATGCCCATATAAGTTTGTCATCCTTGCCTCTACTATTTATAAACTTGACAACGTAGTTCGTCATACTTGTCTCTATCATCTATAAACTTGCCTTTTTGGCTGTTATGATATCTGACATGTCAAATCTCTAATTTAAAATATCGTAAACAGAAAATTGGAATGTATATTAGAACCAAAAGCAAAATTATGTGCCGGTATTGTATAATAATTAGATGTTATATTTGTTTATTCACATTAATTTATTGATTGTCTATAAACAAGAGACTCTTTATATATAAACTGGTGCCTATTCCTTACACAGATAATTAAGTATTTCAAGATCAAGCAATTGTGATGTCGGTCAGAATTAAGTGTCGAAACAAACATTGGAACATATTAAACCTAATAACAGATACGTTTCTGGTCAAAAAATGAGTTTTACCAAGAACGTCGACTTCTAAATAAATACAACCGTAAAATGTCGCAATTTAATACAGTGTGAAGATTTTGTCAGATATATCAAGTTCAGTAATTTAATAAACATAAAAAAATCTTGTCATACAAGTAATTTATACCTTGTAACAATTTCCGAAACATTATATGATTCTATTTTGTTACAGTCTGCGTCTTCAATAATTTCATTATTAAAACTTGTTTTAAATTAAGAAAATAAATCTGAATTCCTGATAATAATATTTAGTCCAGGTCATTTACGAAAATACACGACAAAATTAATAGCAGAATAAAACCAACATCACCGTGTTCTAATGATAAAATATGACTAATTGACATAAAATCCAATATTTTTCATCGAAGCATTTTTGATTTTTAAAAAAAAAAACTTAAAAAATCGGTAAATATTTAGTTTTAACCTTTTACATAAAATCTACCCGAAAAATCGTGTTTGCTATTATGGACAATGTTGTAGAGAAATGAAAAACCTACAAAATGAGCTACTGTAAGCTCAGTTTCATTAATTGTGTCCTCTGATAATGGAACTCTTACTCGAAGTTAAAAAAATTGTTTATAATTGTTTTATTTCATAGTTAAAACGTTGTTATTAACTGAAAGGGTAGATCTGTGGTAGTGTTTGCAAAATTTCAGTCAAACGTATGGAAGACCTTTTTTATAGGGCTGTATACCTCACCCAGAGGACCCTATTATTCTGAATAAACCAGACAAAAGTTCGTTTTGTTCTTAGCTAACATCATTACAAACACATAAAATTTATACAAAACAGTAAATTATATAGATATATATTCAATGGTAGCAACAATTTAAAAATTTTAAGTCCTTATTCTATGTAATATTAAAATGAGTTTTACCCATTTTATGCGAATTGAAAATAGTAAATAAAATTAATTAATAATGCTGTAATATTAAAAAAAATGTATAATTGTTCTCGGATTTGAACCCGAGAACTTAGTCTTCGCAGCCATACGCATTAGACTCTGGGCCACTTGTCTTTGCAGGAAATAAAAATTCCGGATGTAATAATAATATGAAAATTTAATGCCAAATTGCTTTTTTGTGTGGTATTCTTATTATCACAAACAGGAGTGTTTATTAGAAGGGAAAACAAATTTTGTGCAGGTATTCTATATTACTTGGATGTTATATTGGTTTATTTCCTATTTATTATTGATTTTCTATGAAAGAAGATACTCTTAATATATTACCTGGTCCCTGTTTCTACACAGAGAACTGAATTGTCGGTCAGTGGGTTATGCATATCATTCCCTTGCTTATCTCATCATCCTCATTCGTGTAAGTGTTCCTCCGTTAAGAAGCTTTCGCTTAAAAAAATTCTATTCTGGAGTGATCTGGAGTCCATTCGAAAAATTACTAAAAATGTGTATGTGCAACAGCCACTATTGAACTTCCCGGACTGAACTAAGTACTCGGTTTACTAACATTAATCACTTATAGAGCGTCTTTTACTGCACTAAGCGTCTATTTTGTTAATTGCATAAACTTAAAATTATCAAAGATCAAACAGTTTACAGATGTGGCTGTCTGGCTATCTTTACTGGAAGTCATTTAACCTGACTATAGTGGAAGAAACAATCTACATATGATGGCAATACTGATTATGAAGACAATGGAATTAGGACATGCTAGGCTGTTTGAACCTACGAAAGCAAATTATGTCACACATTCCCACAGCTACAGTAAAATATGTTATTAACGAACCTCGATAATCGATGTATCTACCATTGGTCTTCCTATAAATTTCCTCAATACATATATTAGATAGCGCAAAACAGACAGACGGTGCACGAGCCATTATCGTTTTCGGCGATCTCGCGAACTTCACCTTCGTGCCTTTCGAATGCGAGGTGGTCAGCGAGAGCACAGCACAGAAAAGAAAGAGACAAGCCAAAAGAGATGCGATGAGTCTCGACGATCGACGAGGTATAAGGTATAGTAGGTATAATGATAGTGGCTGTGGATAAACAGGGGTTCATATACATAATTATATGTTTGTTTAGCAGACAGCCCTGGGCGTATTCCGAACCGGGATGATTGATGGCGCCACTTACTGCCCGTGCCAACCGACTCGGACGTTTATGTGTGGTTTGCTCGCTTGCTTGCTATGTTGTTCGTTGTATGCACACGGCTAACACATTACGAGAACACCGTGTGTATTTTGTCTTTGGATTTCTCATTGTTAGTGTGAATGAGCAACGAAGTTTTACTATCTCTCGCTTAAATCATTTTGGTTTCCGACTGTCTAATTAATCACAACTGTACGGGCCGTAAACAATATTTGCGTTTACAGTTTTCTTAAATACCGAGGAACTTACGTTTAAATAAGAAATACACACAGCGGTCCCCATAGTAAATCCAAATCCATATCAACATATTTTTTATAGAAAATAAGAGTGAGGAGTGACAGCCGACGTCTGAGGGCGTGAAGGAAATTAGGAAGAGCAGCGAGACTAGCTTTCGCTAGGAAAATTGTATGTATTCAGGAAAGGTCCAAGGTGTTTTCAGGACAGGTCCGAGATGTCTTCTGGAGATGTTATCTCTGGTCGTCAGTCATGACTTATCCAAATATCGCAGACGTTGACAGGAAATGTCATTGGACCATGAGAGAATTTTATTTTTATGGACAACAATTCTTGCCCACACCGCACTAGGCTTCAAAATGTGTTGAAAGAAGTTCAGGTTCAAAGACAATATTGGTAAACAAACTCAACGTATATAAATCCGATTGAGCAAGTGTGAGGATATGATTGGCAGAGCAATATTTGGAACACCTACCTCTCCCTCACAATTCTTCAGGAGCTAATTATAGCACCTGAAGAAGAATGGATAACAATTCTTGAAGAATAAATAATAAATAGTTTTATTTTTTCAGTGCGGGACACTTTACTTTCACTGCTCCAAAATAGAGGAAGCCATACTGGGTATTAAAGTAGTCTCAGATGAAGTGTATTAATTTAATAATTTTCAGTTTTTATTGTATTTAATTTTGTCTTCTTCTCTTGTCACAGTTAAACACACTAAGAAACTGTAAATATGTAAGACCGGTGTGTATTAAATAGTGATGATATTCGGTTATTTCCGAATATTGAAATATTCGAATAATATAAATTTTGACGTTGGCATATATTGTTCTATAACAACCATCAATGCTAGAAATGTCTAAAAATCAAATGGAATGGGCGAACTGTAGAAATATAATTCAAGCATTATATTTATGAAATTGTCATTAAATAACCTGCATATGTGGTATCATCAGAAACAAAAGCAGGATTAATTGCAAGTGCTAGACTTTCAGCTAGTTAAGTCGATCAAATAATTTTCCTTTATTCGTGTTTTTCTAAAAAATCTATAATTTAAATTAATCAAGCTAACTTATAACTGGAATAAGGGCTACATACAGGTATTTGTTTAGTATTATTAATAATCTTATAAAAAAATCTAATATCAACGAACTTCGTTGGACTTTTGCCTGTTTATAATGTACTCAATAATTGGTAACTGTTTTTCTTCTTATATGTCCTGCATTAAATATTCATAACAAAAATGATTTACATTTGTTTTTTATTTTATTATTTGGACCACTTTCTATAGGTGTAACTCTATATTGCATCTATACTGTATATGCTTCTGTGTATTCTGAATCACCCTGTACAATTATAATTCAACTCCTCACATACACATATTGCAACGGTCCTGAAATCTTTTAAACCACCATGTAAGTATAAATCCTCTCCACACTATCGACTATTTCTATTTTTCTATTGTTTAAATTATTCCTGTATACCTATGATTTTACTTCGCCCCATATGTCTAGTATTCCATTTATGCAACTGCTCATGGTTTACGCTAGATAACAAATTCACATTTTTTAACCACATTTTATGATTATAATTTTGCTTTATAATTTATTTCAATCGCCTAGTATATGCAACTGCTTTTAATTTTTTTTTTAACCCATGTCTATAATTATTTTATACTCCATCCTATAATTCAAATATATTAACTGCTTACATAACAAATTTTTGATACACACTGAATAATAATAGTTTTACTCGATCCCTACTTCAAACACCTTGTATAAGCAACTACTTATGTTCCACACTATATAACTTTTTTAAACCATCCTGCATAACTGTAATACTCCTCCACATTATATTTCAATTATCCTGTATATTCAACTGTCTCTAACATTTTTTTGAAGCCTTCTGTATAACTGCAATTATACTCCGTACTATAACACAAATATCCACTCTGTATAACTATAGTTTTGCTCCACTCTTATTTCAACCACCTTATATACGCAACTACTTATGTGTAACCCATTACAATATTTTTGGAATCACCCTGTATAACTAATTCAATTCCACCTTATATTTCAATCATCTTATGTATGCAACTGCTATGTACCACCTTACTACGCACACACCTACAGCCGTATATCATATAAAATAGATCGCCGGCATAAGAAATTTTCGTTTCGATAAAGTAATAGAAAATCTTCAGCCATTTCACGCGACTATAAGCACCGTAACTTAACTTCGTCTCTAAAAGAAAGTGACTTCAAATGAATGAAAATGAAACAATTACACACCCCTTGTACTATATACTTTAAACTAGATATTTATGATGAAAATTTGACATTTATATCGATGTTTACAGTATTTTTGCATACATTTTTCCGATTTTCAGAAAAATGGTATGTTTTACGTTATAGAAAAGATACGGAATCGAAATGAAACATATTTTTGTAGCATACAATTTATAATATTCAAATTTCTTGAGAGGTTCTAGAGAAAACAGTGAAGATTTATTGAAATTCACTGAAACCTAGTCCCTTATTTACTTTTTTTCTAATTTTCTGGAAAACCGTAAATCTCATGTTATAAACAATTATAGGGAACCTTTCTAAAATGTTCCTTAACATAATGCAGTTTAAATCATCAAAATTACCCAAGCCGTTATTGAATAATCGCTCGTCATAAATAAAAAAAGTTGCAGACGAGTTGATACCTCCTGCTTCTTGGCAGTCGGTTAAAAATATATTTTGACTCAATTCTACGTTATTTTCAATTAATTTCAACCCACATTTTTAAATGACGCTACTAATATTCATTTAATATTGTCGCATTCGTCATGTGTTGTTACAAAATTACAAGTTTATACCGATTTCTTGTAAAACTTTATCATTGAAAAAATATAGGACCAATATGGAAGCATATTCCGCCACATAGAAGACGAATTGATTTCCTCCTCCTTTTTGGAAGTCTGTTAAAAACTGCTTAAAGGAATTCCCCTACTAGCAACTAAGCTTGAACCACCCCTGAAATATTATGTAACAACATTGACTGATGATCTTCTAATCGGAAGTAGATCTCAACAGCTAATGCCATTGTCAGAGCCATTACGGAGAGATCGCGCCGATAATATAATGATCGTTTTTTTTTCAATTTCCCGTTCTCGATGATGTCTTGTCCAAGTAAATGGCTGTGCAAACTATAAATTATATCCTGCACACACACACTCACATACAGAAAACGGTGAGTGATGAGTACACCGTGTGCTTCCCGATTGATTATTGTGTCAACAAGCAGCGCTCCTCAAATATGGCGGCGAAAAGTTATAAAGCGTTCTCACAATGTAAATATGTACACGGGGCATTAGGCCTATAGGCCGTCTATCTACTCAGAAAGAGATTTCTGTTTGTTTTGTCACAAAAAACTAAATGAAATATTATGTTCTCTTTAGCGACCACAACGGAGGCTCAAGAAACGCCGTCAGGAGTCCCTTAATTGATTCCAATAATACTTGTGGACTAAAAAAAGGTGTTGATCTTTGCACGCCTAACTGAAAGAAACACATTAAATATGACGTCACTGTGTGGTACTGCTGAAGCTAGAATTTCTAAGTGCTGCCATCTTCAGTCCATATTGTTACTTTCCGCCCTAGTTACCAAATGTTGCCAGGAAAATTAAAGGTGAAATATGTACATAAACAATTTATTAGGTAGAAACCAACTGCGTGGCAAATAAAAAACCTTAAGAAACTAGCAAAAGAAAAAATGGTATAGTGAAGCATTAAAACAGACAATAGCAGATAAAAGTTATCAGCTGATTAAGATAAACTGTTTTCTTTTATTTTAAACACAACGATGATGGGGCCAACTCTTATTGATCGAGAAGAAAACAAAAAATAATCACTTTTTGAACGTTTTAAATTCGACTAAGTTAAAAAAATGGGATCTCCTTGGCTAATCCGACCCAGATGTGGGCAACTACCCAGATCACATTTCTGTAGTGGGAAGCATGACAATAAAACCAACATGTTATATAAAGAAAGATATCTACATATACCTTAATAGACTTAGAAAAATGGCAAAAGTGATGAAGTAGGTAAAGCAATTCACGATCGACTTGAAAATTAATTTTACAGCATCAGTCAGACAGCTGAAAACATAAAATAGCAACTAAAGAAAATAAAAACAGAAAAAGACAAATCAAAAGATGAATGACAAGAAGTTAACAGAAATAAGTTAAAAAACAGGAAGTATAACTACTATACTACAAAGTTTAAATTAAAAAGTGGACAGGATAAAAATCTATTTAACATTGAAGACAGATCAAAATTTAGTTGAAGGATATTATGAATAGGTGACTGCTATCAAAACAAATTACAAGCGCGCTCCACGACGCAAAAACGAAAAAACTTGTGGCTCGCAGAAAATTACTGAAGAATTGCACATAGATCCAGACACTATACATTTTCTGTTTGATTTGGATAACAACACTTAGCTGAGCGGTGAATTCCTCTTCATAAAGGCACTAAAGGAACAAAATAATGACAGTTTTAAAATGAAACCGATCTTCTGTAGTATGATATGACTGAAAAGGGCAGTTGCTAGCTCACCCATAGTTCTTTCACCATAACTACTACCGTAAAGTGACAACCCCACGTCTCCGAGTTACTTGGGTCATGAGCTTTACATGATGACAACCCCCTATGGGATGTGAAGTTTATAAAAGAAAGAGCTGCAGCTTAGGGGTCCCTAGCGCATTCATAGATCCAGCGCTAATCAGGACAGCATAGAACTGACAAGAAGCTGAGTAGGCGACCACTATGGTCCAAACAACTACGACAAAAAAAACGCCACTACATACACAATTACAGGCGAACAAGAATAAAGTGTTGCGCAGATTCATTAAAACTGACGAGTTTGAAATGAAATGTAATGAGTGAATTTATAATGCGTACATATTAAAATGTGAATTTGTCGATAACTTCATCAGGACTGGTGTCGTGAGTAACAGATCAGAAAATTAAGGAACAATATCGTGCAATCTTGAAAAATGGCCTTTTATTTCGTGAGAAATGCTGAATAAACATCAATAGTTCTTGAAACAAATGGGAGGAGACACTACATATTTAGCGAGACCTGACCCATTGGGTCCTAAGGCCATCATTTAAACTCTTGAGACTTCATCCTCTACCAAATACATCGACTTCTGTCAACACCTGGATGTGTTTTACTATCCCAGAGTGTGCATACAAAACATTTATTAATGTGCAGAAAAATAACATTTCCCATACAATACCAATTATATTAAGATGGATCCTTGGAGTTATACTCAACCGAATTAGGCAGATTACGAAATGACAATTCTTGTTCTAAATAAATAAATCCTTAAGCAGACACACTGTATATTCAAACGATTTGAGAACCTCATTGGGTAGGATCTTCCTTAACGGTACTCTGTTTAAACTATCCAAATCAGTTCAACCGTTTTCAAGTAATCGCTGGACACCCGTAAACAACACAAATGCAGACGTTTTGAAAACCTCCTTTTTTGATATAGTTAAAAATAAAAAAAGTAGCTCAAGTTCATATCAGTTTATTAACGGTATATATAAACAGGTATCTTTTATAGGCCCCATTCTGCTGTAGTTGTGCCATGTACGCGATGACAGTAGTCACTTGTTTTTAAGTAACAATAGGATGTTTTGTGTGAATGGGTATTTGGGCTACCGCAAGTAAAGATTTTCGAAAAGGTCCCATTTAATGGCACATAAGCACCTATAGACAGCCTTTGTTTGGCGAATAATGAGAAGAGATCTCGGCACAATGGAGCGGCACCTTTGAATGGATAAACACGGGTATATTTAACGGGCTTACAATTTTTTGAAAGACTCTCTCGATTATATGAGAGATCTCTTTATACGGGTGACGGACGTCCAGCGGTTTGATTTTCGGATTTTTATGCAGCGATGCATATGGGTTTGAGTCTACTGTTTATGTGTGAGAGAGGGTGGGAACCTAGGGTTAATGTAGCTTCGTGGAGATTAGACATTCTACAAATATCTATACGGAAATTTCAATTAAATTCGATCATTTCTCCATACAATTATTGAATGAAACGGAAGTAGGAATTATGTTTTTTACTGATTAATATCAATTTGATTTTGTGAATGCGAATAAAGTTTTACTAGTAGACAATCACAGACTAGGGTCCTCACCTACAAATGTACCTCAGGCGGATAGTTGGCTGCTAAAAGTGTGTATGTATATGAAACTGCAGCACAATAAAAAAGAAAAGTTCTTTCAAAAGTACTGGATTGTGTTAAATTTAGTGAGGGAGATTTTCGAGCAAATGAAAGAACATTATGTATTAGCTCCAGATATGAAGACCTGATTGAAGGGACTCAAAAACATAGTTTTCCACGTCAAAGGTATCGAGTATTGACTACGTTTATTAAGGGATTTTAGTAGATATGAGACTGGGTTACCATAGGGGATTATATTCTTGTACATTTGCTTTTGCTAAATGAAAAACGTATGCAAAATTGTTTCCTTTTGAGGTCATAATTATGAAGTGAATGTTTGTGTAGTCAAGGAAACGAAAAAAAAAACAGCTTTCTTTTTCCTGGCACAGATTTGTGAGCCAGATTTTCCTGAAACTCCTGCATGTCGGATTTCATTTCGCGATAAAATATTAAATTCAGTTATATGTACTATATACAGAAACAATTATTTGAGAATTCAATCAGTTGAGGGGAGCGCAACTGATGAAAATTCTCGACTAAAAACAATATATTTTATTGCGTTCAATGGCTTGAAAAATCTCGAAAAGTTAGGACCACGATAATAATAATGTAATTGCAGTTATTTTAACGATTTCCAGTCATTTGATATCAAAATATTTTTACATATTTGTAAGAAGTATTATAGTCCCAATTGAGCTTAATATGTAAAATCATTGTCGGCCTACTGGGACTCTCTTCGAGTCGAGAATAAACTTCTGAAAAATTTGCATTGCTGGAGGTCACTTGGGTATGAATAAAAATTAAAATACGGAAGAGAATGGTGTCGTATATGCGACGTATATGCAGCCAGTTTGAGATCCAAAATGGATCAATTGGGAAAATGAATCAATACAACGAAAGTCTAAGTACTTCTTGGGAAATAACACCACAGTTTAAAGATACAGTTTCAAAATTCAGTTATATTACACAAAGAAGAACACAACACCACAAGAAAATTAAAAGAGCTTTAATTTTGTTAAATGAAAACGATTGTATCGCTACTACCTCCGTAGAATTCAGTCGTTTCTGGTTGCCGATGATTAAGGAAGAAGTTGCTAATGGTCATGTCCTTGTGAACAACCCAATATCGGGATAGTTCATAAGGTTTTTCCTAGGTTTTCCCTTATGATTTTAATGGGATCACTGAATCAACAAAGTTCTTTGGTCGCATTTTTGGCTTGGCGAATTATAACAAAGCCGCACCTAGGAGCTCCACATAAAATTCTGAAGATCTCCCTTTCAAATTCTTCCAATTTGAAAGGAACTTTATGATTATATGAACTTTAGAAGTTTCTGTGCTACCCTTTATATTGCAAATAAAATTCTCTTAGTTACGTCAGAAATCAAATAATACACCTTGTCAAATATTTTAATTAACATCTTAGAATTGTGCCTTTTTTATCCAAGTTTCTTAATCATTGACAACGGGGTCTGACCTAGACCCCGAAACGTTTGGAATATACAGCAATTTTCTTTAAACTGTGGTGTTATTTCTCAAGAAGTACTTAGACATTGAAAAATATACCACACATATCAAAACAATACAACGAAAGATTGCCATTAGCATAGTTGGACCATTCCCAGTAACCAAGAGGGGTACGAAATATAGCTTTGTAGCTATTGGAAACACAAACTAGAAGTCACTGTCGGCAAATGGTATTGATAGAAGAGAAAATAAAGATCTACAGCTTCCTACATTAGTAACATAGAGCAATTTCGAAAACTCTTGAAAGTCAAATAGTATATAAATATGTGTTCTGTGATTGTAAGTTAAGTGCAGCTGAGTAGCGTTCAGTTTTATGGTTGATATTAAACGTAAGAGTGTAAATTGTGTTTACTATTGTATTTTAATTGTTGAATATTTAATAAAGTCGTATGATGAATTGGACGATCAGTGTCTAATTGAAACTCACGGCAATCCTTAACAATATTGTCTACTAAAGTATAGTTTTTGTATCTCTTTTCCAGAAAATCACCATTCTTGTCCGGTTTGAAATTGTCATGCTGTGTCTTCATGTTTAAAATGATTTTCTTCCTGAATATAGGGGCAGATCTACGATTTTCTTAATGAGAGGAGCAAGATAAATATTGCGATAATGAAACAGCCATGAGCCTATTACTTAGAAATAACTCCTTAGGAATTAATCTATTGCTTAACTGCCTTCTATTTGAGTCTTAAATCTCTAAATTTATTAGTCTAGTTTTTATTTTTAATAATCATTTTTTCCACCCCGAGGTCCCCATGTCGAATTTACAACTGCTTGAAAATCAGTATGTTTTGTCGTAGATTTTTATATAGTGGATTAAGCTCGGGACTTCGTGCTGGCCATTCATAAGTACACCCCTTCTTCCAATCCATCTGTGATGAAATGTCCTATCTAAATGATCTCGAACAATGCGAGCGTAATGGGGTGGTGCTCCATCCTGCTGAAACCATATATTATTTGGTAATTGTCCATTTACCTCCAATGCCAGAATAACTTTTTCCAAGAGCTGTAAATATCTATCTCCGTTTAAAGTTTCTTGTAGGAAGAAGGGTCCCACGATTCTGTTGTTATAAATGCCGGCCTAAACGTTCAATTTTTGGGGATGTTGTGTATGAGCCTCTTGTACCCAATTAGGATTACTTTGCGACCAGTAGCGGCAGTTGTGTCGATTAATTTAAACAAAATGTAGCCTCGTCTGAAAACACCATATTTCTTATAAAATTATTATCATGGTTACAAATATCCATCATCGTTTCACAAAATTGCAAACGTCTGTCGAAACCGTCTTCGGAGAGTACTTCAACGAGGCGAATTTTGTATGGATGGTATTTTTCTCGCCTTAATATCCTTCCTACTGAACGACGGCTAATTCCATGCATATTGGCGAGGTCAGTAGTGGATAAGTGAGGATTTTCTTCCAAGGATATAGCCACATTTTGAGCTACACCTTCATTACTTGCACTTTTTAACCGTCCACTTTTTGGTAAATTGCTAACTGTTCCACTTGTGTCGTACCTTCGCAAAGTTTTCGTCACTACTGAATGGGATATTTGTGTATTCGGATGAATAATGTTAAAAAGGTCACAAACTTCTTGATGCGTCCTTTTCCTCTCTTCATACCCAATCATCATTAATATTTCTATTCTTTCTCTTTCACCTAATTCAATTTTACGTTCAAATAAAAAAAACTAATAACTTATTTTGACAACTACTGTCACTTCTGCAATAAATTTCATGGACTACTCAACTTGATTCAGATTTAATTTGGGCCTTATTTAAACAAACGCACGTGTATTCGACTATGGAACAAGCAGTGCTGTTGGCTGTGGCGGTATAATGCCACCGTTTATATCGGGTGTAAATGAAATTTGAACCGAGTTTAGCTACGACTTTTTCCTTTCCTTAGTTACTTTTCTGTTAATATCTCGGTAGGTATTGAAGTAAACAAAGGTATTAAAGTAAACAATATCAAACCCGATATTTTAGTATTTGCAATATAATGTTTCATCAGAAACTAAAATACTACACAGGGTGTTTCATTGCAAATTTTAAAATCGACCTTACTTCCGGTTAAACAGGAAGTTCAAAATTGTAAAAAAAATTGTATGATTTAAAGGAAACATCAACCAAAACCAATGCGCTAAAATGCGTTCAAGTTCATAGAAAAACCTAAGAAATACAGATATTTTACGTCTTATTATCGAAGTATTTGCAAATTAATCTTTTAAATTAAATTTAACATCTATGATTACAAACAATTAGAATTTAAGTAAATTAACTTGTAGTTCCGTAATTTTAACGCAATAACATATACGACTGAAAATCTACAATTTGCAATTTAAAATTTTCACAGAAATGACCAACAATTTCCGAAACGTCGTACGAGGTACGCTGTCGTGAATTATACCTGCGTAATTAACACAAATGACTAGGTACGGAACAAAACCCGTCTTCAAACTGTTTTAACAATATCCCAGAAAATTTCAGAATTGTAAATGAGATGCAGGCGCCTCTGTCTAATTTACCTCGTCAGCATTTTGTTTTTTATTAGCTCCAAAGGAGGCATATATGCATATAAAATCATCCGCTAGGTATTATAAAGTTCATTTGTTTTAGGAAATGAACATAATTAAATGTAATCGAGAAGATGGAACATAAAAGTCGATCGTTTCGTTGTTTAATCGGTAAAGGTCAGGTTGTAATTAAAAGAGGAAACATAAATTTCCATTTTGGGGCAGTCTAATTTCTTTTGCGGCACAATAGCTTTAATGAAACAAGGTGGGCGATACATGACTTCTTTGAATAATCAGGTATTGAGGAAGTTGCAAATTGTTACATCGTTTTCGATGCTAGCTCTGGATATACATTGTACAACCTACTAACAAAAAGAAATTCAACTGTTGTTAATTAAAATATATAATATTGTACAATAATATTCAGTGTTGTCCTATAGGCGGCCCCTTGATGATAACTATGGGGATCTCGGAAACTAGCGGAGATAGAGCAATGGTTAAATTGGGAAAGATTTGCAGTTTTACTGGCTCAATTTAATGACACTTTCGGATTCTTGTAAAAAGTCATGGCTTACCAGTTATTTAGAAAAACGAAATTCTGTCGATTTCGTCAAATCCCTCTAGCTCCTTTGTTTTTGATTTTACAGAAAAAGTGTAAATATCAAAATTGAAGGGAATTGTATTCCGAATATGATTGTCATGTCCTCGTTTGCGTAACATCTTTCGTTTTCGAGATATGACACAAATTTATATTTTTTTGAATGGAAACCATAGTTGGCTATGATCTCAAAAAAATCGGACATTTTTAGAACTTTTCAACGATATAATACTCGATATAGTTATTCATAAAAATAACGGAGTTATGGATGCTTTTCTCTCTTATTTTCACTTTTAACGTAGGTGGCCATGAAAAAGATTGTTTTCACTTTGACTTTTCCTCATTTGAGAGTAATTCCATTAGTAGTGCTGAACTGACAGTCGATATTGACAAGTTTTCGTAATAAAATGGAATATTCTAACGAAGACAAACTGAATATGGTGGAATGTTGTCTCATATGCCATAAAAATTCAGTTTGTACAGCTGAGGAATACTTTCATAGATATTTTAATCGTCGTCAACCTGCTCTATGTACATTTAAGAGGCTTTACGATAGTTTAGGCAAATATGGATCTTTTACTAAACCACCAAGGGAACGTAATCAAATTAACGAAGCAGCACAAATAAATGTTTTAGCAATGGTAAATCAAAATCAATCTACATCAACTCGTGAGATTGCGGCAGAAGCTGGAACATCTCAAAGAACTGTAGTTAAGATACTGAAAGCACACAAGTTCCACCCGTACAAACTATCAGTTTCTCAAAATTGCATGCTGGTGACGAACATCGACGTATTTTGTTTTGTACATGGATTAGAGACATGTGACTTGACAATCCACAGTTTCCATTAAAGGTGTTATGGTCAGATGAAACTAGATTTACTAACTGCGGTATGTTCAATAGACATAATGAACATATCGGGGCTAAAGATAAAATTTGGTTTTAATGTTTGGTGTGGTATCATAGGGTCTACTATTCTGGGCCTTTTATCTATGACGAATCACTTACTTGGGAGCGCTACTTGCATTTCTTGCAATACACTTTTCAAGACATGTTGCATAATTTGAATTTGAGAACTCGTTTAGAAACTGAGTGGTTCCAACATGATGAAGCTACTGCTCAAAACTCGTTATTAGTACACTTAGATAATAATCTATCCAAACTCTTGGATAGGAAGAAATGGCCCACACGAATAGACACCCCGGTCTCCCTATTTGGCAATTTTGCAGCTAGATTTCAATTCAGCACCTCAAAAACGTTCATGAAATTGTAGTCGGCCTGTGTAATTATTCGAGATTTCAATCAGTGGAAGGAAGCTCAAGTGAGGAAGGTTCGACTAGAAACAATCTATTGTCTTGTGTTTAATGAACTGTAAATTTCGATTTTTAGAACATATAGTCCTGTTATTAAGGATCTGAAAGATTTATGGTTTTCATTGCTACAATCAATTTTTAAGCAATAAAAAATATTCATGCATAGAAATTTCTAACGTCAATTAGCTTCAGTCGATATGAAAAAAACTATTTCTTCGGCAGGGTACGAATAATTTTAGTTCTTTTTGCAAAAAGAGTCATTATTAACCTCCAAATTTTAATCCGATTAAATGATTTTAACGTATCGAGTATAAAAGTACACCTTTTCACAAAACACAAATCTCGCAAACTCACCCGACACCAACTGGAGCGACAGACAAAACCGTTCATCCTTCTATGCCCTCAACATCATCTTCGTACTCAAAGAGACAATTTTTTTTGTCGAGCGATTAATTTTTGGCCCATCGGGTCGGAAAGTCAAAGAAACACCGACGGCATCTCAAATTTCACCTTTATTGGCTTCTTTCACAGAGTCTCGTGGGCGACATCACCGAAAATTCATGCCAACTTGATTTTGGTGAAGACATCTCCTTCGATTGTATCTCGTACACCTCATTGATACAACCCTTTTTGTGGAAACAGAATATTATGAAAAAAAAATTTCGACCCTTTTTTAAGTCGTGACGGGTTCATGATAAACCTTTTTAAAAAACTAAATGGGTGTTAAATTTTTCACCTAAGGAAGCTGACGGTGAATTAAAGCATGCTGTATGAATATTTAAAAGCTTTTAAGCCAGATGCACTACTATCCATTTTTTTATATAGGAGTGTGCTTAGAATTGCATTCAATGAAGATTGTAAACAGAATGAAGATTAGGTACATTTTATATTTTGTACATTACATATGGAATGTGGAGTTTTTTATTAACAACATCAATGATTTTAACGGAACCAATAAAAAAAACATTTGTGATATAACTGAAATAGATTTTGTCCTATAAATTTTTGGAAGAAAAATATGAAGAGTAAACAGCTGTTTAAAATGATCTAGTTTAAAGGCAAAATGGTTAGACACATGTAGGTACCTACATATACACTCCAAAGATATTATTTTCAACACAAAAACTGCACCATTTAGTCCTCTTTTGGGAAAATCTAATGTTCTCCACTATAGATAAGGCTCAATTACAAAGTAACCTTTGGAATTTAACAAATCAAATACTCGTATGCAAAAAGCAGCGAAAACAGACGTTTGAGATATCGGAATGTTGCAGTATCTTTTCAGTCATTTTGGGGTGTACTTCTAATCTAATTTTAATTGGAAAAGCTGTGGATCTTTTGGTGTGTCACAAATGTAAAAACACAGTTAACCACCCTAATACCAAACCTTTATTTTAAACACTCTATGCCGTTTCAACAACTCTAAGTTGTCATCTTCAAGGAGTTTACTGCTTAATTAATGCTAATATTGAGAAAATAGAACTAAACCTTCCCTATTATATCATATCCGGAAAGTTCTGAGTTTGATTTTAAGTTAAACATCAAAAGTTCTTTAACATTTCAAATAATCATAGAAATAAACACGGTGTGTTAATCAAGAACCCGATTTTAAAGCATACAAATTATCCCCAAGGAAATAGTTTATTAGGGGCAAATCGGGACTACGGGGTGGCCAGTTAATGCCACCTGTTTTAGAATTGAGTTTTTGGCCAATAATTTCACGTTATATAGTCACTGGAGGTTAGAGATGTTGTCCAGTCTTGTTGAAACCATGTTCTTTATTAATCTTGCAGATTCCTATAACGCTGATGCGTGAAATGTAGCATCGCAAAGGTTTTGCTCTTGTATTGACTTCTTTGGTATTCATAAAAATATTGTCCAGTGATTCCTTTCGCTGATAATACCGCCCCTATGTAGTCACTTTTAAAGGGTGTAAGGGTTTTTGGTAATGTTGTCTGTCAACGGGACCATTTAAATAGAGATTTGCCCAATCTTGGGAAAAGATTTTATTAAAATTCGAAAACCTTTCGTTAGTAAAATGCAGCTTCGTAACTTGCTTTCAAAGCCTGAATAATTTTGTTCAAGCCGGGTTGTTACTGACCATATGCCAGTACACGCTTTATGATTTCCAGTCCTTCCTATGTCCTAAATCGGCGGAATCGTATTTGAAACTTCTGCACCCAAGTCTTGATTTTATTCCAAATATAGTAATGTGAAGAACATTTTTGTCTATCTTAGATCGCAGAATCTTGCACTGAACACAAACTGCACATTGTGCTTGGTCAATAACGCTATAGTACTCAATCCCTAATGACCACAGATTATTGGGCCACCCTGTACTAGATAGAGAACCTTCATTTGAAAGAAGTTAATATGCAAAACGGTTAGTTTGCCATTATACCATAAAACATTTGTTATCTTTAATGTTGAGATAAACAGTTATCACCGAACATTTCTACAACTTTAAGACTTTTAGTAAAAAATACAGAACTTATTACCATAGTAACTATTTAGCATCAAACTTCAAGGCCTATATGTTCTTCTATGTATGTAACTTTCAGTTAATCATAAAACAATCAAAACTTTCACGTCATTTCTCAACTTTCTGTTAAATACTTCCTACAAACCCCTATTTTTCGCTCCTAAGGATCAATTAGCTGAAAGTATTCTCGTATTTTTGTGAGAATTGCCGGCCTGTTCACATATTTGTTCGTCGTTTCTTCTTCCGCTAACACTCGGTAAATATTTGACCGACGTTGTCCTTCTGATCAGCAACTACCGCCTCTGCTTCATATTTGCTCACCACTTCAGGCTGACCCCTAGGTGTTCGAATGTCAGCTGTTTCTTATAGATTTTCTCCGAATAATCTTTCGATTTGATTCAAATAAATAAAAAAATCGATTCAATTCGAAACATTTTACCACAAATGCCAGCATGTTTTTCAGAACAGAACCGAACACAAGTGAATAGTTTATCTCTCTGTTATCGTCCACAGGATATTTTAAAAATACAATCATCAATCAAAATTAACATATAACATGATAATGTGTATTTCATTGCTTTTATCAGTTTTAATGGGATGTTTGTTATTTCTCACCAGTTCATCATATGCCAATCAATTTATAATTAGAATGGAACATTTCTTTATCTCATTCCGTTTGATTTCACCGAAAAAAATTTCGATATTCAAAGCTACCAGGATAGTTTACGACTGTTAGTAGGGGAGCGATTTCAGTCGTCTTAGTAACAAAATGAAATATAGAAATTTAATAGTATTAAGTACTTCTCGAACTCAATATTTTACACATTCTGTTATTACCCGGTGTATAATTCATATATGTGTGCCAAACTTACAAATAAAGCATTAAGCTTATCTATAGCAAAGGTGTTGCCAGCCAGGTGCAGGAGGAATCAGTTGCCTCCTTAGACTTATTGGTAATAGCAATGTTTACTGAAAACTTCTGATTTGTCCCTTCTAGACCAAAAATCTGCAGAGTTGGCCGCCCCAAGAAAAACCTCCAATTTGTTTTTTCAAAATTAATGAAATTTTAAATTAAATAGTCTGGTGAAAATGTGATAACTGTCCAAAATCATTTTTCATTGTCTATAATAGTTTTCTAACATTAGTAAGGTTTGGTACTGTCATTATGTTAAATGTATCTGACTGATTTGTGTTAGTTTTCTATTTTTTGAGATGTTTAAATGGTCGATTTTGTCTTTGACCTAACCTACTAGGGCAATAGAGATTCATACTGATTACTATAATTTGGTCTCTATTGTTCCTGTAAGCTCAGGAAAGGCTAGCAAGTTTTAAATGTATAGTTTGGGTCAAGCGTAGATTCTAACTGCTACAAAATTGGTAGTGTACTGAATTGTACGCTGTTCAAAAAATTTTTGAAATCTATGAAGCCAAAACATTCATTTTTCTGATGCTCTTGGTAGTTTTGTGCATGAACCTGAATAATAGCTGAGGTTTATTGAGTTCCCAGTCCTTATCGGAGGTCCACAGTTCAACTTATGAAAATGGATGAGTATGGTAATGAAATGCAAAAATTGATATTCTATTTGTTTTGACACTTGTTCCCAACGGACACTGCACTTGCTGGATCTTGAATTACCCTTACAACTTAGTTTTCTGTGTAAGACCAGGGACCAGTTTATACAGCGAGGACGCTTGGATTGAAACAAATTCATTTAAAATTCAGGTGCTGTTTTTTTTTTGGGCAGCGGTTTTTGTGATGATAAACTCATTTATACAGGGTGGGCCAGAAGTAAATTGCGACCATCAACTTCATTTTTTCAAATAGAAACATTTGTTTTTTATTTTATTTTTGCATTATGCGTTGAATTCTAAGTATTTTTCATGTACAATACCGAAACTTAACAGTAGTTATTAAAAAATAGATTTCTTTCTAAAGTTAAGAAAACAACGGTAAGAGACAATTACAAAACTAAACATCTTCCAGAAGATACATAATTAAATTTTTTGCTCGATTTACAAGAAAACCCTCACAAATCCACTAGACAAATAGCCGCAAAACAGTAGGTAAATAAGTAAATATTCTGTTCCTATACAAAGTTCATTTAGTTCAGAAACTTACTCAAGATGATTTGGACCAGAGAGTAGAATTTTGCGAAATAATGATGGATAGATGCAATCCCAACCCGCACTTTTCAAGTAAGATAGTTTTTTGGGTCGTGGCAACGTTTTGTTTAAATGATTCAGCAAACAGGCAAAATTTTCAATATGGGGCATCAGAAAACCCACATTGGATTATGGAAATTCATACACAATTTTCCAAGTAAGTTAATGTATGGGTATTGTGAGTACTTCAATTTGGGTCCTTTTTATTGAGGGAACACCTAACTAGGAAAAGTATTATGACCTATTACAAAATGACATAATACCCTGTTTAACAGAACTTAACCCGAATTGTGAAAACCCCAATATACTGGCAGATTCGGTATGGTTTCAACAGGATGGAGCGCCCCCGAAGTATTCCCGAAGAGTGCGAGATTATTTTGACAATATTTTCCCAAATAGATGGATCGGAAGGAGAGGTAATATCGAATGGCCAGCTAGGTCTCCGTTAGATTTTTATGTTTGGGGTTACGTGAAATCGAAAGTCTACTTCAAAAGGGCCGACATACAACAAATCCTTCCACAAACGTTAAATGAAGTGTTACGGGAATTTGAATCAAATTCGCCATTAAAACTTCCAGGGCCTAAAATTCCCGCACTATTACGTTGGAAATTAAAATATTTATGAGGAAATGTCCGTTATGTCATTTCGATGAAATTTTGGAATTTTCGGCGATTTTCTGCAAAACTGCAAGTTGCACGTCGCAAAAAACTATGAGTTCACCTAGAGATCTTCCTTAATCAATTAAACGTTAAAAAACCATACACATCCATAAGAAGTTTTTGAAAAATCGACCAATATGTTAGGGATATTGGCCAATTTCCATGCACTTACAATTCATAAGATATTAATTTTTGGTGCCTCACAATTCATCGGGTATGAGTTTCAATTAGCAAGTTAATGAATTATTAAATTTTTTAAATAGTCACTTTTGGATTGGTTTCCATTTTAATAAGTGACCCAGGATGCTAAAAAGCCTGTGATTTTCATATTTTTTCATGTTATGATTCATAGGTAAGAGAAGTAGTGTTGACGACCAACATATCTTTTATCTTACAATTTGTGAAAAACAAAACTTTAACACAGACAACGTGTAAAACTGTAAAACTTTAGGCAAAGGTCGTTCCAAATTCAAAGGCAGAGTGTAAATATTCAGTAGCATCTTTAATGCCGCGTAAAACTATTGTTTTTCTAATAAGTTCACAACAATAAGTTCGTCTGTTAAAATTTCCACACGTCGCCGCATAAATCAATTTAGCTCCTCGCTTAATTATTTTTAGCAGCTTAATTAAAATGTCTGCTTGTTTCAATTAAAGCACGCTCTGATGTATGGCTCAAGTCGAAAAATGTTCTCAGTAACGTTTCTCAGAGTACGGTAGACGAA
Organism: Octodonta nipae; assembly: GCA_034190945.1. Lineage (NCBI taxonomy): Eukaryota > Metazoa > Arthropoda > Insecta > Coleoptera > Chrysomelidae > Octodonta > Octodonta nipae. Next base: position 13,863,429 of record CM067217.1, read on the forward strand.
CGCACTGGCCTCCCTACTAAAATATGTGTTTATACCATTGAATACAATTTACATGGCAATAATATTAACATTTTTAATTGGCGAGCTAGCTAGTCAGATTTTATTTATGAGGATGTCGAGCAATAAAGGGGGGAGAATTTAAATAAATAATAATTTAAATGAATGCGTGTTAAGGCACTGCTGGACCTAATAAAAAGATAACGGGGAGTTGATGGTCGGTTTCCTTTCTTGTAGACACCGTACAGACTGACCAGTTGAGAAGGCGACGTATGAAGTACTCGATTTTTATTGATGATTGTTGATTTCGCTGAAGTGGCCTAACAAGTGGGCTCAGATTTGGTCTACATTCAAGAGCAAAGATAAGCAGTGTCAACCGCATTTATGAACACCACTCAGTGTTAGCGACAAAAATTGAAGTAAAGCTCTTTCAATAGCAAATCAGATTAATAGTCAGCCACTAGGCTATAAAGACGGATAATTTCTCTATTATGTTTTTAGTTTTCAAGTATCTATATATAAATAGGTAAAGACAAAACGATTAGGTACCATTTTCTCCTGTCACTCAACCGATTAGCTTTATTTTTGTTTTGTTTCGTAGCTACAGAGGACCTTCAGTGCAGAATGCTAAAATTAATTTATAATATTGGTTCAATACTTAAATAAAAAAATAAAAAAAATCATTATTTACATGCATATTGTCGATGCCAAACAGTGCAGCCAGATTGCTTCTAGAGAAAATCATAAGATAGGTTGTCTCCAATGTGAAAGACAAACTAAATTAAATGTAAAAGTAAAAGTTTTGGCCCTTCGGTAAAGTTAGCCTACATAGTCATGCTACTAAAATAGAACCAACGAAAAATTATAATACATAATAATTGCCGTTTATTGGACGCTCGCATGTTTGCAGTTTGCAACTTTCTTTGCATTGTAAATATGGTTTGTATATTAAAATCAGAATTATGTTGCACTTCATCAATTTATTTCTGATAATTTAGACTCCTTTTATTTTTGTCGGGTAACTTTCATATAAGTTTCACTAAGATTACAGAAAATTGTGAAATTATGCACAAATTCACGATAAATACGTAGGTCTGACAACAGTGAATGCTTAGCCATCTGGCGAAAATTTGATTTAAATTTTGACATTTCAGTACTTTTGTAGCGATTTGGTTGAAAGTTTTCAATTCAGGAAAACAAGATTTCAATGTATTTTCAAGGTTTGAATTTCAATTCACAGAAAACAATTCTCAAAAATAGGTGTAGTTAACTACTATTAATTAACAGTATGTGATTCCTATTTCTTTATATTTTCTACATAAAACAGAAATCGTCATGGGTTAGGTACTACGTTGGTAAGTAAATTTTACGAGTATATAATGAAAATCATACTGAAAATTAATGTTTTCTGACAATGTGGGTATCTTATAGTTAATCAATTTTACATTACATGGTCCCATTGCTGCAAAGTTCTGACTGTTAAAAACATTTTAAAGATTTGTTTGAATATATTAGGTTAAGTTATTATTTATTCTAGAGTAAAATCTATTTTTTTACATACATATTACCTTTGAAATCGTACACCGTTGGCTTTAAAATTTACAACCTAAATGTTCAACAAATTTAAAATCTAAAACGCTCCACACGACAACAGCAACCACTGCGTAATTATATATGCTAGGTTGGTTTTCAAATGAAAAACACAGCAGTAGCTGGGTAACGCTCTTTCAGACCAAGTGATCACCATCTTTTACTATCTTTGGAGTTGCCTATAGTTTAATAGGAAAAAATTTAGTGTTGTAAACTATAGATTCGTATTGATTTTTCGGACAAGTAGTACTAACTTTCGTAGAAAATAATATTTGTAATTTTTTGTTGTGATTATAATTCTGTCATTAATATTATATAATTTTCAACATATTCCGAAGGTGTTGTGCAACAGATCATCAATAATAATGAACATGTCATTAATATTAGAGCTTTCATTGAGTTGTTTGTCATCTTTATTCTTAAAATTGGAAACGGAAACTTTTAGGTTAGAAAAAAAAATCGGCCGATAATTAGATCGAACATAATGCTTAGACATATTTATGTAAAGTAATCCTACAATTATATAAATAAATAAAAAAATATTTCATGAATTATTTCTATAAATGTAATCTAAAAAATAACAAAATAACGTCAATAATGTTCAACTTATAATTTTAATGAATTAGGGTCGAATTTCGACCACTGGGCGATCGCTAGTACTAAGAAATAGACAAGCAGGATATGTAATTATCGGATCTCTTGTCGAAAAGAAGAAAATGACACATTAGATAAAGGAAAATAGGTATTGAAGCGAAAGCTTCTTCACGCAGGCCCACATTTACACATACGAAAATGTATGAGTGCGGTAGTGAAATGCAAAAATTGCATTTGTTTCTTGTCTTCTTTCCGACCGACCAACACTACACTTCTTTGAGCTTGAAAACATCATACAACTCATATCTCTGTGCAAGAAACAAAGGCCATGTTATATATTTAGCGTCAAGTTTATTTTCTTTTGAAAAATTCTCCGGGAGAAAGCAAAAAATAATAAGTTCAAGAAGTTACCAGAATGACGCTAGTGTAGAAAGAGTTTATGATGTGAATCGCTAAATATAAATGAATATCAATGTTAAACCACCGGATTTGCCTTTTTCTCTACGAAAGAATAGATATGTAAAACATATGTTTTTCCAAAACATCTATGAGACAATACAAAAACTTTTGACTTGATGTATAAAATCCACCCCTTTGCTACGTCAGCTCCACCCCAATTTTTAATGCATTATGACTGACACTTTTTAATATATATTCGATGATACCACTTAAATAATTTTATCTCTCATAATTAAAGTGAGCTCGTTATATAATGCCAGAATATTATTTAAGGAACGTAGGTTAGAAATTATAACTCAAAAATCAACCTACACTTGATATACTCATTTGCAATTATTTTAAATTAAGAACTAAAGTACACATTAGAATCAATACTTGAACCGTAACGACAATTATTTTAATTCTCCTGAAATTTGTATCCATTACTAAGAATGACACAGAGAAAGAGAAGCAGAGACAACTAGTTATAGGCCGGTTTTAGGTCACTTTGGTAAGCAGCTATCACTAGTGAGTCGGGAGCCGCTACCGAGCCCCTGGTAGCTGTTGACGGCTTTAGGCAGACGTTGACGGTTTCTTGCAAATATTGGAAAGATTCTGGGGAGTTGTTTAATGGCAAGTAAGGTTGTCCTCTAATTTAAAATATCGCAGAGAATTAGAATGTTTATTAGAATAAAAAGCATATTTTGTGCAGGTATTGTATATTATTTGGATGTTATATTTATTTTCGAACGAAGATAAGTTGTATGGGTATTTCAAGATTAGGTGTCGGTCTGGACGAATAGACAGACCATAGGCAGTTATATATATAGGGTGGTTGCAATATAGGCTGAAGAAGAATTGTAGTTATATAGGGTGAATAAAAAAATTGGAAAAAGAAATGTTTTATTAGTTATAGAAAGTGTTGTATGTATACGATGGTTGAAATATAGGGCGGAATAGAAATACAATAATAGTAGGTGGCTAAAAAAATTACAAAATGTGTTTATAGAGTGGCCCATAGGCAGTCACATATACAGAATGGCTAGAAGATAAAGTGTTATTGCTATACAGCATGGTTGAAATATAAAATGTTATAGTTATATCGGATGGTTCACAAAATTCGGCCCATAACCTTATAGAGAGGGCTTGAAGTATATTGTGGGATTATTATAAAGAATGTCTCAATAATATTAGAGAATTGAAATTAAACTGATTCATTTCGTCTCAGGATAAATTTATGTGCATGCACCTGAAGCCCCCCTCCAAAATCATCTGAGTGGTATGCTTTTTTAGTATTTACTGCGCTAAAACCAACTTTCATTGACGTCAAGCCTGTTATCCAGATATTAACATATTAATATTTAAAAATATATATTCTTCCAATTTTCATAGAATGATTTGCGTGATCCGTAACCTAAAATAAAATCGTCACATGTCAGTTTTTTAGTTTTATACGTGATTCGTCAAAAAATTTGAATTTTGCCAAGTAGTAAACTACTTGTTTTGTCTATAAAGAAAATTCTTATGAACCAAAGTTAGTAACAATTGAAGCATGCATCCAGTTACACTATCATATCACTAAAAAGCACAAAATAAATATCTTTTTAAAAAAATTAGCGACTTCAATGAAACTGCGTTTGAAGTTGGTGCCAAGCCTGATAAATATGTATGTAACATGGCGTATAAATAGATTTATTAATTAATAGCAGTTTAATTTATAAAGCTGTTTATATTCCTATGTAAAATGTATGCATTTCTTAAGCTTGGCACCAACTTCAAACCCAAATATCTTTCGTTTTAAATATCCCATTGAATTATTTATCAGTTTTTGTGTCATTATTGTTATGCATAGAGATCGGTGATTTTTTTAAAGTTATTTATATAATAATTAGAGTTTAAACTTCTGGCCTCAATCAATATCTTTGGAGCACCCCATTTAATACGATTGAAGCAGCGCAATCCCAGACTAATAAATTAATTCTCCAATATCAATTATTTAACGTTATCTCACCTCGCTGATATCATTTCTTCAAATAATTCTCTCTCGACTACCCTAAAAGCGTGTGTGTCATCTATTCGATGTACATTAATCGACAAAAAACTCATTAGTTTCGTTTTTTTATCGACACTCGTAATCGAAGTGTTAAAAAGGCATTATTGTTCATTTATATACCGAAACCACCCAAAAAGCCGAACGAGCCAGAAAACGGTAGCACAACGTTCGATATCCGAAAACGCCATTTAGATTAAAACAACATCATTTTCCACTTCTCTTTAAGCAACACAATCACGATGCCAGTGGCAATACAATTTTCGTCCGGCCGTGTGTCTTCGTGAGAGTTTTGTTCTACCACGGTCGTTATCTAATGCCTCTGTTATCGCCTCTGCCCAAATTCTGTGAATGATGATGAGGAGATGGAAATAACTTTTTTTCTGGTTTTCGTATGGTGGTCCTCTAATTGGTTTTGTCACCTTTTTAATCAGATTGGTGAGGAGTGTCTTTAGGTCGATACGCCGTGATTTTGGAAGAATTTTAGTCGTAATTGGGGCTATTGGGAAGAGTTAAAAAAATTTAATGACATCAAGAAGATAACTAAAGTAATCCTTATAAAGTATACTTTGATTTTAAAATAAGCAAACCAATTGTCTAAATTGTGTGTTAGAATAAAATTGAAGAGGTCAAAAAGGATATTTAAATAATTATCACCAGCCAACAAAAACTTTACATGTGACATATGGTTTTCGATGTTTTTTTGGCTCCTGGACTTGCATCCATAGTCAATTTTGCTCAATCACCCTTCAGTTTTTCTTCAGAAAGGACTCCGCTCATTCACAATTGCAAAACAGATGAACAGTTTGTGAAAAAGCAAGAAAAAGGGAAACCTGTCATAAATAATAAAGAGAATTAAGTTACTGTCTTCGCATGCTTAAGAGCATATCCAGAAAATTCTAAATTCCAATGGTTTTGAGGAAAAATGGAGTTGCCATTTGAAAAAAATGAGTTATACGATTTTCGAATTCAGTACCAATTTCTGAGCTGTCCGTTTTTTTAATAGTTTTCAAAGATTTAGGAAGCTTTAAGTTTTATTCAGGCAAATTCTGGTAATTTTTGATCTGGCCCTATTTGCTTCCACAAAAATAATGTTTTGTGAAGAGCTGGATCTGTAAAAATTTTCAAAAAGTTAAAATAACTTTTAGTCGGACCCTTTCAGATATGATGTTTCCAATAAAGTTCTTAAAATTCATCATAGATTCTAAAAATGCTACAAAAAACAGGATGTTCCATTTAAAATAACAAAGTTTGGGTCTACTTACGGTAAAACCGGAAGTCGTAGACATTTGAAAATATTGTAACTAAAACCGGCTCCTCGAAAACTCCCTGTATACTAATTTTCTCTCTGCCCATAAATATAAAATTAACCATAACTTGAAAACCATCAGTCATCGGCCATGAAGACATTTGTTAATTTGTTGTTGACATCTACAACATATCAAAATTTCAGCCAATTCCACCGGGGGCCACTTTCCATGGAATGTGCGGGGTCCTTTGCCAAAGACCTTCAGAAAAATGAGATCTTGGCATGCGGTAGGTGGTTTCCGACTTATTTCCAGTTTCTGAATTAGAATCTGATGTCAGGTTTGTTCTTCGCACTTAGATCTTCAGAAAATCACTAAAGGAAGTCTTAAAACAAGTGGTTTTAGTTTATCGCAGAAAGATAAATATAATTTTAAAGATGTGAGTTGATATTAGTAATAAACAGTGACATAACAGTGTTCAACAAAATGTCAGTCATATATCTTGTAACTTCTCTAAATTTTTTTGCAGATTTTCACCGATTTTCTGAAGACCTAAGGGTGTTGGAGCAAATCTGACTTCGGATTATGAAACAGAACACGAAAAAACGTCTAAAACCATTTGTCGCATGCTTTTTCTAACGGTCTTTCGCGATTTTCTCAATACCTTAGGGTACTGGAGCAAATCTGACATCGGATTCTGTATCAAAACATAAAAATAGGCCGGAAACCTTGTGTTGCATGCCAAGATGTCGTCACTTCTTACAATTGAACATTTTTCTGACAGTCGTTAACAATTTTCTGAAGACCTATTGGTGCTGGAGCAAATCTGACATCGGATTCTATTTCAGAATATGAAAATAAGTCGGAATCCATGTGTCCCCTGCTAAGATTTCGTATCTTCTTACAATTCGACATTTTTCTGACGACCTTGAGCGATTTTCTGAAGACCTAAAGGTGCTGAAGCAAATCTGAAATCGGATTCTGATTCAGAACATGAATATACGTCGAAAACCATTATCGCAAGCTCAGATCTCGTCACTTCTTAAAATTTATTTAAGGTCAGCGATGCTGCCCATGTGAGCCTCGACTCTTTTCCACACTTCACTATCGTGTCCCAGACCGAAATCATTTCGACAACCAAATATCCTGTCCTACATACCACACAAAAAGTCACAAACCCACCAGGCAAGCGTGGTGTTTTAAACGCGCAAACACCCTTCATGAATACGTACATCACCACGAGGCAAATGCAGATCCCAAAAAGGGCGATTGGGTCTAACGCCTTACCCAAATTCTCTGTCGCTTGAAATTAAAACGAGGAAATCAAATATAAGAACCTGAAATAAAATAGACTGACTAGCAGTAGCGTAGGGAATACAATGTGTTCATAGCCAAAGAGTCTCCCTTTTGAGATAAATTTCATAGAAGATAGCCCTCTCCCGAAGCTACATGTTACCCCTCTGAAGCCAGAAAGGATAGCAGACAAGAATGTTAAGTATTTTGTCTATTCATGGGTTTTCTCTCCTCCAAATTTTTTCCTGTAACAGATAAGTATTTAAAAAATTGTATATGTAGAACAAAGTGTAGTAAGGCAATTTCGTAAAATTGCCCGGATTACTGGTTGTCTGTACAGAGATTCTTCCTCACAGTTTTTCTGAGAGAAAGAGATGTCTATAAAATGATCAACCAGTATTCCTGTATATAAGTAATGTATTGTATATTGTGTAATACTTATCTGTGTATGGAGATGTTTCAACTCCGAGTCTGGAGTCGTTGTCAATCGTTTAGTGTTGTTTTCGAGGTTTTTTTCTAAAAAATTTTCGCTTTGATTTTGAATTTATTGTTTGTCAAAAAATTTGACACTGACAATTTGTCGTTTGGCGATCACTTGACGCTGAGGTTACCGTTTTTTTGTTCTGTTAGCAGTAAATTCTTCCAGTCCAAATGAAGGTCGGCTGAAGGTGCTCCGATTTCAGTGTTGTTTATCATCATACAGCTGGCTTCTTTAAGTTTTCTCTTTTTTAAGTTTTCTTCTTTCAACAAGATCTTTGTTTTATCCCAGTCTATCCTATGGCTGCCGGTGCTCGTTAATACATGATTGGCCAAATTTGATTTGTCCACATGTCTTCTGGAAATGTTATATTGATGTTCTTTTTTCCTTACTTCTAAAGGTCTTGAAGTTTCACCGGTATAAGAATGGCCACAGTCACACAAAACACTGTACACACAATTTTTAGAACTCTGGGTTGCGTTAAACGGTTTGGTATGTGTGAGGATAGAGCGCAAGGTATTATTTGTTTACGGTTATACTTGATAAAAATGATTACAACACCAAAATGATGGACCTTATTAACACAGGATCATATTCTAAGCTCAAAAAAGATCCTACGCAAAATATAGAAAAAGCCGCTAGAGACATTATAACAAAACACAAACAAGAATTCACTCCATTAGAACGAAAACACTTAACACCACACTATAGTAAACCTCCACATTTATATGGCGTTCCAAAAATACATAAAGACACAATACCAATGAGACCCATTGTAAGTTCAATAAATTCACCATTACAAAATATATCAAAATTTTTACTAAATATAATTAAACCTTACGAAAATAATCCAAACAATTTAAAAAACACTAATGATTTTTTAACAAAATTAAAAAGCATTATTATCAACAGAAATGATATACTAGTAAGTTTCGACATAGTTAGTCTTTTTACAAATGTACCTGTTGATAAATCATTACAAATTATAAAAAATAAATTACAACAAGATATTACCTTACACAACAAAACAAAACTAAACATTGACACAATTATGGAACTAACCGAACTTTGCTTAAACACTACATATTTTCAATTTGAAGGAGATTTCTATAAACAAGAATTTGGTATGGCCATGGGTTCTTCTTTATCTCCTATAATCAGTAATATATTCATGACATATTTTGAAGAAAGATTCATAGGCAAATATAAAAATAAACCAAAAGTGTGGTGGAGATACGTTGATGACATTTTTGTGGTTGCGGAGTATGGTGCTGAAGAACTGCACTCATACCTAGATTATAACAATAGTCATGAATCCACAATAAAATTTACAATGGAGATGGAAAATTTGCATAAACTTGCTTATCTTGATGTACTTATAGATAGAACAAACAACACAATAAGTACAAGTACTTATCGAAAACCTACAAATACTAATAGATATTTGAATTTTCACTCCAACCATCCTTTAAATGTAAAGAAAGGTGTTGTAAAGTGCTTATATGATAGAGCAAAAAATATATCTTCATCCACCCAAATCTTTAACAAAGAAGTCAATATTATCAAAGAACATCTACTTCAAAACGAATATCCCCAAGACTTTATAAATAAAACTATAAATCAGTTAGAAATTAAATCGCAACAACAAACCAGCACAAATAACCATCACACTAATACCAACCAAACACAAACAGACAACCAAATTATGAACATAATTCCATATATCCCAGGTGTATCCGAAAAAATTAAGCGGTTAGGAAATAAATACAGCGAGAAAACTGTTTTTAAAACAAATAATACCTTGCGCTCTATCCTCACACATACCAAACCGTTTAACGCAACCCAGAGTTCTAAAAATTGTGTGTACAGTGTTTTGTGTGACTGTGGCCATTCTTATACCGGTGAAACTTCAAGACCTTTAGAAGTAAGGAAAAAAGAACATCAATATAACATTTCCAGAAGACATGTGGACAAATCAAATTTGGCCAATCATGTATTAACGAGCACCGGCAGCCATAGGATAGACTGGGATAAAACAAAGATCTTGTTGAAAGAAGAAAACTTAAAAAAGAGAAAACTTAAAGAAGCCAGCTGTATGATGATAAACAACACTGAAATCGGAGCACCTTCAGCCGACCTTCATTTGGACTGGAAGAATTTACTGCTAACAGAACAAAAAAACGGTAACCTCAGCGTCAAGTGATCGCCAAACGACAAATTGTCAGTGTCAAATTTTTTGACAAACAATAAATTCAAAATCAAAGCGAAAATTTTTTAGAAAAAAACCTCGAAAACAACACTAAACGATTGACAACGACTCCAGACTCGGAGTTGAAACGTCTCCATACACAGATAAGTATTACACAATATACAATACATTACTTATATACAGGAATACTGGTTGATCATTTTATAGACATCTCTTTCTCTCAGAAAAACTGTGAGGAAGAATCTCTGTGCAGACAACCAGTAATCCGGGCAATTTTACGAAATTGCCTTACTACACTTTGTTCTACATATACAATTTTTTAAATACTTATCTGTTACAGGAAAAAATTTGGAGGAGAGAAAACCCATGAATAGACAAAATAATTCAAGACCTCCTCAACAATCTTTTCGAAATTACTTAAGAATGTTAAGTGTTAGGTAAAGCAGCATTCCAGAAGACAATATTATTAATTAAAACTGCAATCATAAGAACTTAGGAAAAGCATTCGACACAACAAACTACTCCACAGTAGGTATTTATGGAAGGTCAGAGAACGTACCAAGTCTGTTTGTGGTATGAGTTATAAGAAAAGGGGGAACTCTCTAGTCAAAGAATGGTAGTAAATTATTTTAGCCAAACTAAAAAAATTTATTTCCGAACCCCCTGATGAAATGCACTTGGTGTAACATATCTAGAACTCTACAGTCGCGTCAGTTTATTTTTAGCAACAAACTTTGAATTCCTTCAATAGTAAATCCTATCTCAATCCATCTAATAACATTTGATGTATAATCCTATTTATATCAAATCAAAAGTGTGTTGGACCTAAAATGGTTCCCTGTGGAACACCGAATTTTAATTTTGTTGAAAGATGGAAACCAAATATTATTTATCAAAATGTAAATTCCCTGAAATCATCCTAAGTAAACCATACTTTGCATCAGTTTACTTCATGAAAACTCTTTGTGACTAATTATATTATTATTTACTACACTATTTGGTTTATAAGCTTTAATCTGGGGACTATCACCAGACTTGTCTATTGATGATATATAGTTAGTTTTTAGTTGTAGTTAATACCGTATTCAAAGAATAGAGTTTTTAATAATGATTATTTAATTGGCATGTACATATATTATCTTTTCGACATGAATTACTATTTTTTTAATGAAAATATATGTCTATCTAATTCTGATACAGCTTAGATTATTTTTAGTTTCAATTGCAATATGCTTGAAAATTTTATTATTCAATTGGAAATTATCATTATTATTAATGTAATGATTACAATAATTGACGGTTTAAAAATCTAAAGAATTATATCTTTGATTTGCAAAGGTATACCAATATTTTCTTTAATTTGAATTACTAGCCTTAGATATGTAGACGTTTCATGGTTATCAGTTTATGTCGTCTAGTTTTCAATTTCCATGATTTATGATCAATAAGTATTTGAAAAAAATTACTGCTTATTTTAGAAGACGAACAAAATTTGGAAAAGTTTTGAACCCGCAATCCACAATAATACTGCAAAATGCTTGCATATTTAGATGATATTCGTCAATTAATGGAACATGCCGTAGTTCACGACAACTGTATTTAAAATCTTAGATATTTAAATTTGAACTGAACAGCGACACCTAGAAGTCTCTTAAATCAGTTAAGTAAGTAAGTTAATGTTCGTCTTGAAATGTCTGAAAAAAATTCTTTGTTCCATGTAAGAGTTAAGCTATCTAGAAATGTTCTGAGATTTCAAAAAAAGTTCATGCCAATCTATTAACGATGTTTTGGAGAAGGTGGTCTAATGATGAGACTGACAAGGGTCGTGGAGGGTTTGGACACTCCAGACTGTTACAAGATGACATTTGCACCTCTTCTATTTATTTGTTCTCAGAAATAAATGGTGCAATTTACTTCAAATAAGACAAATAAGAGATGATCTGGTTGCAGCTAGAGGACGGATAGTGTTTAGGGTGAGAGCTATATACCTTTTTTGGTGCTACTTTTAACACCATAACATAAGGCTGTCCGTTTAAAGTGGAGCAGAATTCAACAGAACTGAAATGACCAATGGAAAGCCATGCTTCTGTAACAAATCCAGGCTTTGTTTGGGTTGATATAAGGGCATAAGAATCTGGAATAGAGACTCTGGAATTGCTATCAAGGTCACCTGACTTGTCCTCCATGGAAAAAATATATGGTAGGTCGGAATATTAATCTACTGAGACGCCTCCAACCAACTTGGAAGACCTCTGACATTCCACAAGGAGGATTTGGACGAGTATTTCTCAATATGATATAGATCATCTAATTCTCTCGAGCCCCATAGAATATTACGGACATTTGTGCATCGAGGTGTTAATTTTTTTCTCCAGAATATTTTGTTGTTAATATATATTTTGCAATAAATTTGCGAAATGGTAAATTAAATTTACATACACTATTGTATCATTAGAACCTCTAATAACACTTATTAAGTAAAAGATTACCATCAAAATTCTTAAACAAATCTCAGAAATAAAAAACCGCGTGTCCACGATTTACTAGGCGATAGTAAACGAAAAATGTATAAAGGAAATGTACATTTGACATAACGAGACACACAGAAATACATCATATACTTGGCGGAGCACGTGACACATAATATACGAATGTATTTTTCTATTCGTCGCGTTCTGTTCGATTGCGTGCGCGATTTTTAGAGGCGATAAATCCACAGCTATTTTTACGCGACTAAGAAAAATTCGACTGTCATCCATAAACGTAAAAACGGTACTCTTTCAATCATTTTGATGGTTCGAAGAAAAATTGTTTTTAGGGTGACAGATTTCCGGTATATTTTCACCCTGATGAACATAACATGGCACCGTTTGGGACCTACACTGTTGTCAGGCGACCGAAAAATTCTCCAACCTCAAAACTGAGATGATTTTTTTAAATTGTGTATGAAATTACTACAAAATTTAGGTCCAAAAGTTATACTGCCTCCATTGATAATATTTTTTTCTTAGTTATAATTCACGTCTAAAAAGAAGGAGGTTAAACATAAAATGAATAGGTTTTTTGAGATAAAGAAGGGTTGCATATTCTCTATGAAAAATCCGACAATTCCCGGTGTATCAATTAAGCACTAAGTTTTTTGTTGCAGGTACAATGCTAGGAACTAATCTAACATATTCATCACAATCTGCTTCCTATTCAAGTTCATTCTGTTGTGATTATCTGGATTCGATTGGGTTATCTTCAGAACTTGGCAACCGTTTTGGTTCTTCTTGCCTTAGAAATGTATTGACATTATCTGGATTCGATTGGGTTACCTTCAGAACCTGAGAACCGTTCTTTTTCTTCTTGCCTAAGTATTTGTTGACATTATCTGGATTCGATTGGGTTACCTTCAGAACTTAGCAACCGTCTTGGTTCTCCTTGCCTTAGGAATTTGTTGACATTATCTGGATTCAATTGGGATCCTTCAGAATTTGGAAACCGTTCTTGTTCTTCTTGCCTTAGGATTTTGTTGTTGACATTATCTGGATTCGATTGGGTTACCTTCAGAACTTGGCAACCGTTTGGGTTCTTCTTGCCTTAGGAATTTGTTGACATTATCTGGATTCAATTGGAATCCTTCAGAATTTGGAAACCGTTCTTGTTCTTCTTGCCCTAGGATTTTCTTGTTGACACTATCTGGATTCGATTGGGTTATCTTCAGAACTTGGCAACCGTTTTGGTTCTTCTTGCCTTAGAAATGTATTGACATTATCTGGATTCGATTGGGTTACCTTCAGAACCTGAGAACCGTTCTTTTTCTTCTTGCCCAAATATTTGTTGACATTATCTGGATTCAATTGGGATCCTTCAGAATTTGGAAACCGGTCTTGTTCTTCTTGCCTTAGGATTTTGTTGTTGACATTATCTGGATTCGATTGGGTTACCTTCAGAACTTGGCAACCGTTTGGGTTCTTCTTGCCTTAGGAATTTGTTGACATTATCTGGATTCAATTGGAATCCTTCAGAATTTGGAAACCGTTCTTGTTCTTCTTGCCCTAGGATTTTCTTGTTGACACTATCTGGATTCGATTGGGTTACCTTCAGAAATTGGCAACCGTTTTGGTTCTTCTTGCCTTAGAAATGTATTGACATTATCTGGATTCGATTGGGTTACCTTCAGAACCTGAGAACCGTTCTTTTTTTTTCTTGCCCAAATATTTGTTGACATTATCTGGATTCGATTGGGTTACCTTCAGAACTTGGCAACCGTCTTGGTTCTTCTTGCCTTAGGAATTTGTTGACATTATCTGGATTCAATTGGGATCCTTCAGAATTTGGAAACCGTTCTTGTTCTTCTTGCCCTAGGATTTTCTTGTTGACATTATCTGGATTCGATTGGGTTACCTTCAGAACTTATCAACCGTTTTGGTTCTTCTTGCCTTGTTGACATTGACATTATCTGGATTCGATTGGGTTACCTTCAGAACCTGAGAACCGTTCTTTTTTTTTTCTTGTCCAAGTATTTGTTGACATTATCTGGATTCAGTTGGGTTCCTTTAGAACTTGGAAATCGTTCTTGTTCTTCTTGCCCTAGGATTTTGTTGTTGACATTATCTGGATTCGATTGGGTAACTTCAGAACTTGGCTACCGTTCTTGTTCTTCTTACCATAGGATTTTGATGGCATTATCTAGATTTGTTTGGATATTACCTTGAGAATTTGGAAACTGTTTTTCTTCTACTCGCCTTAGGATTTTGTTGACATCTGGATTCGATTGGGTTAGTTTCAGAACTTGACAACCGTTTTGGCTCTTCTTGGCTGATTTTTTTGACATTACTTGTATTCGATTGAGCTATCTTCAGAACTTGACAACCATTATTCTTCTACTCTTTACACAAAGCTTCGGCAAACGAAAAGTTGCGAATATTGCTTTGGCAGTAACTTTCTTCAAACTTATCTTTTTTACTTCAATTAAAGTTTTTGTATAGATAGGTGTATATTTAGTTAAATCACAATGACATTGGAACAATTTGAGATTAAAATATGATTAATTGTCTTTTGATATGTAAAATTCTTTGTCTGAATACGTCACAAATGTATTCAATTTTTAACGTATTCAACGTTCTTATTTTTGTGGTTCTTCCTCAAACGACAGACCTCAAAGACGCTTACTGAAAAGCTTCTTCGTCTTTTAATATTCACCGCGTGCTGTATCGCATTAAAATGTTTAAATATTGAAACGCGGGGGTGAGAACAACCAAAGAAAGAGGAGTATAGTACGCACTCACACGTAGGGGCTAAAATCGCATTAGAAAAAAATTCGTATAGATAGCACGGAGGCAACGCCAACGGTTCCGTTCTGGGGTTCACGAAATCATCCCCTTGTATATATTATATAGTTCAGACTCGAGGCTTTTAAACGTTCCCCCACATTCGATGTAGCTGCTGCTGCTGCTGCTGCCGCTATCATCCCTTCCGAAACCCCTCTCCGTTGGCGCTCTTTCTCGCTCTCTCGAGGGGATGAAACGTATCTTTAATCTTGGAATGCGTTTCACGGTTACGTTTCGTGTGTACTTTCAGCGTTACGGTTGGAGAGGAATAATGTATTTTTGGTGGTGGTGCGGAGTCGGTGAAAAGCCGGCAATTCGTTAGAGAAACGTTTTAATTTTAATTTAACGGAGGAAAATTCGGAGGACATGACAAATTAACTGAATAAAATGAAAGAAATATACGCCGTCCTGTGTCAAAGATACAGTTCGTTATACGTGGAGAAAATGATGTCAAAAGCAAAAACTGAATAAGAATTCAACACTACTGTATTTGCTTGACACATCTGCTGTAATTTTTCATTTTTATCTATGAAATTTGATACGAATTTATGTCTTATGCTTATAGTCTCATTGCTCATTTGTAGATAATGGAGTGTATGTATGTAAGTTCCGCGCCTTTTTTCGTCTTTTCCAAACAGACCTGAATTTGAATTAATAGGTACTTAATCTGCCGGCATCGCTTTGTGGTAACTCAGGATAGACTGTACAAGTGATCTTATACAGTGTGGAGCAGCCAAATGGAATAAATTCGATAACGAATGTATTTTAAATGCGCATTTTTTCAACAAACTGTCATGTGACAGTGGCCAACACCAACTTTCTTGTTTAAAATGCAAGCCCCTGTATATTATTTACTTTTGGGATTCTCCAGAAAATTCTAGACATAATTTATGTTCAATGTTTTACACCTATCTTCAACTGTTTCAGAAATATTAAGTGTTTTCAGATTTATTACAAAAAATATTAAAAAATGAAAATTTTTATATTTCAGAATACATTTCGGTACATTACACTAAAAACCTAATAAGTAGTAGTGATTATTTCTTAACAATATTAAAAAACCATTAATGTCTTGGCAACATGCTAATCTGGTATAGAAATGTCTTCTAACGGATCTAATCGCAAGCGTGATTCGACTTTTTAGGTCATCTAAGTTGAGGGGTTTAGTTTTGAATACAATACTTTCGAGTATCGCTAAAAAAAAGTAGTCCAATGGCGTCAAATCAGGAGATCGTACTGACCATTCTATCGATCCGCGCCTTCCAATCCACCGATTTGGGAAAAAATGGTTCAGGAACTGTCGGACATTGATTTCGTAATGGGGTGGTGCTCCATATTGCTGAAACCATATTGTATTGGCAGTAACTTTTTGGTCCACAGGCTCAAGATATAAGTTTGTCAACGTTGGCATGACATATTTTAGAGCAGGCACCTATGATATGATTTCCAACAATTGCTGCCTAAACATTAACTTTTTTCCAGGAGATTGAGTATTATTTCTCTGTCATCCAGTGTGGATTCTCAATAGACCAACAATAGCACTGACACACTGATCACCATTTTCATGCAGGCAGACAACAAGATGCTAAGGTTATGAGTTTTGACAAAAATAAACAAAACAGTTTTTTTCTTTAAATCAGTAAAGAGGAATGGTTTTGCTTACTATCTCAATAGCATGGGCTAAATGGGAATTAAGTATTGAGTGTAATGTAGCAAATTTGTGAAATAAAATAATTTTCTCTTTTTTATAATGTTAATTTTTCTATTAAATCTGAAAACACTTCACGAAACAGTTGAAGATAGGTGTAGGACATTGTATATGAATTATGTCTAGAATTTTCTGGAGAATCCAAAAAATAAATATTATACAGGGGCTTGCATTTAAAATAAGAAAGCTGGTATTGGCTACTTTCACATGACACACTGTATATAATTTTTGTTTGAAGACGCGAGATGTAAAGACCGACATCTAGGATTCTCGGGGAAACTAGCACATAGAGGTTTCGAATCTGAAGCTGTTCCATGTAATTGCTGCAACCCGTAATTCTTAGGTTAGAATGCTAGTTTCCCCGAAAATCTTAGATGTCGGTCTTTACATCTCGCGTCTTGAAATTTAACGATATGTATCAAATACATCAAGAAGTGTTCGAGAGGACATTAAATTGTGGGAAGCGCAACTGATGAAGGTTCCCTAACCAGAAACGATATATATTATATATATTGTCTTGCGTACAAAAGAATGACACCTCGAAGTGTTTATCTAATTTTTGTTGTTGAAAAAATGCGCATTTAAAAATACAAATCGACGTGTCCAAACGTTTATCCTTACAAGCCTTCCTTTATTAACTATATACAGTAAAATTTTAAAAATTCTGTGGTGACAGGGACTGTTTAAGCATGACTTGTGCACAGTCACTACCTTACAGAAGTTCCACATTTTGCAAGATGCTGTTTATATTTTCAGCTGAACATAAAATGTTTTCTTTCCTAAGAAAATCTAATCAAATTTCTTCAAAGTGGCTAATTCATTTTTTTCATTCTTCTATTTTATGATAATAATAAAGAAAACAGTTTTTTCTGAGCCAGAGGTTACAAAAAAATCAATAGATGGCGCAAGCGACAAGCTCCCACAGTTATTTCAACTGCTTTAAAATTCGTTACAAAAGGAAAGTTATTTGTATTTAATACACTAAAATCATTGCAAATCCTATCATGCAAAAGACAGACAAAGTCTTGAACTCTTCAATATTAGTTAATAAAAAAAGGAAACCTGACAACATCGCCTCGAAAAGGTAAATAAAACATAACATCCAGCCCTATTTCCTTGCCCCAACCCCCAGCTCCTTTGTAAATCGTTTTTTTCTTTCCTCCTTCGGTGCTCCGACCGTGTGTGTGTGTGTGCGAGAACATTATATGCCGAAATCGCGTGACAAAACGGCATAATCCAGACACCTTAGAAAGCATTAGTGGCCATTTCAGTGTAGTATTAACACTATAGAATTACCGAAGTTAAAACACAAAAGGCACCAAGAACTGGTACGCTTAAAGAATATTTTTGCTCGCTAAGAGATTAATTTCGAAATGCGAAGGGTGTTAGGTGGGAGTCGGAGTCCGGTGCAAAAACGGACCTTAAGGGAACGCTAATAAGGGGTTTTCGAACGCCTTGCCTGCCAGGCGATGGCCAGGAGGAAATTTTTAGTTGCATGCCAAGCAGGGTAATTCGATGTATGTGTACCAAAGAAACCATTGTTTATACTCGAATGTTAACAAGGCAAATTACGATTAGATTCGTCCAAAATGGTATTATAATTGGGTACAGTTGTGTTTTATGAATGTATAAAAATAATATTCGGGGCTTACAGAGAGTTATTGCTCTAAAAATGAAAAGCTCTTTTGCAAATGATGTCATTTCCTTATTATTTCTAATGGTTTCTTTGATCATTTTACTCAATCTTTCAAAATTGAATCCATACCAAACTTAAGAAATAAGTCATTACATTACACAATTCGTATGTTTGTCTAACTCTAATTCTCTCTGCTCTACTTTTTATCTCACTAGGGATCATCCATAAAAGACCATTAGGCAGTTAGTGAAAAACCTAAACACAATGTACATACCAAACAAAAAGAATACAACGGACTGGATTGGAAACCTACTCAGCAACCTCACCATATTCTCCGATCTCCTAAAATTCCTAGTGACTCTTTGTCGAAGTCTGAAGTGTGCAGAATACCTTGTTCATGTGTGCATCGGTACTACACAGCGTAGAATCAACAATCGGGTATCTGAACATAAACGAAATTGTCGGTTATTACAACCTGATAAATTGGCTATTATGAGCATATATTAATCTCATCATATAGTATCAAAACATCGATGTACTATCCACCTCATTACACTACTATTCTCATCTCAAGTGAGAGGCTATTGAAATATATAAACATTAGACAATTACAACAGAAGGGAATAGGGTATTAAACTGAACCGAATTCAGTACTAAGACCTACGATACCTAAACACACAGTCCCCGCCCACTCCATCTCCACCAACCAATCGAAGCCCGCTATACCTTACCAACTACCAATAAATTCAAGTGCGTCAATTCTCGAGAGTCTTATTCGTGACAAGCCTTCCCATTCGTCATTTGTCCTTCGCCGTTGCAGATGAAACGTTCGGAAGCAATTCCAAAAGACAACGGCAAAATAGCCAGGAAAACCACAAATTATATATATTAATACAATTTCAATTATGGATATTATCCTAGCGAATATTATAAAACTTTTGTACTTCCTTACTTGACTTAACAGCACCAAACAAGAGAAGCCTGTTATAAATGCAAGTGATAATTATGAGCCCCGCTTAATCCATCAATTAAGACTTTAGTTAACTAGAATAACTGATCGTAATGACAAATGGGTAAGCAGCATGTGAAAACCTGTATAACATAATACACTGTTACGTTGTCATATAAAAACAGATCTGCAAAGTACCTTTCTTGAAATTCCTAATATTAACTGGTAAGGTCATATATCATATTTGGTAAATATATTTAAACCTACTATTGCCCTTCCAGTGGAGTTAATATCAAAGCCATTTATAGCTAAACATCTAATTTCCAGAGCAAAAATCAATAAATCATACCAAATCGTTGAAGGTAGTCCGGCCATAGCACATCATTTGATTTTGATTACTTGATAAGGGTTTGCTCGCTAGTTTCTGTTTCACAGTTTTATACAATACTTGATTTAATTTTCTAGATATTTTCCTATTTTTAAAACATATATTGCACCAAGAGACCATGCCTTTGCAAAATAGATCACTAATCAACAATTTATTTGTTTTCACCAATTTCTTATCTGCAGCTGTTGACCGTACACTCCAATGTATAAATTATCAATTTTTAATATCAATATCTAATCGGTGGATTTATTTATACGCTTTTTAAGTAATCGTCAGTAGTGTGACCAAAAGTCAATTATTACTATCTGGGGTTCGCCAAGACTTCAACCTTGGCCCATTACTCTTTTTAAGGTTCATTATACACTTACCAGGTCAATACAATGCCCAACATCTTTTTTCTCCAGACACTCAGAAAATGGATTGAGTATATCAACGATCAGGGATTGTTTGCAATAAGTAAAAGAAAAATACAGTCTCATATTTGTACTTTGTACCTATATATTTGATAATCATACTGTCGTAGATGATTATAAACCAGACTATCGCTCGTGGGAGGGGGTGGGGGATGAGATTTCATCATCCCATGCTTCAAGAGGAGCCATGTCATACTAATTTCAAACAGAAGAGGGACTGTTCTATGGTCAAGGGCAGATAGTATTTCCTAAGCTATTCTTTAAAATAGTCAACCTGAGGTTTGAACCTATAGAAGATAATTTCCTGGATAGCAATGGATTTAAGATTCCCGTTGTTTTATTTTGGGCCCTTAGGAGAGCCGATTACAATGTCTTTGCCATGTCGTATATTTAGTCGAGTATTCAAAATGTTTTAAATTAAAAAAAATTCTCGAAATCTGTTCTCTTTTATGGCTTTTCTTTGTTACTACTTATTTACTGCATTTTATTCTAACTTATTTTATGTCATTCAGTTTGTACATACTGTTAGATTAGATTTATAGCTCTTTCTAACAAACTACTTTCAATCTATCTACCTTTCCCACATTTAGGTACTTCTGTCGGTTAGTTTGTTCTAAAGTTTTACTTGACGAAATAATTTAATGGTTATTTTTACTCAACAATATTATTGGTTTAGCAGACCTCGTTCATTTTATTTCATGAAACCACAATCATTTCAAAAGAAGAATAGTTAATGTTGACCAACAAGTAGCCGCGCAGTCATATATCAAATTAAGTCCGACTCATCAAACAAATAAAAAATAATAATTATCAGCTACTAAAACCGAAACCTCAAAACCCCATTATTTATGTCCAGCAGTTTTCAAAAAAGGTCTTTTGAGACCCTGTCTCCACTCTCCGACATCTCCTATAAAAAATAGTAGCTATAAACGTAAGCACCCGTGGATCCGTTGTGCCAGCCCCCCGGGGGGGTAAAAGGTCTTTTGTAAACAATGCCGCTTTTGGTCACAAAACACTAAAACTTGACTCTCTCGAATAATTTAAGATAGGCGCGCTTGTTACACGTCATCACCGTTGTCATTAGATGTCTCGTTTCTGGCTTTCGGTACCTGCAAGAACGTCAAAGAACCAGCAACAAAATTTTTAAAATTTGTCGAATACAGCATAACGTGTCTGTAGTCAGATGATTATGAAATATGCAAGCAAGTGAAAAAATGTCATGTATGCAATCAGTTTTTAACTGTTTCCTGATCAGAACCGGACTTCACTTGGGAAAATTTCTGATATTTAATCGAGATTATTATTCAAGGAATATTCCTGACAATAGAGCTAATAAGAACGTAGGTTTTCGCGGCCAGAGTCATAGCTGATTCTACTTTTTCCGGATTTAAACGGCGCCATTTTTTCGAATTAATTTATTTATATACCTAAACCGGGATATCAACAAAGTTTTCCGATGTTTCGCCCACACTTATAAGAGGCTTTTTCAAGGATGAGGAAAAAAAATATTACTTACCTTGCGGCGACTCCATTTATTTAGTCTTTTTCTCACAAACACACTTTGAAACTCCACTTTTATTAAACTTGTCACACTGACGAACAAATTGATTCTTCATGCCTATTAGTCATTTACAATTTGTGCGTCAGTGTGACAAGTTTAATAAAAGTGAAGTTTCAAAGTGTGTTTGCGAGAAAAAGACTAAATGAATGGAGTCGCTGCAAGGTGAGTAACATTTGTTTTGTTTTTTCTCATCCTTGAAAAAGCCCCTTATAAGCGTGAGCGAAACGTTGGAAAACTTTGTTTATATGCTGGTCTCGGATATATAAATAAATTAATTCGAAAAAAAGACGCAGTCCAAATCCGGAAAAGCAGAATCAGCAAAAGAGCTAATACTTACTAAGACTTTTACCTCAGTGAATAGAAAAAAAGTTGAGATTGCAACTGACAAAAACCAAAAAAGAGCATCATTTAAGACTAAAGAATGGAAGTGAAATCTTCTTAGGTTATTTCCGTCTGAATCTTAGTAATACCTAGATATAAATTTCAAGGAAATTAAAAGGTCCGCCAAAATGCAATAAATTGGGGTAGCGCTGATTAGTAAGATATATATCATTTGTTTTAAAAAAGATGAAATGAATACAGACATAAATGAAACACTAACTCCTCGAGATTTTACAATCCATTTAATGCAAGACAATCTATTGATTTTGGTCAAGGACCTTCATCAGTTCCTTTTCCCTCAACTGATGAAATGTCTAATTTGTAAAATTTCGGAAATATAGTATCATAATTGGTTTGACAGGTTTTAATGAACCTACGAATTCTTTCGCAGGATTTCTATCACTTGAATCTCAGGAAAAAGACACGACTTACAATTTGATGTCCAGTTGAGCTGTTTTTTTCTTCAAACTCCTAAATGTCGACATTCATTTCGGGTTAAAATATTAAACCATGAGACACTGAACAGACAAAACAAACAAAAAAGGGGTCGGAACGGGTCAGAGAAAATGCGAGATATCAAGAACTTGGCATTGTTAGATAAAGACGAATCAAAAATAAAATACAGAGATGGTCATCAGACAAAGATGAGCCCCATTCTTCTTGACTCCCTGTATAATTTGATCATTCTGAACTTGCCAAAAGTCTCTCTTAGAACAGAACCAGCATTGACCTGCTCTGAAGTTTTCTCGCACGTAGAAAATAACGGACAAAAATTTTGAGCTGTAATAAAGAAGAATGCAGTGAATCCAAAATGTTAAATTAGAACAACAAGTCGCCTAGAAATTGCATGAAACTGTCTAGTTAAATATGTAACCTCACCTATTTATTATTTTATTTTCCTACTGCAAGGTTTAGCTGGTCTTAGACGAGAATCTCTGAAGAATAGGGGCGTTGCCAGGGGTAGTCGCCTCCCAACACCAGGCTTACCTACCGTTGGCCCTTAGAGTGTTTCTCATGTTCTTCTTATTATATTTAATACTTAATACAACAAAGATTCATGTTCATATTTAACAAGATTTTTTTTATTTGCGTCTACTATTAGTTGATTTGTTCCCCAAGACCAAAACTTGCTGATTTGTCCCTACGCCCTAAACCTAAGGCTCAGTACGACATAGTTTACAAAAAAGGGAAGTTTTCAATTTGTCTGTATACAGGGTGTTTCTAAAATGCTGCTGTGTATATAACTCGTTAAAATAAGTCAAAAAGTCCCTAGTAACATTTGCCCTAATACCCAACCTTGGGAAGTTTTATGTGCTTCAAAGGGCTCAAACAAAACTGTTTTTTTATTATTGACAAAATTTTATTACTTGGACCTATACTCCTTCAGGTTAACAATTTCTTGCTTTCCTGTCTACTGTTTATGATCATGTAACTTAACTCTTTCAGATTACTAATCTACTGTCTAGTGTGTACTATTATTAATATTTTTCCATTTTTTCAAAGCCTCACGGGGGGGGGGGGGGGCTGGCTGGATCTGCCACTGGTGAAGGGGGTTTTCAGCACGTATTTTTCTATTTCAATTTTTTTACAAATTTCTCTACAGTTTTATAAAACCTTAACATTTGGGCAACGATAATATTTTATACGTAAAATTGTTAAGATTTTGTAAATCTGTAGGAAAAATTATAAAAAAATATAATATAAGTAAGGATGTCTTTTAGGGCACATGTTAATAGGGACTTTTTGGCTTATTTTAATGAGTTATATACACAGCAGAAGTTTGGAACCCTGTTTTAGATAATGTAGATAATCTTTTTTTATGTGTGTACAGTGATTACTCGAAATCGGCTCAACTAATTTGGATAGTTTAAATTGTATTCTATTAAGGAAAATCCCGAAGTGGTTCCATTATATTCCAATGACAAACATTTAGTGTTTTTTTCTCTCAGAAAATCGTGTTATTTTAAGCAAAGATCTAGCGAAGGCTAAAATTTTAAATGAAGTTTAATTATTGTTGTTTTTAATTGATAGAACAAATGAGCTTATAACAATTAGGTGATACATATTTTAATTTATGTATTTGTTGTAGAAAAATAGCATTTTTTACCTTTTACTTAAGTTAGTTTTGTGTTTATAACCTTTCAATGAAGTAAAAGTAGGTACTCAACTGAAGTGTACTCTTTATACTTCTATTATAATTAAATTATCTGAGATAGTTCTTCCACCTAATATTCGTAAACCAAGATGATTTCTGTTCGCAAAGGCATTAGAAAAAAAGTATGTTGTGGTTATTTATTAACAAATCAGGAGTTACAAGTATAATAAAATACGCGAACTTCGGTTTGGCTTTATCTAGGAAATCCTACAAAAGGATTTCTTACAAACTTTGATTCTTATGAATTACTTAATCAATTTCAGATCAACACTGGTTGAATTACTGCGCCTATTGGATTTTTTATCAATAAGTCATTGGCATGCGACTGTTTTCCAAAATATTTTGTTAACAAAATGATTTTGTTTTCAAACTTGGGTAACTTGAATGAGTCACTTAATGTAAAATCTATATAATTTTTGTCAGCAATTTGTTCAGTACAATAATCTAATAACAAAAAATGTAGACAATCATAGTAAATCATCAGCACCAACAAACCTCCCTAATAAAACATTTACCAAGAAAAATGACACAAGTCAACATGTACGTGGCCTTTATTCAATGCCTGTGGACTCTAATAATATCGTCAATGTGTATTGAATAAAAACGGTTGAGCATTCCTACATTCGTATCGAATGAAAATGAATAATTCCACACATGTAAGCAATAGATCGAGGACATTAATGGCTAATGGCACTGCTAATGAAAATAATATTAATGAAATATGCCATCAGCTCGTTATTGGATCAAACTTTTCTGTATATTTTTATCGTTGATCGGAATCGTTAGCGTGTTTATTCTATTCTTTGTAAATACTAGACGTTGGCCCAATGTTCGAACTAATGACATTGTGTTGATGTTGTGATCACTTTCATTTGAACTTGAGGGTTTTATTATCCCCTTTAAAACATAAAGGGCTTTGGTATGGCAAATAACAACAAGAAAAATATGGATGGTCTGAAATCACTTCCCATGTCAAGACACTACTGCAGGTGAGATGCAAAATAAATGAATTACATACAAAAAATCAGTAATAACTATATTATAAGACAACATATTTAGTTAATAAAAGTTGTAATAGGGCAATCAAGAGCCACCGAATAGACAAAGAGCAACGAAGAGACAGAACCGGAACAAAGACGAAACAAATACGAAAAGTTGTAAAGGAGAAGACCCAACGGGGCGAAATAACAAAATAAAAGCATATCAATAACATAACGAAGATGATATCTCGTCTTTATCTGTTTGCAGATATGTTATGAAAATCTAAAAGGCCACATACTTCAGTTATGGTAGTTACCTGACAGGATTAGGACATTTGATGGTCTGGTACTTTTGATAACCATTTATGAAATCTGTCAATTTTTGTCAGGATTATAACGAAATGAAGAATTTTCCTTGACAGCCTTATAAAACAAAAATATTCTATTTTCTTATTGAAAATGTGAGTAACGTTATGTGAGAAACGAAAATAATCGTTTTCCAAAATTTTTAGTTGAAATAAGTATAATATAAACCATTATTGAAAGTATATATACGATCAGTTTTAATAGCTCAGATCATTTACAGAGAAAAAAACCTTTTGGTGACATAAGTAATACCAGAATGAAACTAACATCAATGTGTTCTAAAGATAAAACATGCCTAATTGACATAAAATTCAACATTTTTTATCGATGTGTTTTTGTTTTTTTTTAACAAAAAAAAATTTAAAATTCTGTAACAGTTGTTTTGTTTTTTACACAAAATCTACCCGAAAAACCGAGTTTGCTACTATGGGCATAACTTAATTAGATCCTTATATAATGGAACCTTACTCGAAATTACAAAAAAAATTATCGTTTATACTTTTTTTATTTTATAATTAAAACATTCTTATTAACTGAAAGGGTAGATCTTCTCATACCCAATTTATGTTCTAGAAATAAATATTGTAGCGGCAGTAGTTTTTGCAAAATTTCAGTTACCAGATGATCCTATCATTATGAATAAAGTAAGGTTGGAAAGTAGAAGAGTTGATCTAGACACCCTTCATCTCAGTTTTCCAAAATTTAAAGTATAAATACCTATAATAATTGAAAAAACACTTGTAAAGATAAAGATATAGTTCTTAGGTCTATAGTTTTCGTCTAGAAATACCATGTTTCAGGACCTGTTAAATGCTTTTTCTGTGCTCAGTATTGAAAAATTCAATCAATGTCAGACTTTAATAAAAAAGTCATTGCACATTTCGCTTGTGAAAAAAGTTGACGAATTTCGTAACCCACCAGCCGCCACTGTTGGAGGCTATACCAAGCAATATTGGCAGAATATAGGTAAAAACGGTGATGATGAAGATGATAAATTAAGGAAGTTCAAGATTGGCCTAAATAAGATGTACGTACACAGGGGTATTAAGTTCTCTAAACTGATAATTTTTTTCAATTTTAATGTTAAATTCATTATATAAAAGATTAAATACAGTGTATTTGTAATGTAGCCGATAGAATACATTCAAGGAAGCGTATCTGACGAGAACTCCTGGTTCGAAACGGCTGTCATACGTTGAATGATATAGTTCTAAATATGTGGATATATATCTGTATATATATTTACTTATGTGTTTTTATATAAAACACTCGAACCATCTGTCAAGAGTATGGTAAATGTTATAGCATAGTATGCCTTCATATACTTAAATTACTCACTAGACGGTAGATGTCACCGACATTTATTAGGTTCAATACACTGACAATACAAAAAGTACTGATAAGTGAGATATTCCATCCCTACATGACACCTATGCTTTATAAACACATGATTATTTAAATTTTAATAGACGAAATAAATTTCGTGAATGAATGCAATAATTTTTGTAATGGTATCAATAATTTTATAAAAAAGTATTTGTTCCCGATGAAGCAACATTTGCTTTAAACGGCCATGTGCACAGAGTTGCTAATCGATAACCGAAAATACTAATATTTTCAGGAATTTCAATCCCAAACCCTCAATAATAGAGAGTTGACACACTACGCTTTACCACTTCTTGCTTATTTAGACGAAAGTTTTCCAAATCGTTGGATAGGTAGGTATCTACAAACGCGTATTGAGTGGCTTGCCAAGTTGCCTGATTTAAACCCTTTTGACTTTTCCTCGTTAGTATACTTAAAAAATAAAATATAAGAGACTGGACAAACAAATAACAAGATTTAAGAGCAAATATAAAGTATTCGTTGAGTTCCCACAGTGGAAAACATTGCTGGTGTTTGCGAAAATGTAGATAAGAGCCGTCAACCTCGACTCGCTGCGGTGCTCAACAATTGCACATCAGACAGTCCTCGCTGATGCAAATTTTGCCAAAAAAACTATAATTTACACGCTTATAAGGTTCGATTGACAAAGTAACTAAAGCCTAGGGACCCTTTGAAACGTCTTCAATATGCCAAATGTTTGTTTGAGCACACTGAAGTGGAAGTCGGCCAAGCAGTTGTGGCCGGAATTGGAAGATATATGTGGAAGCTACGGGATTCCAAAATGATGGTGCCATTTGCCATACAGCTAACGACCCAATGGTTCTCTTGTGCAAAAAAAATAATCTCACAGAATGGTGGTTAATTGGCCGCCAAGATCATGGGTCTTTCACACCGTGGAACTTCTTTCTTTGGGGTTATTTGTAAAAAAAAGTTTATGCTGATACGATTACAATAATTCAAGCTCTAAAGGCTGAAATAACTCGCCACATTATCAATATCGTGCCGCCGAAGCCGTGGCGAGCATTTTGTTAATATTCTGTCATTTTGGCATTAACTGTACATAAAAAAATAAAATCAAAACGTTTTGCTAAAGCATCTGCGTTTTATTTAAAATTCACTTCGGCCTTTATTAATGGTCCACCCTATATTTAGACGTACAATTTTTTACTGTAAAATTTAGGAATTTACATGACCATATTTACATATTCTTAAAATTCTTCAAATCTTTATAAATTTTTTTAGCAGTAAAAATGTCAAAATTCTCAATTAATATGTCCAAAATCGATTAGTACCGTTCAACCATAAACTCAGAATTATGTAAAAATATTAGATTATGTATCCACGAAATTATAATTGGTCATGCTTTTATATAATTAAATTTTTGATGCAGTTTAATGAAATCCACCCCCGTACCGTACAACTTAAAATTTCCATGTTCATCTCCTAATGACTTGCACTTAGCGATACGTTCACCCTGTTCTTGATATCCAACCGAACCTGACCGAGAATAAATACGATATTAATCGTACGGACCGCAGAACACCAAACTTGTAGAACATAGAATAGAAATAAAACTACGCGAATCTCCCCCAAAAAAACCCGTACGACAACAGTACAGCCCGAGAGAGTGTCACGCCTAGAGGCGTGGTCTGCCCCGTCTTTGAATAAGACATGTTCTACACCATATATTATGCATTTAGCAGGACTGAGCCCCAACTCACTACACGGAGCTTATACACACACAAACATATGAGCAAAAAGTTTACACAAACCGAAACAACGGACGCTTCACCACAAGAATATCAAATTAGGTTATGTGTGCAGTTTAGATAGACTGGCGATGTCGTTCTTTCTATGCTCGTAAAGATGGCAAAAAACGTTGAATAGGGTATTTTTTAACTCTTGGTGCTATGACGAACCATATAAATTATTGCTGTTTTGATAATATTTGGACAACTAAAAAAACAATTGCAACATTAATAATTTTAGATGCAATGATAAGAATATTACAAATTTCAACCCGTTTTTGTTTTCTTGTGGTTTATAACAAATAAACATTTATAAAATGTATGCCTTAGAGCAGGAGTGCACAAACTATTTTCGACTGCTACCCCCCTTCAGTAGAAGAGAAAATTTTCGGCGACCCTTAGATAAAGGTCCACAAACATGATATATATTTCGCGCATTGCTTTCGGTTTCATTGAATAAAATCTATCAGTTGCTCTTTCTCACTAATTTGAATAGTTGAACTGCATATATCGTAGGAAAATGGATCACGTATCCAATCAAGATCGTTCTCATGAAAAATATCGAATTTTATCGAAAAATTTTCCTATCATTTTTTAATCTACAACAAATTTATCAATGAAAATGGTATATTTCATTGATAAATTTGTTACAGCAGGGGACCATGTCGGTTTTGTTTTTATCAGTTCAGTTTGCCAGAGAATATTTAAGTTTATTGTTAAAAGCTTGAATTTTATTGGCTGAAGTTAAATAATTTGCCAAGCTATGTTTCTTTTAGAGAAAAATTATTCTCAATTCTAATATCCGTCATATTATTCACACGTGAATGCCATCAGACTTCAGTGTGTAACAGTAATGTCTCATACCTAAAGCTCATCTCATTGCAAAGCTTTGAAAAGAGGCGGCTGTTGAGGTTGTTGCTTTTAAAGTTGTTAATTGCACCAACAGCGTCTTGTAATATGTTGTGCAACCATTCATCCATATCCTTTGCAACAGGAGCTTACCTATGAATCAAACAGTGTTTAATTACTACATGAGGCGTCATTTGCTTCCCTCTTTAAATGTACACTGTACACTAAGTTTAACCACGAACACTATTTATTCTTTTTGCATGCAAGAGGTCGCAGATGGTTCCAGCATAATAACTCCTCACCTAATATAAATCCTGTTGATTTTTATTTCGGCATACATTTGAGGACGGATTTATATGTCCTCAAGAAATAGACAACTAATCTTGTGTAAGTTCTGTAACTACTACAAAAACAGGCAGAACAATTTTATGATGACATAGTTAGTCGCAGCTTCAGATGAATGTCAACAAAGCATAATTGGTTATTTCATGTACAAAAATTACCTATATATCTTTATATACAAAAGTGGATGCTGAGGATCATATTTAGCCACGTCATAAATGTGAGTCCTAAGCTAAGGATTTTTTTAGATTTAAAACTTGCTCATCCGTGTGGAGTTTGAAGGAAAAGACAAAACCCCGTTTATCTAAAATAAAATGTTAATTTGTTGTAATTAATTTTGGGGTAGTCATCTTGCCCGACATCCAGAAGATGTTTATTGAACTCTTGAATCTTCATTATATTCATAATAGATTACCAAGCTTAAACGTGAAATTTGCTCCCGTCTATTTACTATCTAACAAACGATAATATTTTTCTAAAATCGCGGCATGCTTATAAAAACGTAACTCCTTTATAATTATTAAACAACATTTGCATTGTGTTTGAGCCAGTAGGTATACAAATTTTTATACATATGAATTACCAACTCTCTGTACTGTATTGAGAAGTAGAATATCAAATTTACTTTCTGACCTGGATTAAACGTTAACCCATTTAGGATGAAAATTATGAGGTTCGGCAACATTGGAGTTCCGATTATTTACGAGTGTCGCCAATCCAATTTTTCTTGTCATTTGTAATTTCAGAGGTTATTTGTTGTGTAAAAAATGGAACTAATCCCACGAAGAAAAGTAGCCTATAGCAATCCTCAAAATATATGCTAATTGCCACCAGAATCGGACAAACGGACAAAATTTTTCTAAATCTGGTTCCGGTTTTTAGTCAATAGTTAACCACTAAATTAAAGCAGTTATTTTGAAATCACAGACAGGGGTTTTGATTTTAATTATATAATTAGATAAAACTGTTTGAAATCTTATTAATATACCAAATGTCTGCCCTAGCTTTAAATTAAATAAAATTAAATTAAAACTTTAAATTAAGTAAAAACTTCCCTTAACTTCAAATTTTTACGAATCACTTAATTTTTACCCAGTATGTTAAATTTATGGTCATTCCCACAAATTGTTGACTTTAAGCAGACATTTCCCTTGGAGAAAGAGAAAATTATGATACGGTCCAGTACTTCAACTACTCATTTAACATGAATTTATTTAATTTTTTTTGTAATTTGGAATTTCTACCTTGTGATTTCTTCCGACACGTCCTGGAGAACGTTACTTGTGGGTGGCGACGTCACAAGAAGCGAATACTGAACGTTTTCTCGGAAATTCCTCTCGTTTAATTCCAAAATTACGCGAGTGAAATGCGCATCGCATACATCGTGCAATGAAAATGTTGTTAGCATTCTTTTATTTGCCATTCGAAAGTCGTTTCCTCAAAAATTGTAATTTTAATTGGGTTTTACGACCGCACGAAATGTCACAGCCACCCGAGGGCAATTATTCGAGACCACAAAACATCAAAAAGAAAGACGAGTAACCACCAATGCGGTCATAACTCTGAAGTAAGCTCTTCAACTTAAAACATGAAACATATGCACTTTAAATTTCACAAAAAATTTTAAAATTTCTGGCATGTAGTACAGTACCTATTCGGAATGAATTAAATCGATTTAAACGATGTTCCAAGTTGTGAAAAATTATTTATAAACAAAGAATTTTTGAAAAATTGACTTATTTTCTGTTGTTCCTCTATAACTTTTTTGCTATAGGTTTAAGAGAAAAAGTTTTTTTCCGAAACCAAATGTGCGAGGATGTTATCAGTAGATTTTCGAAAATTCTCAGATTCTTTGAAAAAGATGGATTTTCCAGTAAAAATGTAAAATTATTCAAGTCTTAGTTTGATATAGAAGAAAGATTTTAATTTTATTTTTTCTGAGTTCTTTGGGAATAACACCACATAAACTTGAAATATAGAGTCTTTCAAGTTTATGTGGTGTTATTCCCAAAGAACTCAGAAAAAATAAAAACCAGAGATGCCACAATTATCATTCAGAAAACAGTGACTTTAATTATCTTAAGGCTATGAAAAAAAAACGATTTTTTTATAGTTAGTCATCAATCGAGTCAGTTAGAATCGATGCAAAAAATCATTTGTCGGCTGAAAGTTGTAATTGCTACTAAATCCGAAATTATTCATATAAATGTTTGAATTTTTTTGTGCAAATCAAGTGTAATGGCAAAAACGATTTCCTAAAAAAATACAGCGTTTTCGCTAATAACCTTACAAACAACTTGGTCGATCTGAAAATTTTTTAGGCCTACATAAAGAAACGTCTGTCGATGACTTTGTATTTGCGCATTCGAAGAATTTTCTACTATGAAAAGAACAACAGTTACAGAGATTTAACTTTACAAGTTATGACACTGCTTCAGCTGTTTCACAATAAAGAAAATTTTACTGTAGATTTAATGATGGAAAGGAATGACTGTTTTAGAGAAAATTGTTTACTGTCATAAATTTCATATTCAAAATCGGCTTTCTACCACATCAGCTGCCGAATATATCATGCAACAAGTGTTTTTGCAAATTGAAAGTTAGCTTGGTAAGGCAGTGGCCCAACAAAATGAACAAATGGAACTTTAGGCTAGTGTTAGAGACTTTATCTCAAAATAGTATAGATTTTAAGCTTTCAGTAATTTTTTGACAAAATCGAAAAGTTACTAAACAATGCGTCATTAGCAAGGCCGTAGCCAGCGGGGGGGTTCAACCCCCCCCCCCGAAATTTTGGAATATTGGGTTTGAAGATTCAATATTAACCAAATAATCATCTTTTTCATGAGAATAAATTTTATATTTATACATTTTTATATATCCTGGATATATATGAATATAAATACAGATTTTGCAGTGCCAATCAGTCCACCACCAATCAAAAAAATTATACACCCCCCACCGCCCCCGAAAATATTGTCCAACCCACCCAGAAAAAATTTTCTGGCTACGGCCTTGGTCCTTAGTAATACTTATAGTTATAATGCTTTGCATAGAATACGATCTTTCGAAAAGGACTGGGAATTTAGCCCTAGATCACATATTTTTATGGTTTCGTCGCGTATTCTCCTATACAGATTTACTGCAGCTTTTCAAAGTTCCTCTGATATCCCCACTCCTATACCTCCATATATTTGCCATGATGTCTAACCAGTTTTCGCGACAACTTTAAAGGAGTTTGGGAAGATGCAACTTCCTTGTCTTAGACCCTTGTTTACTCTTAAAGCCGCTGACATTTTATTCTATAGTTTCATGCACTAGTTTAAGTTTTGGACAGCTGTTGTGAGGGTATGTTTAATGTTGGTATTTTGGAGTAATCCGATATAGTCTTGGCATTGGGGAGTTATTATAATGGGTAATTCAGAGCACATACGATTATTCCAATTTGGTATGAATAAACGCAAAATTTAGGGCTATTTACTGTTTCCAGCTTATTAAAATTCCTCCGTTCTTTATTACCAAACTCAGGCCTGTCTGAGATAACAATTTGCCGGTAGAAATACGATTAACCAATTCTAGTTTGCTACTATTGGTATAGACAACAATAAACTTAAATTCAAGCTTTTATGCAATGTGTGTAGCTTACAAGTATAGGAGCAGCTTTTGCAGTTAAATTGACACTGTGTTACTAACTTACTCAATTGCGTTTGTAAAAATCTGACAATCAATAGCAGAATTTGCAGCAACTTTTATCTTTAGGTCTTCTAGAAAACTAGTAATCTCTTATGGTTCAGATAAGGTAAAATATTATTAATAGTAATAGTAGATTATTGTCCAACATATATACCTAAATATAATTACTAAAAAAATGATAGAACATAATGAAAATACTCACATATTATCTACAACTGAAACAGTTGAGAATAGAGGAATGATAGTAGATGATACAGAGTTGGCCTCTCATTATTTGTATATAAGCTTCAGAATATATCTTAAAATTGTCAAAATGAATATCACAGATTCTAGAAATTTAAATGTAATTTATGCACAGATTGCAATTTCTTAATTTAAAAACCCATTGTCGTGACTATTTGCGTATATAGAATTATGTTCTGCGAAATAAAATTTATAATCAAAATATATACCAGTGCATCGTTTAATTGGTTGAAGTCACGTTGTAGCTGCATGCAATCGTTGATACTTGGCGACTTTCAAGTGTCAATGCACTAGGTAAGTCGTTGATGAATATCAGAAACTATAAAGGACCGAGGTAGGAACCCTGCAGTACTTCGTGAAGTGACAACGAAATGTTTAATTTAAAACCATTATAGTTGACACTCTTACGGTTAGATAAATATGATTTAAATAGATCTACCAGCGATTTACTAAAATCAATAACTGACAATTTTTTGATTTCAGTAACTCTTTTAGAGTCAATGGCTGTCGTTGCGAACTGAATGAACTGAGAGTTGATTGTTGGTGATTGTGGTGTTTTGGCAATATATATGTTTTGACGATAGCAAAATTTGGTCATAAATGAATATTTCAAATACTAAGGGTGGAAGATTGAGCAATAGTTAGTTATAGTATTTTTGATGTTAATGAATGATATATGCAATAGAATCCCAGATCAGATCCTCGCAGGATACCCGAATATGAAGTAGAATTATGTGATTCAAAAACGTTGTTTTTGTGTTATAAATACATTAGCTTAACAACTGGTATAGTCAAAATAAAATTTCTTAGTTTTGATACAAATATCGGAATCGAAAAGTTTAAGCTGATTGAATATATTTTGAATAATGACGAAATATTTTGGATTAAATGACTATTTAGGTAACATTATTTTTATTATTTTAATTTAAAAAGTTAGTTAATGTTTGTGACATATTACGTAAATGCCTATTTTTTGCAATCAGTTCGTCACTAAGAGTGAAAGTGTCAGTTTCACACACCATCTGTTTCGACTTGAATATATTTTCCATGAAGACCGTATCGGCACATAGAGATGTATAAAACGGTTATATCGTTAGTAAATATCGATAAAGCAGATACAATTAGTGCGGTATTTTAGGTTTTAATACCCCATACCTTACGGTTAATATAGTCCGTTTTAATTATCACGGACCACCGGTGGTGCCAATAAAAAAGCCTTTTTCTGTCGCCGAATTTTTTTCGATCCCCATGTTTGAAAGGACGCGCCAGCTAAGAAGAGAGACGGAAAATTAAATCGAACTCTCTAGACGTTTTATGTTTGAATATAAAATTTTCAGTGCGGTTTATTAGTGAAGCTGTGGTACGACCTCATCACCCGATTGGGATTTTATGAGAAATTGTTCACGTTATAGATATGTCTCTTTCGGTTCTATCGACGCGGTAATCGCATGGTAATCTGTTTGATATCCCGATGCAAATGGTAATAAAAGTATTTATTGGCTACTGTGCTTAGAGTGAAGGAATGTCTGAAGCTTTCAACCGTATCGTGAGGCTGCAAACATAAAACCCAAGGGAGTCGTTAATAGAGCAAATATCTTATTAAGATTTCCTAGTTAATTTACTAATTGATGAAATTAATTTCGTTTTATACAAAACGTAAAGTTATATTGCATACAAAAACGTAAGTGCACAAAGTAAACGACAAAAGTCAATCACAGTGTTGCTTGCCATAGTAAAACCGAGATGCTAGGCTTAATCAAAAGTCAGGACTAGGTAAATGATTGCTTTAAACCTCTCCACAGAGTAGATATAAACTTTATTGAGTGTACATGTTTCAAGCATCTTCAGCATCATGTAATCTATATATAAATAGACAAAGACAAAACGGTTCGGTACCATTTTCTCCTCTGTCCCTCAACCGATTTTCTTTATTTTTTTGTTTAGTAGCTATTGACGATCTTCAATGCAGAATATATAAAGAATCTTTATTTATGTCTTTTAAAATCAGTAATTTAATGATAAATTAATAAGTGAGTGGCACCCACTATAAGCAAGTAGCTTAATGTTCGAAATTTGACAGCAGTCAACAGTAAAAATTTAATTGTGTACAATCGTGTAGCAAGGTAGAAACATTACTAAAATAATCAACTTTTACTTACAAAGATGAAACAAAAGAATACTTTGATCGAATTTACGCCATTAGTGTATGGGATAAGTTTTCTCCTATAATATTTTTGACCGTGGCTGGCATTATAAGGTGAAAATGCAACCTGCATAAAATTGTTTAATCAAAATATAGCAGGTATCCTGTGACAGCTGGAGTAACTTGCTTAAAATCCAATATGGTGCCAATAAGAAAAAAACTTGCACGAATTGTTTCTAAAACCAAAGGCGATAATCTAGTATTTTATTTAATCGGCGCAAATGGCATGAAAAGTTGTCCGCAGATGGTCTGAGGTTAAACCGAAATCTCGTAGATATTGAAACGAAAAATAATCGATACTATGCATAAAGCTAAACAATGATGAAGATTGTTTCATTCTTCACTTGATGAAAATTTATTTTTAAGATTGCTTAAAAAGTGTTTGTTGTTTTTAGGTATTTTTAATAGAAATGAGAACGGAGGTTTTCGCTGCCAGAGTCATAGGTGATTCTGCTTTTCCGGATTTGGACGGCGTCATTTTTTCGAATTAGTTTATTTATATACCTATACCGGGATATAAACAAAGTTTTCCGACGTTTCGCCCACACTTATGAGAGGCTTTTTCAAGGCTGTAGCCGTTGTTTAATAGACTACCCTCAACCCAAGCTAATTCCCTTCTCAAACTTTTGGGTTCGGAAATGGATATAGCTAGATGCACCCGGGAGTTCATGACTGACCGTTTCTGAGATGGATGATGATGGGATCGGGCGTGCAGATATCTGTCGGTATGAATTGGTTTTCTGTGTACAGAGTGGCCCAGGCGACCATTTGGCAACCGTGAAACCAACACGTCTAGGACGGCGGTGATCCACTGGACTCAATTTCCATAGTGAATTTGATGTTTAAATGTTGGGTATTAATGTGGTTAAAGAACAATTGGAGAGCTCTCGTCCATGTGGCCAGATGACAAAAGTGTCATCAACATATCTCAACCAAATTTTGGGTTTGTGGCTTGAAGACTCCAGAGCCACTGCTTCAAAGGCTTCCATAAAGATATTTGCCACTACCGGTGATGGCGGCGAACCCATGGGGGTACCAGAAGTTTGCATGTGATATTTATTTTGAAAACATGAGTAAATCCAAGGTTTGTCCGTTTTCCGACAGCAGTTCTCTAATAATCGATAGGGAGTCTGGGATAGGAACTTTGGTGAACAGTGATGTCACATCAAAACTAACTAAAATGACTTGGGGTTCAATTTGTATCTCTGACAGAAGAGTTACGAAATGGGTTGAGTTTAAAACATGTGAGGGAGATTTTCCAGTGAATGTCTTAAGAATGTCCGCTAAATATTTGGCAATGTTGTATGTTGGAGAGCCGATTAGGTTCACAATCGGTCGTAACGTCTCATCCTTGCAAAAGCCCCTTATAAGTGTGAGCGAAACGTCGGAAAACCTTGTTTATATCTCGGTTTAGAATTAATTCGAAAAAATGACGCGGTCCAAATTTGGAAACAGCAGAATCAGCTAATCTTAATAGAAATTCTGACCTGATAATAAAATCCTGAAAAAATATATGTCCCCTTTTCTAAAATCTCATTCAGTAATATTATCAGTATTATAAGGAAAATGTAAAGGAAAATTGATAAAATCTATTTGGTACTTACGAAGCCGTGTTTGTCGGAGATGTTGTTGGTTAACTTGAGCTTGTGAAATGACACAACTTTCTGCATCCATTGTTCTCCCGTCGAAGGACTGTCAGGATGAATGTACATCCTTTTCGGCATTTCAGGATCTGCTTTCCCCGCCACCATCCATCGACTGTAATATTAAATGAAATCTATTGAAAAAATAAAAATATAGATTGTTTCTTAATCGGACTAGAGAAGATTGGCTTAAGCAGTTCAATTAATGCTCAACAAAATAACTACTTGTTTTAGTAAATTAGGAAAATTTTAAAACTGGATGGAAACACAAAAAACATATATTTTTTGAAATGCTAGTTGAGGCAATCATGCAGTAAAAAAGAATGGGTGGATCAAACTCATTAAAACTACATGCAACAGCTATGTTTTTCAACTACCTACATCTATGAAGAAAAAAAAACAGTCTCGGAATATACCGAAGAAATAACAATTTATACATACGGAAAACTCCACAGGTTTTGTCCCTAATATTGTCCTCGGTTAAGTGTAAATTTATTTTTAAAAAGAATTTTTACTAAAATTTCATAGTTTAGTATAACCTAGAGGGAGATTTTTTTTGTTATTTCTTCGACGTTTCTTTCTACTTATGTTCAAACGCATGCTTCGTGCTTTGTAAAACACTCTCTACAGGCATCTGTTTGTCTTTTAGTTTTGCTGTTTGAAAACAACAAACGCCTATATTATCACATCCATATCCGACAAATCGAAAAATGTACGATATAATTTAATAGACCAAAATTCACTGCTCTGGTCTAAGGTAAATACATTTCTGACAGCGCTGACTTTTATCTTGTCTATAGTTCTTATTCTCTAGTGACTATAGTTTTTAAATATTCTTTTTACAAGTAATTCGGATCTATTTTATAACTTGCTTCTCCAACTGTAAACATAAGACTGTACTAAATTCTTCCCGTTTGCTATTCTGCATTGTCTGTCAGCCTATTTTGCCACTGCTGAGCATAGGCCTCCACAAGACCTTAGGCTGTTGCATTCTAGCTATCCAGTTAGTTATAGTTCTTTTAATATTGTTTGTCCATAGAGTTGCTGCTCTCTCTTCTTTGGCTTCGGTTGTCACATCTCAGTTTCCGTCCTAGAAATCACTCTGGTTACAGGACCCACAGATCCCCATTACAATTTCGTTCTTATATATATATAATATAATCTTATCAACTCAAAATGTTATTCTCCTTATTCCCTCTTTCCATTTCCCAAGGTCACTCACAGAAAGTCTCGATTTTCTCCTACATAGCAGTTTTTGACCGGGGGTTTGGTTATTGGTTGCTGTTTTGGCCTCTTATGTTAAAGCATGAAGCACGCACTGCTAATATGCTTTTCTCTTTAAGCCTACTGGGATGTCTGTGTGGATTTTTTTCTCAATCTTCATATAATTTGCTCTTTTCAAGGTGCTACGGAACTCATATGTTTAGTCATCTCTGCTGATACGCATGTGATAACCAAGATTACATTTCTCAACTAATGTTATATCTTTTTCCTCTATAAGATTGCTGGGTATTACTATTATTTAGCCACCATTTTTGTTTTGATATAGTTTACTTCCAAACCAACATTTTTGCTGCCTGGTTGAGTTGTTCTAGGTCTACCAAGACTACGTCACTCGCTACTCTAATATTGAACATTTTTTCTCTGTCGCCAATTATTCGTCTATGTCCCCATGTTCTACTACTGCATGCAACAGTTTTGTAGATATAGTATGTGCTTGCTTAATTCCTCGCTGTAGTGTTTATGTTGTTTGTGGTGGTAGATACCTTGACTCTAATTAAGGCAGAGAGAAAGCTTCCTAGCAATAAGATTATCATTCCTATATTCATATGTTTATCTTGAGCTTGTCCATCAACTGTATATTTCAATTGTTTGCTAGATAATGCATTTTAGTGGTGTATCTGATGCGTTTGTTCATTATTATTCAATTATTTCCTGTAATACTTCATTATTTCCTTGTACTACTCAGTCAGTCAATTTCGACTGTATTCCCTTACAAACTTTGCCCACTTTTTTTGAGTAGTATACCTTATCCATGCTTAATCATTATCATTAGGTACATTGTCAGCTATGAAGCTAGCCACTCCTACACAGCACAGGATATTTATACAGGTCTGTGACACTTTTAGGCGGCCTTTTTACCTAGCTCACATTTTTTTTGCAGATTCCTAAAATTCCTCTTACAACTCGTTGCTTTGGTTATCAAATTTGGTTCAGCCTGCTGCCATTAGCGTTTGAACTGAGTCAGTGTTACTCATTGTGTTATACAGTAAACTAAATAAAACCATATTGTCTGAAGAGCTCTTTAAAATAGAATAGAGCTTGAATTTATCTTATTGCTTACGGTTTCTTTTTGACTGTAGATTTTTCACAAAACATTAAGCTTCCACCATCAACAAAAGTTTGTTCTTAGTGGTAACGTTATTTTTGATTTGTCGCATATGAAGTGTCGCCAGATAACCCGCAAAACAAAAAAACAAAAACACCTAATCATGACTATAGTGATTTTCACAAAAAATTTTCTAACCTGTTATGGAATTTATATCTACAATCATCGGCAGCGACGATGTCCATAAGAAGAATGTATTTGGATTTTTTGTCTAGACCGGAAACGCGTACTTTGTAAGCAGGAAACATGCGCCTGAAACAATTGCGAGATGTCAAAAATCAAAGTCTTGTCAAAATTTTAATCACCTGTTGTGGAATTTGTATCGGTAATCGTCGGCGGCCACGATGTCCAATAGAAGGATGTATTTGGCCTTGAGATCAAGGCCGCTTACCCGAAATTTCATTTGGGGAAACATTTGCCTAGAAAACATGCAAACATCAAAAACAAAATCATAAATAATAACAATATATATGTAACAAAGACCTCATAGTACGCACCCAGCCAAAGTTGAGTTTACCAGTAAATATTATTGAAAATTTGATATAGAGTGGAAAAATGGATAACAAAAATAATAATTTTTTATGTTTTTTTTTAGAAATAACAACTATATTTAAAAAATGCTAAGGTCTTTGGACCTTGTTCTCATAAAATAAATTAATAAAGTATCAAATTGAGAGTAAGACTTTTTAGAAAATTTTATTATGACAGTGGAAATAAATTGGTTTGAGATATAAAACGTACCACAAAAAATACAAAAATCTTATACTTATAATACGAGGGCTGCCTTTTTATATTTCGGGATTGGACAACCCTAGTGTTGCAATCTGACAACTGACAGCTCTATCGTAAAGTTTGACATTTTTGAGGTTATACGTACTCAGAACGTTTTGACATACGAGCGCTATGTGTTGTTTACAGTAACTTAAAGGATTCATCTCGGACAAAAAATGGAATTAAATCGTGAACATTTTCGTGCGATTATTTTTTACAACTTTGACGTGGATTAAAAGTCAGCAAGAGTGCACGGATGAACTTAATTTAATTTTTGGCGATGAAACTCCATCAAGGACCACTGTTTATCGATGGTATGGTGAATTCAATCGAGGTCGTAGTTCACTCCAAGACGAATTTCGTGAAGGTCGTCCAAAAACAGTTGTTGTTCCGGAAACCATTGATGCTGTGCGCGAACTGATATTGCAAGATCGCCATGTGCCCTATCGTGAGATTGAGTCAACCTTACACATTAGTGGGACCAGCATACATTCAATATTGCATAAACATTTGAATGTCAAAAAAATTGTTCGCGTTGGATCCCACACAATATGTCAAACGTTCAAAAAAAGGCTCGTGACGATTGGTCGAAAGAAAAGCTAAAAAAATACGATCGCGGTGCTTCAAAACAGGTTTATGACATAGTGACAGGTGATGAATCTTGGATTTACGCGTATGAGCCCGAAAGTAGACAGCGGTCGACTGTATGTTTCAAGATGAGCCGAATCCAACAAAAGTTGTTCGCGCACGAAGCACTTCCAAGCAAATGATAGCTTGTTTTTTCGGAAAAACTGGACATGTCGCAACCGAACCACTAGAACAACGCAGAACAATCAATTCTGAGTGATACACAACCATTTGTTTGCCAGTTGTCTTCCAAGAAATGAGGAAAACCAACCGCTGAAGACAGATCACTCTTCACCACGACAATGAGAGCTCTCACACATCGACTCAAACAACTGTATTTTTGACCACTTAAAACATCGATTTGATGAGTCATCCGCCGTATAGTCTTGACATGTCACCAAATGACTTTTTTTTTATTCCCGTGCGTAAAAAATAAACTAAGAGGTCAACGTTTTTCGACACCTGAAGAAGCGGTTGCTGCGTTCACAATGCATTTTTTGGAGATACTTCAAACAGAGTGGAAAAAGTGCTTCGACAATTGGTTCAACTGCAGGCAAAAGTATATAAATCTTCATGGGGAATATTTTGAAAAACAATAAAGCGATTTTCGATGATTAATATTTGTTTTTGTTTTCTAATCCCGAAATATAAAAGGCAACCCTCGTAGTCAAATTGCTCTCAGGTTCTTAGAGTCTTCCTGAGAATTTATATATAGCATCCCTAAGGGCGACTCATTTATAAAATTTAGTTTATTCGCCAAAAATGTGATGAAAGCATTTTGTTGTTTCCGTAATTCCAATAACGTCATAAGGTAAACCCTAGCAAACACCTTATGGACTATTCCGATATAGCAATGGGATTCGATTGAATTCTAAGAAGTATTTAGTTTAATTAAAAAAATATATAAGTTAGTTTTGTCTAGTTAGTTTCAATTTAGTAAAATATCTCGCATATAAAATAAATTTAGTAGTTATATTAAGTACCTTTGCAACAGTGGATAAACCCAGGATTTTCCGACACTAGTAAAACCCTTTGCAAAGTGTAAAGGTGTCTGATTTTCGTTAAACTGGACTATGCATTGAATATAAAAATTATAGGCCGGGGCTTCAAAATTTCCTAATACATTTCAATTTTTCGAACTTAAACAGTGTTTCTTAATATCATATATTTTTACCTGCAACAGCTTTCAGAACACCTTTATACTTATCAGATAAGTTCATATCAACTATTGAGAATATTTCTATTTGGATACGGCTATTAATAAAAAAATCGTATACGGTGCACACCTAGTGAAGCACATAAATATGTAATAAAATTGGAATATAAAAATTAGGCACCAATATTTAAGCCCACAACAAAAAAGATTTTCGAAAAATTTAACAAATTTTCTGGATAATGAGTATTACAATTTTTTTATTGCTTTATTACGTTTTATGATCTGTGATTGACATATGTCAGATTTTATACCTAATTAAAACGTTAATAAAAAAGAAAAATGGAAAGTATAATAGAATTTTAGGCGAATTACTATTTTCAGTAAGATAGCAACA
Source organism: Octodonta nipae (assembly GCA_034190945.1). Lineage (NCBI taxonomy): Eukaryota > Metazoa > Arthropoda > Insecta > Coleoptera > Chrysomelidae > Octodonta > Octodonta nipae. The sequence goes on from CM067217.1 coordinate 13,906,618, forward strand.
ATACGTTTATCAAATCTGACGAAAATCTAATTTTAACTAACTAACCTAACCTAAAATAATGAAACTTGTATCATAGATCTTGTCTTTGTAGAAGTCTTATGTAATGGATTATTAGAGAAAAAATTTTTTTGTGGTAAGGTAAAAGTATTTTACGATTTTATTTTTTACATGTAGTTACAAATAGTTTTTATATTTACAGCATAAAAAGCTCGTTTTTCGTCATTAAGAATCTAACATTTAAAAAATTAATTTACATTATTTAAAGTTAAATAAATTAATTGTAACAAGCGGTTCGCAGTTGTCCTTGAGAACATAAGTTACAGTTTTTTGGGACTATTTGGGGCAGGTACGGCATAATTTTAGAAATACAATCATGTATAATGTTCCAGTAGCTTTTAAGTCCAAAAAGTATTGGGAATTTAGTTATTCTTGATATTCCTGTTATATGTAACTCGATGTTCTCAAATAATGTCAGCTCTTCGAATCTCGGTTTCACAACCATGTGTCAATAAAGATAGAATACATATTTCAAAAACTTTCGTCTAGTCCTTCTGTCTATTTCTAGTACTACTTGATATATTTATTCAATGTCCCTGTAATGTATATTTTTCTATTACTTCCAGGTATGTGTTATTTATTTTGAAATGTTGATTCTAAATCGTTCTACATTATAAGGAATTTCGGTAGTCAAGAATCGACAATAAAATTTACAATGGGCACGAAAAGTTAAATGGTTAACTTCATGTACTTATAATACAACAAAGAATACAAGAAGTATAACTAATAGATATTTGAATTTTAACTCCAGTTTTAACACCAGCAAAAAGCATATCTTCATCCACTGATATATATAATACCGTAGTCAACATTATGAAATAATATCTGCTTAGTAAGCAACCAGAAAATCGGGCCAATTGTCCTGGATTTGGGATAAAATTGGTATTAATTACTTTTATTATCCAAGAACCTTAGTTTTTCTTGTTTTAATTCAAATATTTGCCAGAAACAAATCCTCCAACATATTTTAAATCTATAAAAACATTTTTTAGCGAACTTAAATGAGTATTATTCATCTATAAGCCAAAATAAAAGACTTAATCATGTAGCTACTAAAGACGTATTAATAAAACAGCCGAACCGAATTCACCCATCACAATATATAACCATTTCCTGTTTGCACTGGATAAAGCTATTTTTCTTCCCAAACAAACTAAACGCATTACGTAAATATAGATATTACAATAATGGCGATGTTCCTCATATTATGATGAGATCTCCACCCCTCGAAAATATTCGACAGCTGTCCTTATAATCCATCATATACCTTGTTGTTGGGGCGATTTTTATAGGGTGAAAATAGGATCCGGATATTACACAGGGTAGCACTAAGATCTGTTATATTTATGGGTCGTTGTAATGGTAGGTCGAATACTTCAATATGAAATTGTATTCAAATAAAAACTGATGTTAAAGGTAGTACTTATGATATTTATGAATTAAATGCATGCTAAAAGTCTTTTAAATTATATAATTAAGTTATTAAATTTAATGTACTTTTCTTCTATGAAAATAATTTTAATAAACTCTTAGGACCTGGGGATTTATCTTTATGGGTTATTGAATCGAAAGCTTGTTTACGGAGGCCCACACTTACACATACGAAAATAGATGAGAATGATAGTGAAATGAAAAAAAAATCATTTATTTCTAGACTTCATTCCGACACAAAACCTGTTTGACCTTGAATTATACATACTCGCACAAAATTTGCTTTTCTTTCTAAAAAATATTCCCATTTTCTGTTTTAGATATTATAAATTAGAGGTTTAACATATGTCAGAAGTCAAAACACCACAAGAAAGGGCAATGTTATTAAGGCTATGAATGGCAATCTTAGAATTGTGCCTTTTTTATTTGGGTCTGACCTAGACACCATAACGTTTGGAATATACAGCAATTTTCGTTAATTGTGGTGTTATTTGCCAAGAAGTTCTTAAACATTGAAAAATATGCCACAAATATCTATATATAAATAGGCAAAGACAAAACTGTTAGGAACAATTTTCTCTTAAGGCTGTCAACCGATTTTCTTTATTTTTGTTTTGTTTAGTAGCTAATTTTTTTTATAATATTGGTTCATTCATTAAATAAAATATAACAAAAAAACATTATTTACGTCTATACTGTCTTTGGCAAACAGATAAAAAGTAACAGTGTCGCTAGACTGCTTGGAGAGAAAGTCGTGTGAACTTTCATTGCATTGTAAATATAGTTTGTCAACTAAAATAAGAATTATGTTGCAATGAATTTATTTTTGATAATATTTTATTAATTTTAATGTTATACGTTCAATTTAAAGATTCTTTTAATTTGTACCATATAAATTTCATACATTTTGAATAAGATGACAAAATTGTAATATTCAAGACAAATAGTTAGATCCGGCAGCCCTGAACTCATAACTATCTTTGATGTGGCGCCTTGATTTGAATTTTGACATTTCAGAATATTGTTTGGTGTAAGATAATTATAGCACGATGGGTAAAGATAACTTGTAAATTCAATGTATAAAGTTCAAGATTTCATCTTCATTCACTGCGAAAAGTCCTTAACAAACACCTTCACACTAACTTTTGAGTTGGTTGATTTCATTTTCTGCTTACGAGCTGATATCGTTAACTGTGAAGTGCCAGAATGAAGGTTCTGATTTCGTTTAATTTCTTATTTTAATACTATTGAAATTTTTCAGTGGCAAATCAAAAACATTTTTGAAAAATGTAGCTATTAACTAATGTTTTAAATATTACATTTAATTTTAATTTAATATTTCATATAATGTATATATTCTTAAAGGGATATATTTTTTTATGTTAAAAACTAGATATTTGAATATATTTAAACACCAAATTATTTTTTGGTAGGTTGTTACTGTTTTGTGTAGATGCATTTTATCTAATAAACAAGACTTTTACCTGAAAAAAAAAAGATTATAACGATCTTATTTAAAATATAAAGAAATTCATTTACTGATTTGTTTATTGAACATATTTTTCCTTCGAAAACGGTCAAACTATTGAGTAATTATAAATGGATGACGCGTTACCTGCTGTTAAATCATAGTTCAGCATCAAACGTTGTCTATTATTCGGAGTAGTTTTTGTTGTTAATTTAATCATTTTATTACTATATTATTTTCACAATCTTCCGAAGTTATGGTGTAACAAATTGACAATCAGTGGAAAACAGAACATATATTAAAGATTGTAGTTTTTATAATTTTGTTTGACATATAACTCGATTGAAACTGCAAATGACAAAAACTTTAGGTTACAAAGTGCAATCCTACCAAAAACTTCTTAAATTCTTATATACTTTTTTTATTTCAATAGATTTGTCAATATGACATAAACGATTTTGAGGGCAGGGGGAGAGATCTTCACCGGTGTCGCCACCATTTTATTTCTAATAGACATACATATACTTTTGATAAACGAACCTCAATAATGTTCAGAATTTGATGAAATAGGGTCGAATTTCGGCTACTGGGCGACCACTAGTCATTCAGAAAACAACTTGTACTTATGGCTAATCCACTAAATATAAAACAACTCTTTTACTTAGAATCACTTATATACGTACCACTATAATAATTTCAAAAATTAACAAACTTAACCAGAAATAAAATCTTACAATTGTGTATTATCAAGGAAACCATAAGTAATAAAAGTAGCCTCATCGTAGCTATTAGATTTTTAAAATGTTAAATGAGTTAAAAATATGAAATAGCAATCTCAATAAAACAAAAATAATATAATGGTTTTTCAATAACAAGTAAGAATAAATTTGAAAAACACATATTGAGTACTCTCTTCGAGGTGTCATTCCTTTGTACGCAAGACAATATGTATTATATATAAATATAATATATATTGTTTCTGGTCGGGAACCTTCATCAGTTGGGCTTCCCACAATTGAATGTCCTCTCGAACACATCTTTATGCATTTGATGCATTTCGTTAAATTTGAAGACGCGATGTCGGTCTTACATCTCGCATGTTGTTTAAATATTTTAATAATGCAATGTACATCTTGTCCAGAATAAAGTGGTATTTTGCATTAATTAGTACCTATTGTATAAAAAGAAAATTTACTTGAATATAATTTAATCAACAGTATTCTAATATAATAGTTTATATGTGTATACCTATTGTGTATGTTAGTTTTAAATAATTTTGTCCAGATCTTACGCACAGGTGTCATTCCCTTTGTAGGATTTCCAATAAATATTGTTTTTATTGTGAATTTTGAACTGAAATTAATAAATAATACAGAATAATACAATCCAATTAATTGAAATTAATGCTGTTTGTGTTGTGAAAAAAATGTTTCCGATGTTTGTTCTAAGTATAGCTTACAAATACTAAACCATTTTATTTGTCACATCCGATTCCTTTCTTTGACAACAGTCATGCATTTCTGAAGCCTCAGCTTCTTCGTTTGACTGAAACGAGTATCGCAAGCTCAAGTCCAGCTGTCAAATTGTGACTTTCAGTCGATTAACAAACATAATTTCCCACAACCTAATTAATTGTTAGTAAATCTACCAGAAGCATCGTAATTATTCTTCGAAGTTAATAAGCTTGAAAATCTCCGACGACAAAATAAAAAATTATCAACGAAATAATTTATGATTTGTTTCGAACGAGGCGTCCCAATCATTAAACACGAGAAAAATAGCTGTCATCCGTCTTGTTAGTTCTTATCGACAAGATGTAAATAGGTTATCGGTGCATTGCCGACTGAGGTCAGTCCATATACGGGCTATTATGTTTCACAAATATTGGATATACAGGGTGTTTGAAAAAATATGCTCCGACGCTTGCCCTCCAAAAATAAAAAGAAACTTCAAACAAGTGTATTAAAATTTTAGTGCCGTTTTGAAGGAAAATTAAATAAGAATATTCCATTTTTTTGCATATTCTTACCCGAAAAGATCATGATAATGTATATTGTCAGAGCCAAGAGTTCAAAACGAAAAATTTGGCATCAAAAAATCTATTAAATTACAGATGATCAGAACTTGAGGGTTGGATTAATAAATGGATTAGGATAATATACAACTGCATTTTAGTAGTTTTTGGAACGAAATTCTCAATTTTGCATTTCACTACACATCTATCAAAAATATCAAACTAGTATCCACAATTGAGGTTTCACCGGATTTTTTTTAAAGGTTCTTTTCGGGAACGATGAACAAAACGTTCCTATAAAAGTTTAGCAGAAAAATTAGTTTTTCAGATACAAATTATGTATTGTTTGAAAAAATGTAAAAACATGTGTTTACAAATCTTGAAGAATGTTGGGTAATTAGCAATATAGTATAGGTCCTAAATGCTTATTGTATTGTTGTATTGTAGTGCTGTACCTATAACAAGTAAAAAAATAAATATTATCATGAAAAAACTACATTATCTGTTTCAAAAACTGCGCATTTATAATTTCGACAAAATGTTGACAACACCAGTTTAGAATGAAACGAAAATGACTCTTGTGTTTCTTTGGTCTCTAAATGACCATACTAGGCGATATTGACCCTGAAACCATTTTAAACCAGTCTTCTATTGAGACAGATCCAGACCCCCCAAGGTTAATCTAGATTGCGTACGCCTTAAATCTCCCTGGGTGTCAGTATTTTTGGATATTGGTGGGAAAGTTACGTGATTATGGAACATCATGGTGATTGATTTGTTGGCGGTGTGTTTGTGTGCATCGGATTGTTTTATTCTGACTACTGTGGATCGTTGATCCCCATTTTAGTAGAATAGCAACAGCCCTATTCAGAGTTATACTGATACGATGTCCCGATGCATTTGATGGTACGATCGATGTTTTGTGAACAATCTAGACATTTCGTGAACTCCTAGACTTTTGTTAAGTACATTGCCCTTCGAGATCCTGGTTGGTTCTGCGATTGTCTGAATATTTTGTACGTGACTTCTCACCTGTATGATATGGATGCTGTCTGCCGTTCATCTGTTTCTGAATTATACGCATTTGCGTATCGCTTCGGCTATTGTTAATATTTTTCTCGAACAGAGTAAGAGATAAAGTTTTCTTAATAGAAGTTTATTGGGCAGGATGATGGCCTGATTGGCTATTGAAATGTCGGGCTTGGTTTCCTGTAGACAGTTTGTTAGAAATATTATTTGGTTATGAAAACATTAAGAAATGGAAATGAATATTTGCAGTCAGTTTTTCTAGTAAACTGAATGATGAATACTATTGAGATGAATTTCGATATAGTCTCTTTTATACACTATACCAAATTACTGGAAAAGCTATAAACCCTTTGATGTATAAACACAACCAAAACTGTCCACAATCATGACAGCTGGGCTGTTGAAACAGCGTTCAGTTTAAAGTCTTGTCATGCCTTCTAAACGAATTAACAGCACTAAGAAAGAACTATAGAAGAAATATATTTAAAAAATGGATTTTGAGGTATTTTTTAACGACTTTCCTCTCATTTAAATTTAAAAAAGAGAGAGTACTAACAAGAAGAAAAATTTAAGATAATGTTGAAAACCGTGGCATCACTTTTCAACCAACTTCCAAAAGTAGGAGGTTATCAATGCGTCTGCAACTTTTTATTTCAATCATGCACATATGTAACAAGTTTACATCAGTAGAATGACTTTTATACAATGTATTTTATTACACTTTATAATTTTATTATTACTGGATTTCAATAAATGTATAACCAGAGCAAATTCCAAAATATCCAGTCTTCAACAGTATTTACCATGTTTCTTCCATGGTATAATTGCACTGCCTTGATTATAAATGTTAATAAAATTGGTGGGTTCTTTAAATTAATTTAGCTATTCCCGGATTCAATTCACATGCGGGTAAAAAAAATTTCTTGCTTTCTATCTTCATCAACCTTTCCAGTCAAATAACGATCACCAAAAGCTATCAAAAGTAAACACTATCCACCCACTAGAGCCATTATGAATTCGTTCATAGTAAATAATTATAACTTTCACGAGACATTGATGACTTAACGAAGATAAATTATGGTAAGAGCCTCTCACGTTGAAGAGAAAAAAAATTGGAATTTACCACTGCGTGCAGCAATTTTGTGCTCAAATTTTAAATCACATTTGGTAATTGCTTTGTAATTGCCGAGAGCATTTTAACATGTAAGGATATAGCGCCCATATAAATATGTATGCAACGTTTACAAAATATACTACGGATTTGTTTCAACGAATGTTAAAACAGAATCAGTCGTTCTATGTTATACTCTGTGTAATATTATAACATATAACTTTATGTTCATTTATTCGAATTTTAGGATTCTGTAGATTTGTCCAACATAATATGGATGCCGATTTTGAGAAGAAAATCATTTTAGGCAAAGAGGCCCTTTTTCACTTCTATGGCTTCATAATTTGGCAAAAGTGTCGCATTTGGGGTAAATAAATGGCAAAATCATTAAAAAGCAATGCATCCAAAACTGAAGGAATTATTGGGCCATATTTCTTGGAAGATTAGGAAGTTTAATGCATTAACTTTCGATAATATCTAACTGTTGGAACAGCTTATCCCCTAAAGAAGATAACAACATATAGAACACATGATTGTACTCCAGATCACTAATTTGGTTTCTGTTATGACCACTCAATAGTCTAGCAGTGTCATAGTAGGGAGATAAACAGTACTGTCCAGCAACCTTCACAACGTAATGCCTTTAATAAAGTTTAACTCCCTGACCTAACTTACAAAGTAAAAACGAAAGCTCTTCTTTTTGAGGAGTTTTGGAAAACAAGGTTAATGGTTAAAAATACCACAATTGTAAATAATCCTGTATATCTGAACAATAATTTCAGACGTTTCGGCGTCTGGTTAGAGCCCTTTGCCAGTAGAAATGAAGAAACTTTATGAAAATGTAGAATGTGTAAAAATCAAAATGAAAATGTATGACGTAATAAAGGTAATTTATTTTCGATAATATATAATTTAGCACAAGAAAATTCTAAAGATCATAGCTACAATAATAGAGCTCTTTTCAAATTGGAAGAGTATCAAAGGGTTATCTTCAAAATTTTGTGTGGCGCTGGTAGGTACAAAAAATTTAAACTACTACTACCACCCTTCAACCGTATGAATGGGCCCGTTCACTCCTATGGCAGCAGTATACCGGGTGTCAATGGAGTACCGGGAAGTAGAAGTAGTGGGTTTCGGTTTTTAGGGGAGAGGGCAGCCAGCAATAATCGAGGGTAGGGGTAAGGGACAGGGCAAGCCAGCAACAATCGAGCGTATTTCACATATAACAAAGCGTCAATGATCCGAGAGTTGGGGGGGTGGCAGTTGGGTAGGTTTGCCCCTGTCGGGACCACTTCACAACTTTTCAACAAGAAGTTTCGATTTGATCTTTTCCATGATCTAATAGGTCAAGCGAAGCTCGAGGTCTTTTTCTAAATGGAGTTTTTATCGGGAATTTGGAAAAAGCACACCATTTTATGTGGTAATTTGGTCGTTACCTTCGAGGTCATATCAATGACAAAGACATTTTTAAATGGAAACTATGATTTTATAACATATTTTGGAAGAGGGGATAATTTAAATTCAAAAGGTTTAGGTTTTATTTCCTGGTTATCCGATAGTGACCTGACTATGACCCCCTTTATGGAACTGAGAATAAATAAAACAGAAAATAGTTCAAATAGTAAATTCCCCATAGCCCTGTCCCAGAAGAAAAATGGTTGTATTGACTGTACTGTTGGAGAAGACTAGCTTCGAGACTCATGGTCAGTAAGAAGAACAAACGACCCTCTCCTTAACGAAGTAAAAGAACCGCGACGACTAACCCAAATAGTGAACTTTAAGGTAACAGAATACTTTGGCCACGTTACAAGACGCATTATGGTAATGTGGATGGTACCGAGAGGTCATTCTTCTAGAATATGGTACGACCAAATAAAACAATACACTTAAACAAGTATCGAAGAAACTACCGGCAATGCAGTGAATTGGGATTAGCGAAGACAAGTAGTAGGAAAAGTAGCATCCCTACTCACTGCAATAAAGTGTTCTATATGGTCACTGCCTTTTCGTCAGGAAGGCAAAAACAAGATTAACAAATTTTAACGTCTAATTAAAGATAAGTGATTAATTGCTGTAGTTAATTTACATTTGTGTTATTTATTTTAACTTGATTTGATTTTTTAAGTATTAATTTTGAATTACATAAGTGAGATATGGAGAAATGGAGATATAATCACTCATTTTGTAGGTTGTGGATTACCGACAACATTGCCTAAAACAGCAAACACTAAACTTAAATTTTTAACACTTTTTGAGATTAAAATAATAGAAAACTAAACATTTTTCATTGTATTGCGTTTATTTTTTGTCTACAATTAAACAGTTAGTCCAAGGCATTTTTTCTGTAAATGATATGGTCTATATTATCAATGTTTAAATCTAACGCTACCAAAATCTTGTAACACCGTATCGCAGCAGGATATGTGTTTATAAACCCCAAAAGAAAAAACCGTACCGTATGTCGGTCTTTCAGTCATACGATACTTTTGTCACTCAATAATAAAAAAAGATACACAACAACGTAAAATGGACGGCAGCAAATTTACGGGGTCGGTTCTAAAGACCGAACCGGCCACAGCGTTAGCGCGTGCTTTGGTATTTAAATTCGACTTAACCAGCAGAAATGTAACTCGATCTAATTTTTATCTGGGATTGTAGGAGTTCTAAGTCTCTTAATCCTAACGCAGTTATAAAAATAGTTGCACGGGAAATTTATCGGGGCACGTTTTATCTGTTTTTACGAGTTTTTTTGGGATTAAATTTCACGAAAGAAGGCACTCTTTTGGTAGATAAAAGGACTTTGTGAATCGGACCCACCGCAAAGGGTCAAGCCAAAGTTTTTCTTGATAAAATAACGACTTGCATACGAATTACTTTTAATGGATGACAAAATTGTTTTGTTTTCTTAGCCTACAAGAGGTCGTGTGGACCCTACGTTGATTTTTAAAACTACAGGAAAAATTTGGTCAGTTCGTTTAAAAAATGCTCTGCAATCAGTACCAAAGTAAACAGTTTGATAATCAAGCCACTGAAATTAGGATCCCTTGTACAGACTCCAATATCAATCGTAATGTAAAGAAAAAGGCATTTTGAAATTTTTGAAATATGCTGGCTAAGATAACCTTCTTCTTCTTCCAAGGTTGGCCTTGAGGCCGGTAGTGGTCTTGATCTTTCGATCTTATTGACCATAAACAAGTGTTTTTATAATGTAGATAAAAAATATAAAAAATTGTTCCAGTAAATATAATTTTCGATAAATACCATCGTTTACTGTAAACCTGTTTTTTCTTTTAGCTGTTTTTACTTGATTTATATCTTTAAAATAATGTGCATCTTTGGAGATATATTGTAACAGGACTTAAAATTTCAACTTGGAAATCATACATTCATATATTTCTTTGGATTTCTTTTCCTTTTTCCAGTTAAAGATAGATTTCACTTTACTGTTTTTCACTTGTGGAATTACCGAGAACTTGCACATGTGTCGAATGCAAAAATATTGAAAATAAACAATTTCTTGAAATAAAATGACAAATAATTCTTCCCCATATATAGCTAGTGGTTATGATTAAGTAGATAAATCTAGAAAACTATTTACATTGTCGGGGTAGCCTTAGATTCCCGTTTTACACGCACATAACACCAATTATCACTAATCACTCTTAGAGCGTCATTTCACTATCAAAGCGTCTTTATGGAAAACAAGGGAATTTTATAACAAAAAACGGTTTCACTACTTGGTTGATGGCTTATACTGTGGATATCAGGCGCTGGACCTGCTTAACTTAACCTAAGACGAACACACACGTGCGGCTACCCCGACGGCTTAAACGGGAATCCCCGGCTAAGATTACCGAAAATCAAAACAATGTGGTTTTGACATTAATCTTATTGGCTCTTCAATATTTCTGACATTCCCTAAATATAGGAAAGGTGCGATAAATACTATGGGGAATATGCACCATCAATTTCAATGGTTAACATATCGAAATTATGTTCACGTTAAAATATTAATTACAAATACAATAAAAGTTGTTTGAGAATTCAATCATTTAGAAGAAGCGAAACTGATGAAGCTTCTCGACTAGAAGCAATGTATATTGTCTTACGTTCGAAGGATTGTCAAATCCCGAAAAGATACCGTTGTTGTGTCCCCAGTAACCTGCTGTTTAAAGGCATTTTTAACGTAACCATTTACTACAAAAACACACTCTATAATTATTGTCTTTGTAGTATTTATTAAAATCAAAATTATTGGTCCGAATTCTATAATTCAGTGATTCAATAACATGCCCTTTTGCTGCATCTAGTTAAAATTAAGATATTTGTTAGTGTGATTTGCTTTCAGGGAACCTCTGTGTTGAATGAAGAATCAGTTTTTGTTATTAACCAGGTTCTTATTTTGTTACACTTCTAATGTAAACTGTACAATTCATTCGTTGTTGCTTATTTCATGTAACTCTTCAAAGACTGTGTTTATACAAAACTTTGTTGGTAGAAGTTATCGTAGATAAAAAAAATAATCAAATCTGAATAGGAAGAATTTTAGAAAACATTATTGGTTTTGTTATCTAGAAAATAACCAAGTTCAAGGAATGATAGAAAACATTCAATTGGATATCTTAAATGAAAACAGTGTTAGTATTTGTTCTATAAAGTTGTGTTTGAAGTTAATGCCAAGCCTGAGAATACATATATCTTCTAAAGCAGCTTCGTAAAATATAAAAAAAAATATATTATTAATTAATAAAGCTATGTGAACATATATTTTCAGGTTTGGCATCAACTTCAAACACAATTTTATAGTACAAATTTTTTTTTTCTTTAAAATATCTGACTGAATTGTTTTACTTTTTATTATTATTATTGGTTAAGTTTTTTTAACATTTTTTTTGTGTTTTTTAAATCTGTGTTAGTTTTTTTAAACTTATTTATTTTATAATTTTTAGTGAGATAACGGCATAATTGATGCAATTTACGATTCTGATTTAATTTACTTGATTTAATCATAATTTTCGATGTTGCCAAAATAAAAGTAGATAGACAAAAAAAATGATATATTTTAAATTTGAAAAAAGTGACATGTGCTGATTTTTTTGTAGGTTTCAGACAAAGCATGTCTTTTTCTGAACACATGATACTAACTTATTTATGCTATAAGTAAATGCAAAATTTATATTTTTGTAAATACCTATCACTATTGATAGAAAGAGTGTTCAATTAAAGTGGAAGAATTTGCTACTGTGTATTAATCCAACATGTTATAAGTATTGGTGGCTTTAGGGAGGATGTACTAGGGCCATCAAGTTTATATATACACACATATACACACATATATATACACAAATATATAATCTATATGTATATAGCCTGGCGCCGCCACTGGTTCTAAGTAAGTTTTCCATCTGAGCACAAGATAAGTGAACACACAGTATATACAGACGAATAGAGTTGGTCCTTACTTTTGAAGTCAGTTAATTATCCTTTATGTTGATTATTTTCCAACATATTATCAATAAATTTGATCCTAAACCATACCATACATAATTATATTTATTTAATACTTTCACCTACAATTTTGTCCTAAATTAGTTATTTACCATTTTTGAAAATTTATTTATTTTAAAATTTTTAGTAATATAAATAGAATTTTCAATTCTAAACAACTTTATTTCATTATTAGTTTCAATATTGCCAAAAGTAAAGGTATTTCAGATATTTTTATTGATAAAACTCTTATACAATAATTGATAAAAGTGACATATGATGATTTCGTCTTAGGTTTCAGACCTTGCAGTTTTTTTAAATATCAGAGTTTTTCATACAATTCCCACTTAACTACACACGATATTTGCACTGAACAATTAGCGTTAATTTACAAATAGTTTTGTTTTGAATAACGCTACTTATTTTCATTTAGTACTGCCGCATTCGCTATATGTTAATACACATTAACAAGTTTTTTTCGATTTTCTGAAAAACAGTATATTTCGTGTCAATTGAAAAAAATAAAACATACCTATACGGGACCAATCTAGAAGTAAATTCATTTAAATGAAGAAATAATTATGGTAATTGGTTTAGAATTGACGTATATCTGAAATAACAAATCCTAAAAATATACAATCAATCTGAGAACTTCTGCTTTTTTGATCTCAATTCTAAAGCGACATCAGATATACATTATACTTAAACTAGGTAAAGAGGTTACAAAAAGTAATATTAATAAACAATTGTTTATAAAATATTATGTTTCTGATTGAATACTGAGTACCCAAAATTCTATTACCTAAACACATGATTTATGTTTTGGATAGCACACATAAGAAGTATCCCTATGATTACAGCTATTATTAATAAACACTAGTTCGATGAACAACCAGTAGTTGAATCAACATACATATTACACCAAGCCCATAATGAGGGCTATCAATTACAATACCTCCAAAAATTAAATTAATCCTTTCAAAAGTGAGACGGATAATACAAACAGAAGATTGGAATTTAGGCGCCAGTTCTGTAATTGACTTAGGGCCTGCCTCGTTCCTACGAAGATACCAAACGGGCCTAAGGTGGTCAATCCAATCTCACCTTTAGACGAATGGTATCATAAGATCGATGTTGGCTTTGGACGGTAGGCTTTGCCGGTCATTTTCAACTGTTTTTGTTTTCTGATCGGCCCGTCTGGCCCCCTGGAGCTCGCAGTCCTGCGGGCGCCACTGTTGCTCGCATACTAAACAAATAATAAGAAGTAGTAATGGGCTTTACCTGCGTTTATATGCCTATTTCGCCTGACTTACCGTTTCCATATTATGATTTATTGTATTCCGTATTTTTCGGGTATTGGTCGAGAACAACCATGTGAAATTCGGATTTACAAGACGAAGGGAAATGTTTAATTTTCTACGGGTATAGTAGGAAGTTTACGATGTCTTGAAACGACCCGTGTGCTCATTGACTGATTGTTTTTCGGACAGGGCAGTTCTATTGTTGACTTAACAATTTACAAAGGATGTTTTGACAATGGGATTAAGCATGTTTGTCTATTGGTTTTCGTAATTGTTTCTTGAGGAATATTTGTTATCTCTTCTAGCTTATATTAAGAGTTTTTTTAGAATAAGACTTACAGTTGAATAGGTTTCCCATCTAGGGAAAACTTTAGTTCGTCCGTGACTGTGACTCAATTAATGTACTGTGAGACAGTTTTTATAGACCTCTTAATGTTCGAAAATTCCAACATTTGTGAACCTGCCTGAGACCTTGGTGATAAACTACAATTTCAAAATTCAGTTATATCAAACAAGAAAGAATACAATACAAAACGAAAACTAAAAGAGTCTGCTTTAATTTTGTTATCGCTACTACCTCCGTAGAATTTAATCGTTCTTGGTGCCAATAATTAAGCAAGAATTTATTAATACTCACTTACTTGTGAACAACCCAGTATCAGTATAGTTCAGAAGGTTTTTACTAGGTTTTCATTTTTGATTTTAATGGGATCACTGAATCAACAGAATTCTTAGATGGCATTTTTGGCGAATGAACTTGTAACCAGATCGCACAAGGAGCGCCACATATAATTCTGAAGAAAACCCTTTCAAATTCTTCCAATTTGAAAGGAACTTTATTAGATGTTATATGATCTTTGGAATTTGTTCTGATACACTATATTCTATCAGATAAAATTCTCTTAGTCACGACATTCATCACGTAATATTGTCAAACACTTTAATTTTAAATCTTAGAATTGTGCCTTTTTTCATTTCCTTATTGCTACCGACAACGCTGATTTTTACCCCGAAACGTTTGAAAATATACAGTAAATTTTAGAATTGAGGTGTTATGCCCAAAAAGTTATTAAAGTTTATTTAGGTGCAGGCAGTCTTTTCCTAACAAATTTTCGAGAATCGGATGCTTACAAAGCATCTTTGGACAACATGTCGTTTATGGAACTTGGGTTCTTGTCAAATTTAATCCGAAAACTTAATATCAGTTGCATATGTAAATCACATAATGTGATTGTTGTGTGAGAAAATTGAAGCCATTAATCCATTAAACGCTTCGTAATTGTTTTCCAACTTGTGCTGGAATTTTGTATCAAATCCCATTCTTGGAGTATTCATACATTGTTTTAAATAACTGTATATAACCAGAAGGTATTAACTAAAAAGTGGTATTTAAAATCTAAGTGTCTATTGACACAATCCACGGTTGAAATCTGTGGATTATCTAAATTAAAAATCACCTATCATTTACTATTAACAGAACAAGCAGAAGAAAAATAGTAGAAAGGAAGTAGAATAAAAAAGTGGAATTTCAGGGGGATAAAGGGAGGGGTGAGGGAATGATGAGAGAGACAAATCCAAAAACTAAAATAATAGACAAATAGTCCACTAAACATATTATGAAAATGCAGCATCAACAAAGTTATATAGGGGAGGGAGGTAAATATCACATTGAATGAAAGGGGTGTTGGTTGACAGGAGAGGAAGGTATAGGTTAACGACATAGCAAAATTTTGCAGTACTAACCAGAGGGACCGTTTTTATTTAATCTGAAAGAAAATTGTGTCGTCCTTAAGTTTGTAATATGCTTGTATGCGCATTTATTTTGTCCGTTCCACAGATTTTACTTTTGCAGTGGTGAGAGGAGAGTGGGTTGTCGAACATAGAAAAATTCCTGTTGTTGTTTTGTATATAGCTATTTATTAGCTCCTTGTGTTGATTTTTTCTGTTAATTACTTACAAAATATTGAGTTAATTTTTTGGTGTTTCCAGCAAAAAATCAATAATGAATTCATATGTTTCAGTGATCATGTTGAAGATAGCTCCAATTTCTATGTTAACGCTACAGGATCGGAAACCCAAAGTAACTTTTGCACGATAGAATGCATACTAGGAAAAAACAATCATCTTTTGAGGTGTTGTTATACTAATTCATCCTAGATATGAATTAAATTGAGATGTTTTGACTTCCGGTTAAAAGGGCGGAGTAGCCACATGTGAATAAAAAAGATGTCTTCTAGAAAATTTATGATAAATATTACACCGGAAGAAAATATTGATTTGGGCTTTGCAAAAATCCAGATCATTGAAAACTTGACTTTCCGACCTTTATTTGTATACTAGGTTTTACTTGCGACTTCCCTAGTGTTAGTGTTGATTTTTGTGGTTGTTGGTGAATATAGGTAAATAGTTAAAAAAAACTAAATAACTTCGAGACAAACTAAAGGCCCATTCAATATTCAATTTTATGTTCAATTAATTAACCACTATTATTAACTCGGCTTGCCTTTGGCGGTTACAATCATAGGCACGGAGTAGAGCATTATTTCAGGATGCTACTATATACTATGTTGTATGCTGCTCCATTTAGCGCTAATGCATACAATAGTAGCAAATCAATGTTGATAACCAGTCAATGTCGAATAAATCAGAAACTTGTACTTCTGATATTTCTTATTCTGATAAAACAAAACCATACCGCGTTATAAAAGTTGTTCAGCGCCATCTATTGAATTTTCACAGTACCAAACGTAAAAAGTACTTTGGTAACTTGTTACGACTATTTTGTGAATTGCCTCAACGGGGTAAAGGGAAAGATGGATTGGAGTATGATTTTTCCATGTAAACTTTGGTATCCTCAATTCAACCCCTTAAAGAGTCGTTTTCAAAATAAATATGCAAGTTTTAATCATTTGTCATCAAAAATATTTTTGCAAACTTTCACCTAAGTCAGAAGCTGCTATAAAAAGTTTCAAATAAGGTTCAGCACACGCAACCGCTATTTTCCTCCTTAAAATGTAAATTTTCAATTATAAATTCTGTCTTGGGTCATGTCTGCTATCTACCAACTGCCTATCTGCCAAATTTTAGCTTCGTGAATACGATTTCTCCATATTCTTTGCAATCCCATTGCACCTCCTCTAAAGAGTAGTTTCAAAAAAGATAAATATGCGTCCTTTAATTATTTATTATAAACAATAATACTGCAAAGTTTGGTGCAAATTATAAGGCGCAATAAAAATTTTTAACAAAAAGTCCCCCTCCCTCATTAGTGTTTCGTGAAAAATGTAGCCTATAACCCGCTCCAGGGGCCCATCTATCACTGTACAAAAATTCATCATCATCAATGCAGCCATTTAGCTGTAAAAGCGTAACAAACAAACGAAAAAACCCACTTCCCCCTTTTTGTAACCTCATAAAAACAAATGAAGCGCACCTCTGATAATATGCATTCATAAGTTATTAATGTACCTACTCGATATTTGAAACCAACCAAAAATAAAGAACAAAGTCAATACACGAAGTTGGTTAATGCATCTTAATGAAATTTTACAAGTTGCCATTGAGGTACAAGACACTAAATACCTCCAATTTCGAAACTCTCCGTCTGCATTAGACCGCGCTCTAACTGAAACAAGTTGCTCGATAAGTAACCCTCTTAATTTGCTCTCGCCTCGCCATAATTTCCAGTACGCGGCGCCTCCCATTAAATTCAAAACCCCAGAAAGTGCTTCGCCGGATAATTTCGATTCACAAAGTGTTGCAAAGGCCAAGAGAAGAGCATCGCCAGTTCAGTTTGGCCGTCTCTGTCGAACTCGCACCCGTTTATATACACACATAAATCCATTCAGAACTGAACATACTCAAAGTAACATCGATATAGATTACTGAAAAGGGTCCTGGCTGTGCTGCTATAAAGGAATTCGTAATCCTTCAGATAGCACTGGGGCATAGCATCTTTGATAGCACTCGAACATCATAGGAGCCGTTGACGCGTTCGGCCGTGTAGAGATGAAATAGAGATGATTACCTCTTCTTACTCCTTTCTGTATCGAGACGAGGCCGACCGACGTCTAGCGTCTCGATGAAATAGACACGAAGAACCGACGCCGTGCCCTTCCGCTTTCGCGGCAGTTCAATTTCGACTGAATTTCCCAAAGGTGCTAACCTGGTAAGCGAAGCGTAGTTGGCGAATTATACCGGAAAAAATTCTGATGCACATAAAATCGTGGAGATATTTCTTTTGTTTCATGTACAATCTCTGTCTTGGTTGGTCGTGCACAAGTTGTTGCCGGTTTTCTTACCAAAAAGGTTTGAAATTCGTGTCAAAGCAATATGAATGTTGTAGTTGAAAGAGGAAATGAATTCAGTGGGAATCGTTAATTGGTACAAATGGAAAACACTCCTTATGACATGATTTTTCTGTTTCTAGGTCCCCAGATTTTTATTGCTGTACATAATTTTGGACTAAAATCAATTATATCAAAAACCAAACAAAATTGCACAACTCAAAATAGAAAAAATTGCATTTATAAAATCCCTTGTGAAAGTGATACATTCTATATTGGAGAAACCTCTAGACTCTGAATGTTCCAATAAACGAACACAAAAATTACATAATCAAAACGACAATTAGAAAAATCCAAAATTTGTGAACATGCTTGGGACCTTGGTCATAAAATACAGTTTCAAAATTCAATTATATTACACAAAGAAGAACACAATCCCAAAAGAAAACTAAAAGACTCTGCTTTAATTTTGTTAAATGAAAACGATTGTATCGCTACTACCTCTGTACAATTTAGTCGTTCCTGGTTGCCGATGATTAAGGAAGAAATTGCTAATGGTCATGTCCTTGTGAACAACCCAATATCGGGATAGTCCATAAGGTTTTTTCCTAGGTTTTTCCCTTATGATTTTAATGGGATCACTGAATCAACAAAGTTCTTTGGTCGCATTTTTGGCGAATGCACTATTTTATAACAAAGTCGCACCTAGGAGCGCCACATAAAATTCTCCCTTTCAAAAACTTTATGATTATATGATTTTTAGAAGTTTCTGTGCTACCCTGTATATTGCAAATAAAATTCTCTTAGTTACGTCAGAAATCAAATAATACACATTGTCAAATATTTTAATTTACATCTTAGAATTGTGCCTTTTTTATCCAAGTTTCTTAACCATTGACAACGGGGTCTGACCTAGACCCCGAAACGTTTGGAATATACAGCAATTTTCTATAAACTGTGGTGGTATTTCCCAAGAAGTACTTCGACATAATTTTTGACGTTGTGTACTCGTGGAATTTCCTTTAACTCACTTCACGTAGTTGATAGTATTTTCCTCTGACGACGTGTCAGCTCTATAAGAATATTAGCATCTTTATAACTGATTTAAAACACATTTTATAAAACCATAAATGTCCAAAATTTTCTAGCCAATGGGATACGACAGTCTGAAGAGCCACATTTAGTACCTTCTCAACTCTGAATAATGACCTCAAAGCATTATGTCGATAAAACCAAAAATAGTGTTCAGCATTTTATTGAGTAAAATACCTGAATGACTGATTAACCTCGCACTAGTTTCCAATTTTTATTTGTTTTTCAGTCAAAAGATTGAGTTAGGGTGGCTTCCTACACAAACTTTGCTCACACCAGTTTATGTTATTTCAAGATGAAAATATGAATCCTCAAGCTAACGTAGCCAAGGTTGATGAAAAATTCTTCATCAAAGAAAACTACCCTTTCAGAAAGAACGAGCATCATCAGATGATAGTTCAGATCACATGTGACCAGAACTACACTAGGCAGATCTTTATCTAAAAATTGGTCTATGCAGTTGAATATAAGAAGAAAAATATTTCCCAAGAACATGCTGAGTTGGGTTTTGGACTATGTCGACTCTTCACTCACAGTTAAAATATGTCCAGAGCGCACTTCTTTAAATCTCTGAGTACTAAATGCTATTATAATTTAGAAGACTGAAACTTACAGCTCTTTGTAAACATTCAAAGACATAACTAAAAGCGACTTAACCCTTATTCTTGAGCAAATTCCTAGTCTAAGGATACAGCATAAAATATCAACTCATTTGAGTTTAATTATTCCATATTTAAACGACAGTCTTTTGACTTACTGCCGTGCTTAGTAGCCTCAAGAGCTGTACCATTCTACGAGTCATCGTCCATGACTTCAGTGAACAATCTCAGTGTTCATCATATTTGACATTTATAACGTTTTAAAATCGTTATTGTTGCTAGTCGGTATGTTATATACTACGTACTTCCTTTAAAGGAATCTAAGAGTAAGCAACCATATTGAAAAATCAACAAAAAACAATGGAACAAGATTTCCAAAAGTTTCTCCAGAAATAATGCTGAAATTCATAGAATTTTGGTAAGCCCAATTCAAAGCAATTTGGTGGAAATGAAAACCAATGTTACGTTTAGAATTTGAAAGGAATTTTAACCCTCATTTTGTGTCCTGTATACTTTAATAATGACCTTATTGTTAAATTTTTCTACCAGAAGTGCATTTCTGGGATTCTTTAAGTAAGGTTTCATGTCTTAAAAAAACTTGGCTCACAATTTAAACAATATTTATCTGATAGAATAAATCAATCAATGTTGTGACATTGTTGGCAAGCAATAAATCATAATTGATCTGTTATTAATTATTAAAATCATATTTTTGCTACTGTAATTTCTTAAATGGTTTAATGTTCTTTGTTGGAATGTATAAAATTAATCATGCAGAATAGAAGCTGCTGTCTTGCTATTGTCAGAATGGCTTTCAATTATTTAAGAGTTATAAAAAAATGTTGACTTAAAAAAAATGAGAATTATAAACCAGTTTGGCAGAATTTTTGCCTATTTTAATTATTTCTATAGCCTTTCTTCATTCGTTTCTTCCTCTTTTTCTCTTGTTTGCAGCTGTCTTGTTCAGGGGGCTACTTAAGGTAATTAAGATATTTTCCCTTGAAACTATGCAATCAACATAACATGGCTTGAAACATATTGATGCAACCAACTTGGCATACATTTAAAATATATCTGATCAACATATTTGATCTAATTCTAAATTGTAATGTTAATTGAATAATGTCCCATAATATTTTTTAATAAGGTGGTTTAACCATAAAGTTTGACTTCAAGTGTACTTAATATTTTCTATCTATCTGTTAGAACTGCTAGTGGACATCGACGGTTATACAAATCTGCTGGGATTTTTCTAGCGCTGGACAGATTATTAATTATAGTTACATTCTGACTTTTACACTAGCAAATGCCTAAACTGATACACTTATAATAATCTAATTCAGCATCACTCACTTTATCAGTAAGACACTATAGGCTCAATGATTTTCTTTTATATTGTGAAAGAAATAGCTTCATATTTTCCTCTATATTTGTGACGTATTCGTACGTTTATTATTTGGTGGTCACAGATCTGTTTGGTCATTTATCTTGAAGCTACCCTCTTTGTACTTAATGCTATTCTTTAAAGAAAACAATTGTATAATTCTAGCACATGTTCCTTACATTTAAATCACTAATCTGGCGTGATCATATGAAGAACGATATACGCAGAACACATCCGAATTCCTATCGGGCCACGTCAAGCATAGCCTCGAGCGTCGAAGCGATTTTTTTCGATGACTGTATTCGAGCTTCGCACCTACGCGGAGTGTACCTATAATTGGGGAGCATCGTTTTTCTCACCTACCTATGCTAACATATCATTACCGAATCATTCTGTAAATACAGTAATTTTATATGCAGCCTCCACATCACGAATTGTTGATACAGATAAAAAATTACGGAAAAAAATATAAAAGGAAGCGGGAATTCGACATCTAATTGAGGGTTCAGTATTTAACACTATATTTCGAGCAAATTCGGATGTGTATTTTGCTAAATATATGTTTTGTGTGGAATTTTAAACAGGTTGTTTATTTTTGGGGGTTTGAAATAATATTTTGTTTGTAATGAAAAACATGCTTAAAAAATAAAATTGCATTATATCCAGCTATAAGAAAATACTTCAAAAAAATGTTTATTGATATGCTTTTTACTACTTTATTAAGATTTTTTCTTTTTTTTTTCATGTAATATTGAAAAATATCTGAAAAAAATATATTTTATTTTATTCTAGTGACGTCCGGCAATACTTCACTAATTTTTTAAACTGTGAATTTTGTTATTTGGCTGATGTCAGTGTTTGTTTTTGTATATTGCCTTTTTTGAGGACAATGTAGTTTGAGGACTTCCCCTACCTCAAAATGAAACGTTTCCCAAATTTTGTTTAGTTTTAATTTTAAGTGTGAAATAGCATGACATTTACTACACTCTGGTAACCGAGAGTTGGAAGTTGCACTACCTATTAGTCAGTGCAGAATGAAGTTCAGAATAAAAATGACGAGAAGGGCCAAATTAAAAGTGATGCCCTAAGCAATACACGCTTCTAGGTCCCACTATACATAAGCAACAGCTTATTTGCTTATGGGCTAATGTGGCACTGAGGAAGAGTTTTAACTTTCGTAGACTATGTGGACATTCAGTTCAATCATGTAAATAAGATCGTCTGAAACCATTCGGATACAAATAAGCAACAAGGTGTCCACCAAACACTAGAACTCTAAACCATAAACTAGTAAAGAAAGTAGATGTTATTTGTGCCCTCATTCCAGGGACTGTTGGTCCAAAATTATATACTATAAATGTTCTAAATATTTCTACTCAAGTCATGTTTTGATGTTTTAGCAAACATGTAAATAAAAAAATAAAGTTGTGTGTTTAGTTTTCATTTTTTACTAGCAAAACAAGTAAAAGTATATATAGAATACGACTCCATAATTATTGCAGGTACAGATTAGACGTAAAACTAAAAACTAAATGTTTGGCTGCAGTTCAAAATGATATTCTTAGATTTGACTATGTCAATGAATCCATCTTTGAAGAATTACTAATTTATTTTAGTTCCATTTGAGTACACTTATTTAGTTTGTTTTGTGAAGAATATTTGTGGCATATTTTTTCAATCTTTCTCGAATAAACGAACACAAAAATTACATTAAAAAACGACAGTTAGAGAAATCAAAAATTTGTGAACATGCTTGGGACCTTGGTCATAAAATGGAATTTCAAAATTCAGTATTATTACACGAAGACGAACATAAAACGAAACGAAAACTGAAAGTCTGCTTTAATTTTGTTAAATGAAAACGATTGGATTTGCTAGGATTAAGGCAGAAATTGCTAATGGTCCTTATGAACAACCCAATATCGGGATACTTCATAATGT
This sequence comes from Octodonta nipae, assembly GCA_034190945.1. NCBI lineage: Eukaryota > Metazoa > Arthropoda > Insecta > Coleoptera > Chrysomelidae > Octodonta > Octodonta nipae. The sequence continues at coordinate 13,929,818 of CM067217.1, forward strand.
TTTTCCTAGGTTTTCCCTTATGATTTTAATGGGATCACTGATCATCATTCTTTGATCGCATTTTTGGCGATCAAAAAATATTGATCTTATAACAAAATCGCACCTAGGAGCGCTACATAAAATTCTAAAAATCACCCCTTTCAAATTATTCAAATTTAAAAGGAACTTTATTATTATATTACCTATAGAAGTTTCTGTGCTGCCCTGTATATATTCAAATTAAATTGTCTTAGTTGCGTCATAAGTCAAATAATAGATATTGTCAAACATTTTAATTTTACATTTTAGAATTGTGCCGTTTTTTCCTAGTTTTTTGAGCATTGATCTAGACTTAGAAACGTTTGGAAATATACAGAACTTTCCTGACCTGTTTTCTGAATTTTTATTTTTTCTGCGTTCTTTGGGAATAACACCACATCAACTTGAAAGTCTGTATATTTGAAAAGTCCAAAAGTTTCGAGGTCTAAATCAGACCCCGTTTTCAATGGTATTAACACAAAATGAACAAGAAATTAAAAAATTTAAAAATTTGCAATGACAAATATCGTAATCACAATTTGACTTGTTGTGTTATTTCCCAGAAAATACTTAAAAACTATTTAGTTTGCTTTTATATAGAAAGGCCACAGGCTATTCTGTTACAAATCTTATTGCAAGTCATTTTAGGACTCTAGGACAGCTCATTACTATCAGCTAGTAGAGTTTAAGATTGAGTCCACTTCTTGCATACAATAATTATGGTGATTCGTTAAAAAATGGAAATATAATGAAAATAAATGAAATAAAATAGATTTAGTCTTATTATGTTGGGCATGATCAAATGGAAAGCACAAATTGCAAAAATTTAACCCACTGGAATACGTGACAGTTTCTTACCAAGCTTTCAGTGTTACGCTGTGTCATACATCACCTTGTGCAAAAGTGCTAATAATAATAAATTTTGAAAATACTTTAAATTTGTGTTGCTAGTTCTGAAATAAATTAAAATATTTGAAATTTGAAATAATTATCAATGGTGATTACAATAAATACATATTATATGTTAGCCAACTTTAAAAGTGGAGACATTATGTATAATGTAAATGTTCAGCCCTTCAGCACCCATACAGTTATCTCCTAGTTTGAAGATTATGGAACTCTTGTTTACTGGACGAGATAACAGGTAGAAAATCCTTGACCTGGTAATAATAATCTCTAGAGCATTCAGCTGAAATATGTTCACTTTAATGTTTTTTAAAAGCGTTCACCACGTATGCTTTTACCTCTTGCCAATTGTATGTCATAGTCATCATGGATACTCGTTTCAAGTGGATAGCACACAAATTAGTAACCTCGAAAAGTCCAACCCAAGCCTCGCTAGCTTCTGCTAAGGACATTACTGTAGAGAGGAGAAATATTAAGTCGGTCTTGAAATCCTATGTGATTCGGTACATTTCTGATAGTATTAATTAACTAAATTCATTCAAGGTACCCCCTTGACGCTTTTAAGGATAAACAACATCCATAACAGTTTTTCATGGCAATTAAAGTGTATGTACCAGCATTTCTTAATGAAATTTTCAAGCAACATTGATGTACGCCTATAGTTTCCTAGTATATCAATACTGATATAACACCACCAGGTCTTGTCAAACGTACTATAGTTGGTTTTGATATCCTTGGATATTAGCACGCGGCACTTTTCAGTCATCTGAAATAATAGTAAGGTACACTTCGCCGTTAGAAGAGAAACTGATTCTACTGAAAGAATCTAACAGGCCGTGAATTTAGTTGCATCAAGATTTTTCTCAATGTGAGAGGTTCTAACCTAAAACATTGAAACGTAGTTACATTTTTTTAATATTCCATTGACAAGGGGGTGAGATCTAGACCTCGAAATGTTTGGTATTTTTAGATATACACAGTGTTGTTCCTACAAAAATTGTAAAAACAAACTAGAACAACCATTAGAAAACAACTTAGAGTAAATTGACAATTGGCACAGAATGACTATCGCCTGTATAGATTGAATTTATTTTCTCTGATATAATTATTGTTTTACCAACAACAGTTGCGGAAGTAGACCTGTTTTAGTTTGCATACATTAAAAAATTAAAAATAACACCGTACTACTTAACATTAATCACTTGCATTAAATACAGTTTCAAACTGAACTAAGAAAAACACAAAACACTAATTTAAAGTTTGGTAATAGAAGTTTTCTACCTCCTATATATAACGACCTATAAACGGGGGTCTTTTGCTCGGTTTCCAACGAAAGTTTAGACAAACAGCAGGTGCTTAAAGACGAAAATTAACTAACCTTTCTGTTTGCTGATGATTTCGGTTCGTTGATGAAAGATGGAAGAAATTTTTATGTTTCCTCATGAACGCGGATATCGCACGCTGTGAATTCATTTGGGAATTTGACAGCGTTGCCGGATTCTTATTGTTTACAATGGAAATGAAAATCTTCGGTCATCAATTTGGATTTTTTTCGACTTTTCAAAGTTCGTAAATCAAATAGGTCGATAGGAAAACGAAAAATATTAATTTAGACACGTATAAGTAGCATTTTGAACGAAAAATAGATATTCAAAAAATGCCAACTGATAATTAATAATCAGATAAGCAAAAAGGCGAAAGTAACAACGAAACTGGTAGGTACAAAATATGAATTTTTAAATGAAATTTTAAGAAACCCGATAGAAACCAGACACAAATAATAAAAATGCAAATAAATAAGAATAATTAGGTAAATCGCATGAGAAAGATTCAAACATAGTCACTAGTATCGTTCACAGGACTGTCGAAATCTCCGGGACACATGTAAAGATAAATTATATACAAAATTATAAATTTTTATAGATAATAACAACATATTAAGCGCATTTCACGGGCACCCAATGCTCTGTCTACCTATCTATTGGACAAATTTCTTTTCTTCTTGGCCGACACCTTTGACTGCTTCTTGTTAATGATATAGAGAAAACAATTTATACTGCATTTTTTATTTATCCATATTCAACGACATTAGAAGAGTTACAACGGGAAGGAGTACTTTTCTGAACTAAATTATTGGGCAATGTGGTAATCTTATATGAAGTACGAAATGATGTAAACCTAATAATGATGTGTTTGGCAACCCATTACTGCCCTGCCCACGTGTAGGATTTGAGAAAATGTAACCGTCGATACCAGCACCTGGTCCCAAAATTATTATTATTTTGTCAAAAACCTAACAAATGTAAATGAATTAAACTGTTAAAATTGACAAAATTGCCTAAGAATCTAAAAAGTGAAAAATGTCAAAATCGTGAGAAATGACCAAAACGTTAAAATTGTCAATAACGTCAAACCTTTGAAGACGCGAGATGTAGGACCGACATCTAGGATTTTCGAGAGAATTAGGACACAGAGATTCCGAATCTGGAGCCGTTCCGTGTAATTGCTGTTCTCCCTTAACTCCTAGGACAGAATGTCACGATAAAATTTTCAGGTTACTTCACCTGTCAGAGATATTGAATACCCTCTTCGAGGTGTCATTCCTTTGGACAAAGTCAAAAAAAAACGTCAAACCTGTCAAAATATAAAAACTTTCAAAAATGTCATAAGAGTCAAAAATGTCGAAAAAGTCAAAAATGAGAACATCCTGAGAAATGACAAAAACGTTAAAATTTTCAAACCTATCAAAAATGTCATGTGTCAAAAATGTCGAAAATGTCTGTCTAGTTAATGGGCGGATCCAAGAGGGGGGCGATGGGGGCGATCGCCCCACCGAGAGCCTCACAGTTAGTAAATTTAATATTAAAACGAGGTAATCTTAACTCCAAGCGCTTAGGAAAAGGTAACTTCTATTGGTTTACCTAAACCCCACAAATGCTATTTTTAATATAGTAGCCCAAGAAATGTGGGTTTAAAATTATGTTTAGGTAACTTTAGCACAGGATCGCCCCCACTGAAGCATGAAATCGCCCCCCCTGAAACAGAAGTCGCCCCCCCCCCCCGGAAGCACGTGTCTGGATCCACCCCTGATGTAGCACATATGAAGCAAGTTTGAAATAAAACACACGATTTAGTGGATTTTGCGTAGAAAATAAACAAGCAACGTTATTTCAATAACCGTAAAATTTGGTACTAAAATAAATATTTCTAAACTGGAACTAAATCATTGCTATACTGATTTCAAGATAAACGCCCCGGATACAGGATTAGAAAAAATTTCACAACACCCTCAATTACTCGTACTACAACATATCAGCATATTATGTTCATGCAAGTTTGTATTGTGCGAAGCTTATTATTTATATTTGTTTCCAATCCTATATTAAAGGCACCCGGCGGGACTTGTTTGCGCCCCAACAGATTTCGATTTTTCTGCTAATTAATTGAAATGTGAGCGTTGGACTGTTACAAACGCTTTTTCACCAAATCTCTGGGGCTTGCTCGATCATTAACTCATCTGGCATACATTGTAGATGCTGAGATTGAAAAATTAGTAGGAAATGTTTTTAAATTAATTAATATTATTTAAACAGCAGAGTAAGTATTTTGTTACACAGTATATTGTCGAATTCTGATCTTTATTTTTGTTTTATTTAATTCGTTATGATTTGGATTTTAATATCAATTCTACTGTTTTTTCTTCTTCAAAAATTATGACCAGTTCAAACATCTGCAATGCGAGAATTTTAAATTATATTATAACAAATTTTCTAGAGAAAAAATGGTTTAATTGTATCACAGAATATAGGACAACGATGTTTCAGTACCTACATAAAATATTTTTAATTAAGTCTATTTTGAAAAAAACTGCCAATAAAAACAAAATTGAAAACGCAGAAAATCGATTTTTGGTAGAATCAGGATTCTATTCTATTCTTTTTACTTTTTGGTAGGTATGATATTGTTCCATATATTTTGATAAAGTAATTAGTGACTAGATTCTGGCAAATATCTCTCTGGTCACTTTTGTTTAATTTTATTTTTGTGTTTAATAAACCAACGTTGTATTATTAATAGATTAAAGAGTTGTATGAATTCATTAACCTAGAGAGGTAAATTTTGAAGACCATATCAGGACCACAACCTAATTTGTTTGGCTAAAAATAATTTTGTACCTCTGGCTTTTGTAACTTGAATTTAAGCTGCAAAGGTCACATATGTAGCTTCAAGGTTGGCAAAAAATTGCCCTTTCTGGGAAAACGCAATCATTTTGAAACGAAGCAAAAAGTAACAATGTGACATCAAAGTTGTTTTTTGAATAATACTTGTGGCATATTTTTCAATGTCTAAGTGCTTCTTGGGAAATAACACCACAGTTTAAAGAAAATTGCTGTATATTCCAAACGTTTCGGGGTCTAGATCAGACCCCGTTGTCAATGGTTAAGAAACTACGGATTAAAAAGGCACAATTCTAAGATGTAAATTAAAATATTGTCAAATAAATAGACAGTGACATCAAAGGTTTGACGCTTTTCCCGATTTTTGTATGTCTTATAAATGGGGCCTGTTTTTCCTGGAAGGCTGAAACACAAAAGTAGGTATATTGTTTGCAATATAAGGAAAAAACAAATTATTGAGTCTGTTTACAGTGGCAAGTATTGCTTAATTTAGGTACATTACACAGATGAGACTATTTTTCGAAATTTATAAGAGTGAACATTATTTTTAAATTCATAAATTAGCAAACAATTGATGGGACTAATCAAATGTGTGTTAGTTAAGGATATCTGATGAATTTAATGCTAATAACGGATTAAGTCAGCGTTGCTGCTTATCTTGTACACTTTCTAAGCCTTTACACTCCCCAATTTGCGGACGATCAAGTTGAATGCGCACGAGATAAAAACGACACTGCGTACATGACCATGAGCCCAAAGGAAGGTTACACGAAATGGGGACTCGAGATGACTATCTAAAAGACTCAACATATGTGTTTAGGAGAAGAACCATCTGATATTGAGCTGGGTGGCAATGGAAAAATAAAAATATGCGATCATTATAAATATTTAGGCGTTATATTCACAAAGGAAGGAACCAAGACATTCGTTTAGAGTAGTTGCAAATTCAAAAGCAAAGTATTCACAAATTGACAGGGTTCGTTCATCCAACATGCACATCAACCCTTAATTTCGTGGAAAACACGTTCCTTCAATGCCGATACGATCTCCTGGATTGTGGAATTTTTTTCTTCAGTTTCGTTTCCTTAATGTCCCCGCAACACGATGACATATTAAATTCCCATCATATCGAAGGTGAAGTAAGGATGGAATGCCTCGAAAAAAAGGAATCGGAAACAATTATGCGCATTTTCAAGTGTCATTTCGAGCTCTCGTGGAATTCCGAGCAATAAACATCGTGATGAATATAATAACACAAAATATTCCACTATATTACACCATTCTTTTGTGTTCGGCTCTCCTCCTATCGGTTTTTACTTTTCTCGTTTTCGGTTTGTCGATAAAAATGCGAGTGTATAGGAATATTTTATTTTTGTTTGTCGAAAAAAAATTTCACGCATGCCGAGCGTCGCCGTTTGAACGGTTTGCTCCCGGCGTCCTCGAATGGGCAAAATTTAATTTGGAGGTGGTTGAACCATGCAGGCTCATAAAATGCCTAGTGATTTTTAATAAAGTTAAATAGAAAATAAAATATTTGCTGAACTTGCTTAACCCATTACCAGCTACCGTCATATTTATTGGAACCAACTTTTAGTAAATATAAATGTTATTATAAATCATATAACTAGATAAAGGACATCAAAATTGTTTGAAACATGTGTATACAAGGAAAACTGTAGCATTTTCTGTTTACTGGGATATCACATCATACTTAAGAAAAAAGGCTTTATTCTACAAATCCAAACGTTTCAGGGTTTTATTCTTACTTCATTGTCAATGGCATTAAAATCTGAATAAAATATAAAGAAATTAAAAGCTAGATGATTTTAACAACTACACTCCATTTTACATGACATTTGTTCTTTTTTAGGTATACAAGGTAAAACAAAAAGTTCAAGAACCAACACATTGCCTGCCATGTCAGTCATATATGACCAATGACTACTAATATAAATGGGCCTGCCTGTTTATATTAAAAACGGGTTGAAAGATGCTTGCCGGAAGATAGTAAACAATGACAAACTTCTGTCCATTCTAACCACTAAGAAGTGAATCTAGGTATATGTACGCATTGACTGAACGCCTGAACGACCTTACGCAGCAATAGCGCAAGTTTGCGTATTTACATTTTGATTTGAGGTTAACTTCATAAGTGATAATTTTTAAAGTGTTCTGGGGTTGAAACTTTTTTGAAATCAGTGATTATTTTGTATAATTGTAAAAAAACTATAATAGTGTTATTTCAGTGTTTTACATGTAGGAAAACGGTATATTCGTTTGCCGAATTATCTTCTCACCGATAAGTGTCAGATCATAAACGTGTTACTGAGTAAATAAAACTACATTTTACGTGAAGAAATAAATGTTTTGATAATTATGATTATATATTTGTAATTAAGCCACTAATTGCTTTTGTCATTGTGCACATCTTTTAATAGATTCTAATATATTTAAATTTGTGGATTAGGTACGTAGTTCTATTATTTTGAATCTGAATAACATGCCCTTTGATTTAATGTAGTTTGGACTCTACTGTTGTAGCCGGAATATTTGTAAGCTAAAATATTTGTGGCTCTTTCTATTTTTGTCTCATGTTTCAACCTATTTTTCCTTTGGTCGTGCATGAGAGTGCCGGGTCCATTTATATTAGTAGTCATTGTATATGACTGACGCTTATTTTTTCTAAGAGGCCATGTCGGTCATATATGAGTGACATATTGATTTTTACATCTTGATGGGTAAGTCAAATTTGGATGACACTAGATAGATTTTTATATAGGATTCTAGTAGGGTAGCCTCCAGGGAAACTTCATTATAAATTTTGTGGCCATTGAAGGACAAATAATCTAAAATTGCTGGGAATAAATCTAATTTATTACTTCCAACAAAAAAAATACATTGTAGTAAAAAAATCTAAACTAAGTGTGAATAGTTTTAAAACAATCAAAACACATGAAAGGTTGACCAGGACATGTAGGATAATAGGTCACTTTCTGAATTTTTTACAATGTTCATCTCTTTTTGTAGAAAATGCATGACCACTCTTGTTTATAGGTGGTTTAAGTTGTAGTAGATCTTGAACCAGTTGTTTTCGGAAGATGCGTATAGTCATTTTATTGGTTGTACACATTTTCATTATCAAGTAGGTAGGCTGTATAATGCCTAGAAGATACTCCATGGCTAGTTTTCTATACCAGTTAACACATTTCCTAAAAGTTGTGGCATAGGATGATATCTGATTAGATGATTCAATACCAGCTTTTCCTTTGTTGTAAGCTACAACTATTTCTGGTTTCACTTTTGGTCATTTAGTCTTCTGCTTACTGGTTGAACGTTTCGATGGTTTATTGGTTTCTATATTCATTTGAGAAGAATGTATGGTGGACAGTAACTTGACATCACATGTTCCACGCGTCATACATTTATGACTGACATGACGTCTTCTAATTGAGTAACGAATTTATGACCTAAAAAAACCTTTTTTTTTCAATAAAACTGTATCTGTCATATAAAAGTGGCATTTTTTTCACAGGAGTGTGGCAAGCAATGTGATAATCAAGCTGCTTTCAAGCTGGAAGAACTTGAAAGAGCTGTTTTACGAATTTATATGTGGTGCTCCTAAAGGGCCCAGATAGTGCATTCGCCAAAAATGCGTTCAACGACTGACATCTAAAGGAAATACCTAAGAAAAGCCTTCTGTTGGTTCAGTGAGAAAGCCTTAAGAACCGTCCCGATATATGGTATACGACTGAATTCTACAGAAATAAACGCAATAAATTGTCTTCATTTAACGGAATTAAGGCATACTTTTAAAGTTTGGTTTTGGGTTGTGTTCTTCTTTGGATAGTATTGTTAAATTTTTGAATTGTTTTTAATTGCCTAGGTCCCAAAAACGTTCACACTTTTTGGATTTCTTGAATTTTCGTTTTACATGTAGATTCTATACAAATATTGTAAATTTCCAAGATAGCTATTTCAAGTTTAAATTTGGTTTTCCAAATTCGGAATACTTATCCTTGCAATTTGGTATTTTCGTTTTGTTGCTATAAGATTAGGAGTTTAAGCTCTAATTTAGCATTGCTGACAGACCGAACCTTATTATTCAAGTAAATCAAATCTATTGAACTATGATTAAAGTAATAAAATAATATGAAAAATCTTTCAATTTCATACAAAGAGGGAGTTTGAGTTTGATTGGTGTATATCCATCAGTTTTTGAGTCATTTGAGTCAACTTGAATAAATTTTGATTTTATAAAAAAATTCTTCATCTTCTTCTTCAGCGGTTGATACCTTCTAGAAGTGTTAGCTATTTAAAATAGCTATGAGAAGGGTAATTAATTCAAAAGAAAATATACAAAGTTAAACTGATTTCCTAATGCATTAACTTATTTTCCTTTCTTCCGTAACCAGACTATATTTACAGCAAGAAGCAGCCTTGAACGTCCAGCTTTTCACTAAATCTAACACTAATAATCACTTCCTGGGCGTCTAAATCACTTTATAAGCGTCTTTGGGAAAATCTAAAACATTTTTAGAGAATTTTTAATATAGAACCTTATCCTAACCTTTAACCTAATGCTAACAAACATGCGACTGCAGCGTCATCTTAGCCGCAAGTCAAAAAATTTATTCCTTAAGTGTGTAACAATAATAAACTTTCATGTGACGCTACTGAGGTCTGTCATTATAGTGTTTGTTTTTTGACTATTGTTGTGCTGTAAAAGCAGAGGCGTCCGATTTTTTACTATACGATATACCAACAACATAGCACAGAATTTCTTAGAATGCATCTGACAGTAAATAAACTCCGTGAAGGTCGAAGGAAATCGACTGTAATTGGAAAAAACAACAACCCATATCTGAATAGACCTGAAAAGAGATTTAGGACTATTGTGTATTCAATTTTACTTGACATTGACATAACTTGACCAAATCCTATCACAGTTCGAAAACTGGATAATCCATATACAACAACTCGCGAAACTGGGATACATTCATGTAAACAGGAGGCTAAACTACCGATTCGAAGTTAAAGGGAACACCGCATTCCAGGAAATACTTCCATTACCTTCATGCTCAAACCCATATACAAATAATTCAAAAGAAAACACTGACTTTAAGCTACTACAATACCTTAAATACCTTGTAAATTTACAAATAAGCTAGTTTAATCAATTAACCTTATTGACCTACATGGACCACATAACAAGATGCTGCAAACTTCGCCAGTTACTACTCATCCAAAGCTCAATCTTTCCCGAAAAGTTCACTAATTCCCAGAAAATAAACTAATATAATTTAAATTAGGACAGTAGGCTGAATAGTTATAATGCAGCCTAAATGCTGTAACAGAAAAAAGAATATTCAAACATCTTACTCAAGCAACCCGTATTTATGAAGTAATTCAAAGTATAGATTTCTAAATGTAATAACAGGATAAATAAATGACATTCACATAATTACTACAAAAGAAAAAATAATGATAACGTTGGATGCTACGACTGAGTTTAGTACAGTTAAAAAATTATAGGTTTTATTTATTGAGCCAGAAGTGGGCCTATGACCAAACGGAAATTATAACATTATAACGATGCTTGAGAAGAGTTACCTTTAATTATAATTCTAGTATGAGGCAGTTTTCGATATTAGCTTTCTTAATAATTGGTGATTGTAATTCTTGAATGTTAATATTTTAATGTAAACTTAAAGACATTGTCTTCCAGTTATTTAACTTACTGTTAAGATAGTTTTACATCAAGATTAAACTAGAAGATTTGTCAACTAAATAATATTAATAAAACTCACATTTGAGCTATGTCAATAAGAAATGTGCATAGTTATTTGAAAAAAAGGCATAACCAAGGCTGAAACTAAAGTATTTAAAGATCTTTTATTGATTTATTATAAAAAGCACTAAGACATGAAACTAAACTAAAACTTGAAACTTGGTAAATTAGTAAACTACGAATAACAAAAACGTATCTAGACGTAAAAGAACATATGCGCAAAGCTCAGTAAACCATATACAGAAGAAATAACTCATTCTTTATCATGTAGTGAAGATATTTCAAGAAATTTTAGATTATGGTTTTTAAGGTTAACTAAAAACATTAAACCGCCCTTTAATAGAATAGTTGGAATAGATGGAGATAGAGATGAGAGAAACAAACTTTTACGAAAGACGGCCACTTCACTTAAATACGTATTATAAGAAGTATACTTATGAAGTTTAGCCAAAATCTACCGATTTTGTTAAATTATGTCCCCCATGTTGAATCTAGTAAATCTGACATCTGATTTGTGATCAACCTTTACGAAAAACCCCATTCCCCAAATTTCTTCCATCATCTTGAATGATGTGATCGCCAAATTCTAAAACCGGATTTGAGATCAGGGCTGACAAAACCCTTATTTTAAGAAATTTAACTGAAATCTGTTGAGTTTTAAAATTTCGTTTGCCATCTTCGATCCGCCCTTTTAAATTTTGTAAATTCGACGCCTGATTCGTGATCAACAACCCCAAAATCTCCATTAACCGAATTAGTTGCAAATCGGTAAAATTTCAAAAATTTGTACACCGTATTGAAATTCTGTAGGTTCGCCAGATTGGAACCGCTATTTTAGATTTTTTATCCAATTGCACCACCTTCTAAAGATAAAAAAAAAGATAAAGGGCTACAATTAGAACCAAGAAATAACCTTATTGGTCGAGATTTTTTAAATAATTTTACATACTTTTTTCCGTACACTAGAGTTTGCTCCAGATTCCGGCCTTCACATTGGATCCGCCATTTTGGACGTATAGTTTCCGAGATAAATGCAAAGATTACTTATATTCTCCAGGACTATAAGACTCAGACAAAATGGTAAACCACAAAGGTATAAAGCTAAATTATTTCCTTCGTATGTTAACAACGGACAAACTTTTGTAGAACGAATCTGTCTATGTAGTTGTTTATTCATAATGCTCATGTTCCAGAACCCAAATTTAAAATAACAAAGTTCAAGAACTATTGTGGAACAGAATAAGACACCGGAGGCAAATAAATTGGATGCTAAATTTTGGGTCTCTAGACATTTCTACTATTGGGCCCCCTAATAAAAATAAACCAACTTCCAAACCGCCAAGAATTCGAGGGTGGTAGCCGTTACTTTGTGATAGTTAATCATGATGATCAAACACAAAAAACGTATTATAGTTTTGACACAGACTTTGTGTCAAAAGACGAAACATAAGTATTGAAAGACAGACAAGATACAAGAAAAAGGTAAACTAATTTAAGAGTTCATATGAATAAATTAAAGGATTAAATGAATGTTAGGTAGCAACTACTGCATTAAAAAATCGAACAAAATATTTCTATTATAATTTTGGAAAACGGTGTCCTGAGTAAAGGAATCTCTTTTTTGATATTTGAATGAGGGGAAATGTTCACTATAACGGGTGATAAAATTTCTTGTAGTCATTCCAACATAAAAACTATTACATTCTGGACAGATTAGCTTATAAACTCCAAATTTACTTTATAATAAGTTACCTTTACTTTTGGGCTTAAAAATAATGTTTGAAAGTTTATTCTGAGATTTGAAACTGACTTTATTGTTATGAAATTTCAATAATTTTGCGACTCTATCACTAACCTTTCCAAAATATGTTAGTGAGACATATCTGAATTGCTCTGTAGGGATAAATGCTTTGATATACTAATTGTTGTTCTTTGCGAAAAATCAATTATTTATTTTAAACAAAGTAAGTTTTTTGTGTTTGCTCATCTTACCGCCAAGGTTAACAAGTGATAATAACAAACACAACCTGAAACTATCGCCATATAAAACTGAAAATTCCATTCCACTATAAAGACCTGGAGTAATAAGGGACCAGATACTGAACCTCTAGGAATACCTAACCAAGCGCTATAATTTCAGCTGGAAAAGGAATAAATAATAGTTGTAAAGGTTTTTAGTTATCACCAGATATCTGGGGTGTGATAAAAAATGATTTGGTAATTTATAATAAACCAGAAAAAATTGCTATTTATCTAAAATACAGGGTTGTCTCTTGGCGACGTCCAAACGATTTCACTACCTAATAATTCAGGTTCACTTTCCCTATCCATCTTTTTCTTAAGACTTCAGTCATCGATTTCTTCGCATCGTGAAAGTTATCAAACGCGCTCCCTGTGGATGTACTCAAAAATTTACAAAAAGGACTCCGTGTAGATATTACACAAAGCCGTCACTTTTCGAGCCCTTTTGTGAAGGTGGCATAAAACTGTAACAAGTGGTGCTTCTGATATGCAGATAATAGAAGGAGACGCTTCTAGTGTGCTAGTTTCGTTCGTAAGTGTCGGCTGCTGAGAAAGCTTCGTTGAAACGTGAAAACTTCGTGCGAAATCGATTAACGTGAAATTGGTTGAAACAAGAAAATGTTTGTATACAGGATACGGAAATTATGAGAGAATAGAAAAACTTTTTTCTGAACTATTAATGACGCTTGAATATTATTTTTCTGAAGATAAACAGAAAGTTTAGACATACCATATGTCCCTCATCATACTTAAGACTAATATTGAGTTTAAAAATGATATTTACTCTATACTTATATGAACAAGTTATTGTTTTGATGGGATCTACAAATAATATCTATAAATAGACAAATGGTAATCCAAATAGAAAGATATTTCTAAAGTTTTCTAGAACTCATGTTGATTTGGTTATTTCAATTTTGACACCACTGTTAAGATAACAAATAGGGTAGATTAAATTTTATAAAATACTTTGCTTACTCTGATAGTCGTATGTATTTATCGACGACTAAATTCATATTTAATTCTTAAATAGGTTAATTGGATCCTATAACGATAAAAATATTAACAAGGGCAATGAATTATGTTCTTTTCAATACCTAGATATCCAGAGATAAGATTAAAAATTAAATCTGTTCTCCCGAAAAGATAGGACTCTGGACTATTTTCGACGTGAATCCAAACGCTGATATCCATATCGTTTACACCATCTCACCACATGTCTCAGAACAAGTCGATGGTGGGGCCGTGGGATACCCTCTCAGTCCAGTCAATTTCTATATGGAGATTTTGGAATACTCTTTTACAACACTTTGTTGGTTTCGTTAAGTTGAAGACACCTTAGTTGTATGGAGCCATGGGGAAGAATCGTTAATTGAATTTACACGCCATTTGACCAGTGTTCATCGAAAACCCACCCACAGAAACAGACACCTCCATAAATACTTCAATCACCACTCTAAACAAGGAGGACTGTAAGTAAGACTTTCGAGGATAGGGCAGCCAGAATCCGTTATTTAGATTCTGCGTTTGAGTCTAATGATTCCTCTAACCATGAGATCAGAAAGGTCTTTACACAAAACCACAATAAAAACAAATAAATTCTTGTTTTTAAACCTACATATTCTCCGATCTTAAAAAAATTCTAGTCACTCTGTAGATACCAGGTGTGTATAGAACACCTTGTTCAACTCTACATCGCTGTATATATCGGTACTATACCCCGTAGCATCAAAACAGGGGTATATGAATATAACCCATCTGACCACTTCATACAGTGTCCACCACACTCCACAAGTATTGTCGTCTCCAGTCAACCTAAAAAATGCTGAAGACCTTATTTTGACACTTGCAGTTCTTCTCCCATGCTGTATTAGTTGTTCAGCCAGTTCAATGAGGAAAGGTAAAAAGGCCGTCTTTTTGGAATATAAATCAGTACAGGTATGTTGTCTGTAGGATCTACACCAATGATTTTTTGTTATAGAATTGGATTAATTTGGGCCAGTAAATCTTTAGTAGTAATAAAAAGTCACTGGGTTAGAAGCTACTTTGAACTGTGATTCACCGCCTTCTAGATACCCTCTAAATATAGGAACATTTTGTGCATTTTTTATAATAGTAGGACAGGAAAGCGATTCTATGTACCGAACATTGCTACATGATCGAGTAGTGTATTGTGTGTCGGTAATGCTGAAGTGCATTTAAAGTGGGGAAAATATATTCTATTACACCCAATTATATATAGACCGTCAGCTGGTGACAGATGTTGGTACAAAATTTTCTCACTTCTACCTCGAAATCGGAAAATTAGTTGTATTTTCTTTCGAACATCGGTCATTTTTGGGGGTGACTATAATACTTAACAATCAATCTAACATGGCACAATTAAAGAAAAACGTTCAAACAAATTCACTTATAGTATCTCTAAATATAATATTATAATCAAAAATATTGGGAAACTGCATCATTACTGAGACATTAAGGTCATGAAAGAAATCAACAAAAATTCCGAAAGATGAATCATAAATTAATGTACTTTACTAGAACTGGATATATCAGAAGTGGGGCAATATGAAAAACAGGTGTGTTATCTCGTTATAAATAAAGTAAGATTTCGGAAATATTGAATTTCTATAAGCCTACCTATAATTTGCGTTTGAATGAATGAAATCATAGACTTGCCATTCGGTTTTCAATTGCTTTAAGAAAAATGATGGTGAAGTCTAATGTGATGATGAAGTTTTGTGTACTAGTCATAGAAATTTGTCTTTGACAAATTGATTAATGCTCAAGAACATAACACTCAAAATCGACAACATAGTTATATTAATAATACATGATGTCTAAACTAGCCTACGATAAAGACATCATTCTAATTAAATATCCCATCGAATAATTTCTAATCTCCTGCTTCTGATACGATTATTTATATCCGTTTGTGACACGGTGAGAAAAAATAACACACACATACATAATGCGGAATTTACAAACAAACCGATTTGAATTCTAACACTTTTCAGATAAATATGCAAATCGAGATTAACCAGCTTTATCTGAAACATGATCGACTAGTTTTTTTTATCGTCCTCTCTTCCATTTCCAAACAGATTCTCATCGCGATCTGCGTATAATTAAATTATCTGATTTGAATTTCAAATAGATATCTTCCTGTCAACTGTCACCCAAAAAAAAGGCGAATTCGAAAATTGGATGCACGTTTTCGGTTTTAAAATCCGGCCAGTGTGAACGTGTACATCAAAAAGGAACAAAAAATCAGCTGCTGTGAACAATTTTTTAATTGACCGTGTACAGTTAATCGATTTTCACACCGTTTTGTCTTTTTGTTGGGCTCACACACTGCCAGCGGTGTCAACCAAAAATTAGTTCGGAGTATTTCGGGAACGACGTGGTGTACGGTTCCTATTAGGAGCGCTTTGGCTCATTTAATTTTTCTAGATTATGTTTTGTGTGGGCTAATTAGTCTTGGCTTCCGAAATGTTTTAAAATAAAATACAAATCACTGGAGTTAATTGAGCGCTAAATTTACAAAAAACAATAGTCAGTAGAGATGGCGAACGGAAACGTATAAGTGGAACAAAGTAATTTGTGTACGAGGGTAGTACCAGAAATTGTAGAACATCGGAAGAAGAAAATGCGATGACAGAAGCATCTAACACTAACACACCAACATGATGATGAGGTAAATCACGTCGAAATTACAGAGGAATTTATCTGTGATGTTGATGCCTACAAGTATTGCCCTGTTTTGGGTGCTATACTTTTACTGTCCCCTCTTTTAATATTCATACTTATATGTTCCAATCTGAATACATTCATTTAATTTTCTGGTGTATCTGAATATTTCCTTATCCTCACAAACTAGCACTGTATAAATTCATGGTTCACAGGGCTTATACATTGCTTCTTTCAGAGAGTAATTAAAAACATGAACTGTAAAATGTGAAATTAATAACTTATAACAATGGCTGCACCAAAAGTTGATTAATAAACTAATCTACCAAAAAGAACAATAATTAGTTCAATGATTAATTTGTCCTACTGTTTTGATTTTTGACGAACCATCAAAACAAGTATCCGTCACATGTTTTGGAAATTTGAGCCACAGAATTGCCAAAATATTGTTCACAAAGAACATTAAAGTCACAATACAAACACAGTAATCTTTTATTTCTGGAGTTTTTAAGCATTTTTGTTCCGAAAGCAATAGTTTCTATGTGGATATGAAGAAATTTTACCACCCGCTACGATGAAGATTTTCATTCATTTAGCACTTAAAAAACAAAGTCAACATTGCCAAATGATTGCTTACAAACAGGCCATTCCTTCCCGAATTTGCTTTTAAATGACCAGCTAGATTCGCAAAAAGTGTCCCGTTCCATACCCAAAATTTCATATTATTATAATATTATTCAAAGTAATATGTAATTAATACCTATAGTATGTTGATAAGTATTGTAAAAATTCAATAGTATTTAATTCATTCATTAGTTTGTTCCTATTTGATAATGGCATTGTCATTTTATAGACGCGAGATGTATGACCGACATTTAGGATTTTCGAAAGAAATAGCACACAGAGGTTCCGAATCTGGAGCCGTTCCGTGTAATTGCTGTTCTCTCTTAGCTCCTAGGACAGAATGTCACGATAAAATTTTTTCAGGTTACTTCACCTGTCAGAGATATTGAATACTCTCTAGGAGTTAAGAATGAACAGCAATTACACGGAACGGCTCCAAATTCGGATATCTGAAAATGTTTTTGAGTACCTTAATGTCTGTCATTCGAAGGCTAGCCTGTTTTTCTTTCTAGAGCTTAAGTTTTAGGTATTGACTAGTCTAACACACGTTTTAATCATTTTAATAACACAAAAGCGTATAACTTTGTAAAAGTGTGGAAGTTTAATGGTTAGATCTGTTGTCTTTTGAGTCCACTGGGTAATCTTTTGCTAAAGCTTTTGAGTACCCTGTTTTTCTGCCTGTTAAGGACTTTTTGCAAGTACAGGCAGTATCCAGGATAGTACTTTATACATATCTACTGTGTATAAACTAGAAATGCTAAGCAAATTAACTTATTTGTTTTGTGGTTATTTACGACAACAATGAACCATTTCATTTTTCTGATTAAAGGTGTCCAATTTTCAACAAATAATAAAAATAAGCATTTCAAGGCTTAAATTTCTCAATAAGATGAATTACTTTATTTTTTTAAGTGTGGTTTGGTATTATTTTTTTCTGGTTGTTTATTTTGTTTGAAGGTCTTATAACCTTAAGATATGGTGTGGTGTTAACCTGGACGGAGTATATGTTTTTGGATGAATATACCTATTTTAATTAAAAATAAATTGTGTAGTTCAATATTTTCCTAAAGTACCCACAGTATAAGAAATTGAAAATAATAAATGCACAAGGTAGATTTAATTTATCAACAACTTTTCTTAGTAACCCTAAGACTTCTTGAATCTCTTAACAATACCTTATAAAAAGCCGTTTGAATTTTTACTCAGAATATTATGACAAATAAAATTAAGATATTAAACCCTATAAGATACTATAGACATACAGATATAGATAGCAACTAGAAACATACTTGAAGTATTTTACATATTTTTGATAATTTTTTGTTTACATAATATATGTCTATTTACATCAAAATCTCATCTGTTCTCAGATGGAGTGTTATTCTTTCCCTTAGATTTACAACTGCATAAATATTTTGAAATATGGCTAATAAGTCTATTGTCTTTCGTAATAAGTTTATATGGTCTATGCCATTTTGTGAATTAGAAACTTTCTGTAATATCAAAGGATTGCCCCCTAATACAGAATATGCCAGCAATTGTGCAGCAGATAAGAATCGAAATTAAAATTCCTGATTCCTAACCTCTGCTTGACTTGTTTCTTATATCTTAAATTTTAACTTACTCAGCACTAAGAGGTATTTGAAGCACCACTGGAGAGACTAAAAAGTTTTGACTATATACTAGGTAAAAAGGGAAGTTGGGTAAAATTTAAACAAAAAATTTACTAGTTGTTTACAAGAAATGTATACCTAAGATAAAAATATTTCACACACTAGAGGAATGACTACGAAACTGTATTCACTCTCCTAGTATTAGTTGGATCAATGTGAACATTATGAAAAATGTTATAAACAAACAAGTTTTTAGCTGCGGTTATACTTATTAGTATTCGTACAAGCGGTATGGCCCTGATTATAATTTATTGTATTCATGATACAGTGTACAGAATCTACAATTTAATTTTTTTTTATTTGGTAACTGACGTAGTTGTATGTTTAATAAATACGCGAAAAGTCTAAGTCTTGTGAAATCATATGTTTTCAGAAGCTGTTCTGACCCTACGGTGGCTACATAGTTATTAATAAACGGGGATTTTGAGGATTTGCATAGTTTATTAAGGGCACCTCAAGGATCAAGAACGAACTTTGCAAATTACTTTAGAAATTGACCAACGTCATAAATAAAAACACTGCTTATTTTTCAAAACACCGATTCACAGAAAACCAACTCATGATATCGTCTAACTGCAGTAAAAAGATGTGCTGTTAAGTAAGGTGATAAAAAATAGTATAAAACAACTATCCTAAAAAATTCATTAGGAATCCAAACTAAATAATGTGGATATCAAAAACAACCACAACTACTATCTCTAATTTTCGGGTTTATTAGAAAGAAGTTAGGGAAAGTAGGAAAACAAAAAAAGTTTTTACCGTTTTTTCTAAAAAAAACGGTATTAAGCTACGATCTTAAAAAATATATGGGATCACTTAGGAATTCCCCTTAACAGAATCCAGTTCAAACGATCTAAATCTTTTAGCCATTTTCGAGTTGTCGCTAAACACATAAAAATAAATATATAGAGACGAATTGAGAACCTCCTTTTGTTTGAAAACGGTTGAAAATATACCTACTTAAACCTTAAATTTTCAAAACTTAAACTACATCTCATAACAAAATATACTCAAAAAATACAGTTTTAAAGTTACTGTCGGGTATAATAAGTTATATATTGGAGCAACATGTATGTCCTTGAATGTACGAATAAGTGAACATACTAACACAAAAAGTATAGTATGATTTTGAATGTCAAAAAGGTGTAAATCATCAAATGAAAACGTGTGAAAAATTGTGAACAACTTTGTAGATATTCTAGAAAATACAAAACTCTTTAATAAAGTTAAAAATCAATTTTCATATTAAAAATCCCGTAACATATATATAGTAAATCATTTAAAATTAAAACATCACCATCTCTATTTCTGAGTAAGTTAACATTTAAACATCTTTAATAATTAAAAGCTCTTATACATCCTAGACGAACCCAAACATCATTAAATTATGACTTCGTAGACCTCCTCAGGACATTTTTGACATCAAATTACGAAACCAAAATCGGGCGATCATTAAAAACTTTTGACGTATTCAATAATCAAAACGTTGGTTTTTCTCGTTGTTGATTTTTTTCCATTAGTTTCTCACAAGATTTATGACTTCCATCCTATTTTCTATAATGATATACTGTCTAGTTTTCGAGGTGAGAGACAGGTGGTGTGGTCCTAATATCCTAAGGACCGCACACATTTTCCGCACTCCATCTACAAAAACCAACAGAAAATTTCGGGCATAAAAACCAATAATAACATGTTAGCTTTAAACACATCATCACCAAGTTTTGTTGTGTTTCCTTTAACGATCTGGTTGCTGCGAGAGAGAGAGAGAAAAGAAAGAGTGTCCTCGATGCATCTTATAACATGTATCAATAGGGTATAATTTTGTCTTTATCATTCTGAGACTGAGGTAGGTACAGTCGCACAAGTGAATCTTCCCATCATTGAAGACGTCGAGTTGAACGCGTTTTTGTCTGGTCGATCTCGTAGGTTGTTATTATGATATACTTGTTAGTTAACAACATTGTTACTGCCTCAATGGTCTAGATGGGCAGGTGAGGCCAAGGTTGGTTCATCTTTTAATGGTAGTTGAATTATACCACCTCGACCCAGCTAACTTCTTGGTGTAGACCACTATAATTTGTGAGTGTGTGGTGTATTTTCCTTTCCCGTCGAAATCAAGTCATCTAGTGGATTTGTGGATTTATCTTGAAGCTAATAAGGTGTTTTGTTTTTTTAATGATCGGCTTTGGGAGAATTTTTTATTGCTCATTGTTTATTATGATATCGAAAACGGCTTACAGTTATTATCGATGATAATTTATAGATTGATGAATACGTTCAAACCTAAAGGGGATTTAATTACTGGTCTTGGCAATTTTTAAAAACTTTGTTTATTCAGTAGTTTCACTTTACTTTCAGTTGACCGTTAAAGATATAAATCATAAGTCTACGGTGTAAGATTTATTACTAATTTGTTTTTTTTTAATTTATCTTTTAACTTAAAACTCTGCATCCATGAGAGTTTTAGTAAATTACCCTTAGCCGCAACATTTTATCTTTAACAATAGTATCGAGTTTCGAATAGAAATAGAAATAGCGCATGTCATTCACGTATGGCAAAACCAATGTGCAGGTTAACAGTTTGGCCTATTGGGTTGTATATTAAATAAATGTGTTGCCTATCTGCCGAGTGTCCACATTTTTTACAGCTAAGTGAGCGAATAAATATATTACAAAGCGTACTGAGAAAGTACATTTACGCATTTTGGACTGTTCCGAAAATAAGTCAAAGATAGGAACTTTCGAAAGTACTTTATCAAATTTGAAGTTTTGGTCAAGGTTATCATACCATGGAAATCAACAGACATTTGTATTACTCACGAGTTGCAAGGACGTTGCTAGAGATCGTAGGTTTTGGCTTTTAGAAGGCTGGAAATCGACAGTTATAAGGTCTATGTCCTCAAGAAATGTCTAAGGGGGCAGCTGCCTGGTGACTTCCTTGACAAATTTTAGTTTAGCTCTTGGCCTCAATATAAACCGAGAGAGTCAATAGAGAATCCAAAGCTAATTACAAATTCTAAGTACCTTGTTACTAATTTTACTTTTCAAAGCTTTTGAATGTAAGATAACATATTGTTTCTGAACTGAATATTTAACGTAGTAATTTCCGTGTTAGAAATCAAAATACGACAAATTTGAGAACTAACTACACTTTTACGATATTTTTTTTAAAACTTTTTTGCGTACATATTTGTGATTTTTTCATGAAATATTTAATCACAACGTGTACACTGAAACATACAGCAATTTTTAGATTTTAAAAACCATGTTAATAGTTACCAAGAGCTACAAAAGTATTATCAAATGAAGACATAAGTAAAAAAATTAGTTTTTTTTCTGGATTGATATTAGTTATAAACAAGACAAAGAAATATGTACGTTAACAAAGACAAAAGTATGAAAAATATTATTTTTAGATTTGTATAAGATTAACGATTTAGGACCATTTGCATGGCAGTTGTTTGGCTGATGAGCATTAAGCATGAAGTCATTAACAGTTAAAATGTGCTATTGGTTTATGCAAAATACAAATAGCAGTAACCAATTTCAACAAAAGAGAGTAGAATTAATTAGAGTGAGATTTTAATAACAGGTTAAACTTTACTATAGCCCAAAAATTTTGTATATTTCCCAGAATTTATAAAATAAATAAGAGTTCATAGTTAAACCAGATTAAGTCAGGCCTGATAAATTGCTTTTGAATTTTAAATAATTTTGTTAATAAAAGAAAATATAATACTGTCCTCATTACATTTACCAAGTCTTAGGTTCAAAGTTTATAAATATCATTCCCATTTATATTTGACAACGTATTGTACCATTTAGCAGCTCTCCACCTTCAGATAAGCCAAGATAAACGTATGCCAGTCCAAGAAGTGTATATCAAAACTTCATTTTACTGTACTAAGGCTGTACTAAACAAAGAGTCTGACATCTGATCTTAAGATTTAACTAAAAAGTGTGAACTACTGATTACTAACTACTGTGACCTCTACTCCATAGACAGACCCTCAAAAAGAATAATATCTACAGATCAGAGGAAAGTACAAGGTCATAAACTCACCATGCTATCTGAAGTGCAGCTCTTGGGCAGACCCACATTATTCATACAGATCCATATTATATATGACCTTAAGTACGGTCTACCATTTGATCTTATGAGTCATCCAAAAGTGTGAACAGAGAGGTACTAATAAACGGACAAAATTCCATTGGCAAAACTCAAACGAGCTATATCTTTAGTAGCATCTATCCGAAAGGCATCACATGGACAAAACCATATTAATTATATAAATCATCTTTCCTCTCACAAGAACTACTAATAGAACTCTATTTGTTGTTTAATTTTAGTTTTCACTTCCACTCATGCAAACTATATCGACACAAATCACATTAATTGTTTATTTTCAATAAAATTACAGTAAACAAAAAATCTCTTTTTGCAATACGTCTTCATTCTTCATAACATTACGTTACATGGCTTGCTTCAATTTTTTTTCCCCACCAGAAAATATTCACAAACTATGATAACTCATATGAAAATTTAACACAAGTCTCATTGTTTGTGAGAATATCCAAACAGCGAAATCTATACTTACATTCAAATTGTTAGATTTATATGGGCTTTACCTCAACTATTTGACAGATGAAAGAATTTTATTTTCCACAAAAGAACTTATTGCAGGGAAAATAAAATCGGGGTCACAATAGTAGTTATCGGTTGCATTTGGTCAACATAATTATTGAAGATAATGATAATCTATATATAAATAGGCAAAGACAAAACGGTTCGGTATCATTTTCTCCTCTGTCCCTCAACCGATTTTCTTTATTAAAGGCCTTCAGTGCAGAATGCTTAATTTTTTTTAATAGCTTTATTCATTAAATAAAGTAAAATAAAAATTCATAATTTTTGTGCACACTCTCAATGCCAAACAGTGCCGCCAGATTGCAAGGAGAGAAAAATGTAAAATCGATTGACTCAGAAACAAACTAAATTAAACAAAAAACTAACAAATTTTGATCGCTTCCCAAAGTTATTCCCATTATTACGGCTATTCAGATCTCTGAAATAATTTATATTATATGATAATAACCGTTCATTTGGTTCTCGATAAGTTTGAAACATTAATTCTTTCTAAATTTGTTATTTGATATACCATTCATGCAAAATCCTGCCTGTTAATACAGGGTGAATGACTTTTACCTAAATTGAACAACATATTGAGATTTTAAAGATGTGTATTTTATTCAAGATTTTTATATAGTTATGCAAATGCAAAAGAGATCTATATTTTAACCAATTTTCTTGAGTTTTTTAATTGTCAGTTGACCGTCTTTGGTGATATTTAAAACACGAATCAAACAGCCAAATTTTCCGTTTTTGACATTTATTGTCCCATCTATTCTATAATAGCTGAACTATAGCCATTAAACTTTCCACTGCTGGAGGACAAAATTATTTCTTATATTTTCAAATAACTGAAAACAAGGTTTTTCATAAATTGCTGTTTTTATTAACGTTTTGAACTCTCGAAGTGTATTTGTATTTTAAATGTATTCAATAATAGTATGATGGCATGAAAATTTGTACATTCTTTTGTATTCAAGAACAGAAGATTTTTTTTCAACTACTTCTTACTGTGGTATGGTAACTGTTAGACAGTGCCTTTATTTTCCATTGTTTTAACCATGTACCAATCTCATCTAGATGTCTTTAAAGATTAAAAACAGCAGATCTGGGATTATCTTATTTTGTGAAAATTGCTGTATCATCGGCAAAAGTTCCTGTGGTAGTGCTGTTAGAATTTGATATGTCTGATGTGAACAGTACGCAGAGGAGAGGGCCCAAAATGCTGCCTTGTGGTACTCCTTACTGAATAAGATTTTTTGATTTTGCTTATTGAATAAGCCCTAAGGCAACAAAATTGAAATTATTATCCTTTGCGAAATAGTTTTTTACTTAATTATAATGATTACTTTTATGTTTTTTTTTTGGACACTAAAATCGAAATAAAACGACGTATATTGAAGGAAAACCAAACGTTTCAAAGTCTATTCTGACTTTGTTGTCAATGGCTTTATTTATTGATGTAAATTGCAAAATGAAAATTTGATTTATGCCATTTTGCAATTTACATCAATAAATAAAGCCATTGACAACGAAGACAGAATAGACTTTGAAACGTTTGGTTTTCCTTAAATATACGTCGTTTTATTTCAATTGTGGTGTTATTGCCAAAAAAACATAAAAGTAATCAAGAAAATGCCTCAAACAACGTTTAGAAGACAATTATAATGATGTTGAACTATTGTGTATATGTACATAAAAAAGTGTATAATAGTAGAAAAAATTATATAGGTATATTATCCATAAGTTTTTAACAAAAATTTTGGTCGAATTTCGACCACTAGGCGATCCTAGTAATAACAATGGCATGTGAGAGGCAAAATATAGTAGCCATATTTCCTACAGAAAGATTGCAAAGGCAATGAAAGTCTCCATCAATAAAGAACGTCTCAACTTTATTACTTTTATTATGTCAAAGAGAGTAATTTATTTAAAAAATTCAATTCTCTAAATGTTCCAGCTATTGGAAAATACGGCAATTTTCTCAGAGCTTTTTTTGAACATTTTTCTTGGTATTCTTCTAACTCGTTGTTTGTGTTCTATAGACAAATTAGTATTATGGCAAACTAAACATACCATTCATTCTATCATGAAGTAACATTTATAATTTCATTCATTTAAACGAACTCTTATCACACCACCGATCGAACAATCCAAAACAAAACACACAATGAAGAAAAAGCAAACATCCGATTCGAATGCATATAAATTTATCCGTTGCCTTGTTGGCATCAAGGAGGCGTGTAAAAATGCCAAACCAATAAATCAACAGCTTTCAACGTTCACTTGTTTTACTTGCCACCAACATAGTATTTTTACTTAAACATATATTACGCGTCAATGCGAATACCCATGTTGTAGAGAAAGGACGAAGTGGTATGGCATTGTGGGCAATCGGGTACTGAGAAGACGGTAGGGTTATGCCGTTTCTATGACAGCGCCTGGAGCTAGGCGAGAGAGAGATAATACTGGGGTAAGCGCATCTAGAAGGCGCCTAAAGAAGACATAAGAGAACTATCTCGTGGCACGCTAGGATTTTTCATACGTGAGGAGGGTTTGTAACAGTGATGGACTTTGGACGATCAGAAGCTTTACGGCAGAAGCTTGTACAACATGACCTATAGAATAGAATATGGTCTATCACACTATCATGGTAGCAGGAAGTTTGTGCTAGAATAGTTCTATGTTCTGTGATTAAATTTACAATCAAGAGAATGTAAAAATGCTATCGTCTTGGTGTTCGGCTATTTACTTTCAAACGCTTCAATACTCAAAAATTTATAGTTACACTGGAGTCGTTTACGGAAAAGCGATGCCTTTTTATCTGTTATTTTGCCTGTTCATTGGGGTTTTCTCTCTTCACAATTTTTTCCTGCAACAGATAAGTATTTAAAATCGTATTTCGAGAACAAAGTGTAGTAACTCAATTTCGTAAAATTGCCCGGATTACTGTCCCTACAGAAATTCTTCCTCACAGTTATTCTGAGAGATTCTGAGATGTCTTAAAATGATCAACCAATATTCCTGTATATAAATAGTGTATTGTATATTGTATTATACTTATCTGTTTGGAGACGTTTCAACTCCGACTCTGGAGTCGTTGTCAATCGTTTTGTTGAGTCTTTTGAGGTATTTTCAAAAAAATTTCGCACTGATGTGGATTTTGTTGTTTGTCAAAAAATTTTGACATTGACAATATATCATTTGGCGATCACTTGATACTGAGGGTACCATTTTTTGATCTTCTAACAATAGATCTCTCCAGCTCAAATGAAGGTCGATTTTCGTATTGTTTATCATCATACAACTGGCTTCTTGAGGTTTCCTTTTTTTAAATTTTCCTCTTTCAACGAGATCTGTTTTATTTTAATCTATTCTATGGCTTCCGGTGCTGAATACATGTTTGGCCAAATTTAATTTGTCCACATGTCTTCTTGAAATGTTATATATGTGTTCTTTTTTCCTTACTTCTAAAGGTCTTGAAGTGTCACCAGTATAACTATGGCCACAGTCACACACAAACTGTACACACAATTTTTGGAATTTTGAGTTCGTTAAATGGTTTGGTATGTGTGAGGATAGAGCGAAATGTATTATTTGTTTTGAAAACAGTTTTAATATCGTATTTTTTTCCTAACTGCTTAATTTTTTCGGATACACCTGGGACGTATGGAATTATATTTATAATTTTGTTTTCTGCTTGAGTTTGGTTGGTATTAGTGGTCTGTTGGTTAAAGGTGTTGGTTTGTTGTTGGGATTTTCTTTCTAGTTGATTTATGTTTTATTTATAAAGCCTTGGGGATATTCATTTTGGAGTAGATGTTCTTTGATAATGTTAACCTCGTCGTTAAATATTTCGATGGATGATGATATGTGTTTTGCTCTATCATATAAGCACTTTACAACAACACCTTTCTTTACATTCAAGGGATGGTTGGAGTTAAAATACAAATATCTATTAGTATTCGTAGGTTTTCGATAAGTGCTTGTACTTATTGTGTTGTTTGTTCTATCTATAAGTACATCAGGATAAGCAAGTTTATGTAAATTTTCCATTTCCATTGTAAATTTTATTGTGGATTCTTGACTATTGATGTAATCTAGGAAGGAGTGCAGTTCTTCAGCACCATACTCCCAAACCACAAAAATGTCATCGACATATCTCTACCACACTTTTGGTTTGTTCTTATAACTGCAAATGAATCTTTCTTCAAAATATGTCATAAATATATTACTGATTATAGGTGACAAAGAAGAACTCATGGCCATACCAAAACCTCCTTCAAATTAAAAATATGTTGTTTTTAAGTAGAGTTCGGCTAGTTCCATTATTGTGTCAATGCTTAATTTTGTTTTGTTGTGTAAGATATTATCTTGTTATAATTTATTTTTTATAATTTGTAATGATTTATCAACAGGTACATTTGTAAAAAGACTGACTATGTCGAAACTTAGTAGTATATCATTTCTGTTGATAATAATGCTTTTTAATTTTGTTAAAAAATCATTCGTGTTTTTTAAATTATATTTAGTAAAAATTTTGATATGTTTTGCAATGGTGAATTTATTCAACCTACAATTAGTCTCATTGGTATTGTGTCTTTATGTATTTTTGGAACTTGATTTGGATTAACCGTTGGTCAGTGGCTTACCCGGAGTGTGAAGGCTATCTGAGTTGATTTTTATAATTGCCTTTATATTTGCTAATAATTAGATCTAATTGTCTTTCAAGATTAAATGCACAGATATTGGATCTGCTTCGTTTGCGAAAATAGCCGTATAATGCGCAACTTCCTATAACAGTTTTGTTAGAAATACGTATGTCTGATGTGCACGTAGAAGGGAGTCCCCAAAATGCTGCTTTGTGGTACTCCTGACTGAATGAGACTGAATATAGATATAAAATCTGTTGTGCAATAGTTTGTTTTACATTGGTGTGTTTATTAAATAAATTTAACAATGTTCCTGCTGTTTTGTAGAGTAGCGATTCCTGAAACCAAACTGATGATCTGGAAACTAGTTATTCGCGGCAGTGTCTTGTTCAATACTTTCTAGCTCGACCCTCTCAGGAAAGTACTAGTGTTGACGGGTACCATCAAGAAACAATATTATGTCTTGCGGTAGTGAGATTATAAACCATCAAATGCGATATTCATAGTTGGTTTAAAAGTGTACGTAACTGGCGAATTCTAACCCGAGAATTGCATTTAATTCTAATAACTCTATTTTATTACATAAGTGTTATGCATACCAGTTCGGACCTGTCCATTATCACCAGCCGAGAATTATGATACTTCCAACGTTTTGTTTGAACAGCTCGCTGAAGTGTGGAATTATGCTTCATTCAGTAAAAGACAAAAATTACGTGTTTCTGTATCTCGCGGCAATGACGAAAAGCCATGCAAGCGATAATTTCATTTTGTCTCTACATTTGTTAGGTCGGAAAAACTGTGAGAAATTATGAAACTTCTAAATAATGATATCACGAATGACACGAACTCGAAAATTAACGCCGAACGACGTAGCCGAATGACATTTACATTAATCATTTGCGTGCTACTTTTTAAATAATGCAATAATGAGATAGATGGTAAACTAAAATACCAACGTGAAGAGGAAATGAGTCTTCAAGTTTTCTGTTTTAAAACGATTAACGGAGTAAGATAAATTCGCAGTCAATCTTTCGCAGGATCTCCAATTTACACCGGCAGCTATTGAACACAAAAAATTGATGAGGAAATTGATTTTGTGATATGCACTTGGATAATAGTGTGATGCTTTTGATAGGTTTAATTAATTTTGGCCAGAAATAATTAGTTCACTTCCTTATTTACGATCCTGACTTTTAATTAATTTATTTACTTGTGTCTTGAAGGTATCGACACAATTTCATGAGCTATTCTGACAAGTTCAAGGTGTAATTCGTAAAATATCGAAACAGTGTAATGCTTACAGGTTGTCTTTGTGTCTGATGACCTAAAATAATAAGGAAGAAAGTCTTATCACAAACAGCAAAGGCCTAGTTTTTCATTATTATATTAGCTCGTCAATTACTGTATCTACACTAGACTGTGTAAAAAAAACACAAAAAAAATTACGAGTAAAAAGTTTGTTTGACACAACAAAAAAATTCTCCTAAAAATTGAGCTTGATATCTCAAAAATTGAGCTGGCGCAAAGGTGGTCTCTTACTCATTTAAAAAACACTGTAAAACATCTGTTTTATTATTTTTAAAATAACTACACTAATAAAATTTGTTAAAAAATTTTGCTTGCCTCACTGTTCTGTAGAAAATTAAATTCTCTACAAAATTGTCTTGATCAATTTTTCTATAATCTCAATACAAGTGAAGTTACATAGCAATTATTTGGAGGAAAAAAATAATTATTGAATTAATAACAGAAAAAAAATATTTCAATTTATCAATTAATTAACTCAATATACTTCATTATTCATAAAAAAAATTTAACATTAGTTCGATATTATAACAAATAAAATTTTACAATTAAATAGAAATTCTTTACAATTATTATAATCACACATTTTTTTGTCACTGTTGACTAGTTGAATTTATAGAACATTGTTTATTGTAGAAAGGGTATAATTTTTATAACTTTTTATATATATTTACTCGTCATTTTTTTTGGCAGTCTAATCTACATGTTTTTGAAGCGAAAACTTCTTCACGAAAGCCCAAACTTACACATATAAAAATAGATGAGCAAAGGAATGAAATGCATAACTTTAAATTTCATTTGTTTTGACACGACTCGACACGACACGATACGACCGACCGACCGACCCACGCCGTATACTGCTTCTATCTTGAAATACCCATCAAATTCAGTCCTCTGTGTAAAAAACATGGAATGGGTAATGTATTAAGAGTCTCTTCTTTTATAGAAAATCAATAATAAATAGGAAATAAACCAATATAACATCCAAGTAATATACAATACTGGCACAAAATTTGCTTTTCGTTCTAATAAGCA
Source organism: Octodonta nipae (assembly GCA_034190945.1). Lineage (NCBI taxonomy): Eukaryota > Metazoa > Arthropoda > Insecta > Coleoptera > Chrysomelidae > Octodonta > Octodonta nipae. The sequence goes on from CM067217.1 coordinate 13,960,339, forward strand.
CTCCAATTCCCTCTTTGTGATATATTAAATTGGAGACATGATATACATCAGAAATTAAAAAGAATACCACAAAAAAAAGCAACTTGTCATTAAATTTTCATATTATCATAGAAGGACACACATTAAGCAAAACATGCCCTTTGTTTACATCGTTTTTTTATCATAATAAACAAAGTACGTTTACCACTCAATAGGAGCACTGATGTATTACTTACAGCCGGAACTTTTATATCCTCTAAATGATGTAATTGAATTAAAGACAAGTGGTCAAGAGTCTAAAGCGCAGGACTGCAAATCCAAAATACGCGGGTTCGAAATCGAGAACAATTATACTTTTTTTTAATAGTATATGATTGTTAATTAAATTCATGTACTATTTTTAATTCACATGAAATAACTAAAACTCATTTTAATATTACATAGAGTAAGAACTTAAAAATTTTATATTTTTGCTACCGTTGAATATATAGGTATATAATTTATTGTTTTGTATAAATGTTATGTGTTTGTAATGATGTTAGTTAAGAACAAAACGAAGTTTTCTTTGACATCTTATATTCTAATAATTATTCAGACGAACAAAAGTATTTAAAAATACTTACTCAATTCCTAAACTTATATTTCTTTGCACATATATGTTGCTTAACTTGTTTTGTTTTTACTTTTCTTTTTGTACATTAAATTGTTGTTAACAATGATACCTTTGCCTTTACATATTCCTAAATGATTCATTTCTTTTACAAGGGAACCATTCAGAAAATGCATAAACAAATCTACCTTAATTTTTCTCTTTATAGAAAGATATTCGTTTCATTTTTATAAATATATTAATATTGTTACTGATACATTTTAGCCACACTAGCTTATAACTAGGTACTTGCCTTTTAATAACGGACGAAAATACCTCCTCAAGACTCTACAATGTTGATCGTAAAATAAAGTTGGACTCTAATTAAAACAAAATTTTAAAAAATTTGAATCAATGAAGTGTTAACTTAGCGAGTATTTCGAGATTTACAAACGCTTTCACTGCCACAATTTTATTTTATAAAGGAACATATTTTAAAGATTATACGGTATTTTTATTTCATCTAGCCCTCAGTGAGTACAGATACTCTTTACATTTCTTAATTTTATGCTCGTTATTAAGTATACTACTCAATCTAGTCACATCAAAGTGAAAATATAATTTATATTTAAAAAAAGAACCTACTTCAGCTGACTTAAAATAAAAACCGTTTAGAAACCGTGTGCAATCAATTTTCAAACAAATCTTCTTTTTTATCAAATTTAAGGTACAACTCTTAAAAATTCTAATTTGTATTTTTTCTATATTTTCCAATTTTTTTAAACTTTTTCTTTGTTTTATTATTTGGACCAGTTTCGATAAGTGTAACTCTAATTTACTCTATATTGCATTCACACTGTATATGCTTCTGTGTATTGGTCAGCCCTACATAACCTATTTATCTATCATTTTCTGAACAACCCTGTACACCTATAATTCAACTCAACACAATATTGCAATGGTCCTGATATATTTAAAACCACCCTGTATAAGTATAAATCCTCTCCACACTATTGACTGTTTCTATTTTTCTAGTGTTTAAATTATTTCTGTATACCAATGATTTTACCTCGCCCCATATGTCGAGTATTCCATTTATAAAACTGCTCATGGTCTACAATATCTAACAAAATTCACCTTTTTGAACCACATTTTATGACTATAATTTTGCTTTACGATTTATTTCAAGCACCCGGTATATGAAACTGCTTCTAAAATTTTTTGAACCCATGTGTATGATTATATTAAACCCTGTCCTGTAATTTAAATATACTAACTGCTTCTTGTTTATGTTTTCAAAGTCATATGAAGTATATGCTCTACGGTCCGTTATTATTGTGCATTTTACTGTACCTGCAAGAGCATTTACTCTAAAGTTCAATATTAAGGACTTTAAAAATGTTTATTTCATAATATGAACTTGGTCAGTACAAAACTGTAATGGCATCTTGGTAACTTGTAACTTCAGCTTTACCGGCTGTGGTTGTTTTTTTTTTAATATCGCAAACAAAGAATACGAATGTTTATTAAAACAAAAAGCAATTGTTGTGCTGGTACTGCATATTAATTGGATGTTATATTGTTTGTTTACTACAATCTATATATAAATAGGCAAAGATAAAACGGTTAGGTAGAATTTTCTCCTCTGTCTCTCAACCAATATTCCTTATTTTCGTTTTGTTTAGTAGCTACTGACGACCTTCAGTGCAGAATGCTAAGATTAATATATAATATTGGTTCATTCATTAAATAAAATATAATAAAAATTTTACTATTTACGTCCATATTGTCAACGTCAAACAAATAATGACAGTGGCGCCAGAGGGTCAAAATTCAAAACATTGAGTAATTATATATGGAGGGAGCGAGCGTTAGATGCTGTTATATGCTTAGAGCATGTACTTCTGGAGGTAGCATGCAATACACAAATGTCGTACCAAGAGTAAAAAGAGGGGCAATAGAGAGAGCAAGGGGCTATCTCACTCGATTGGGAGATGTAGCCAATGAACTGCATACCGTACATAGCTCTTTGGATGCAGCTCTTAATCGAGTGAAATAGCATTTTGACCTCTCTTTCTAGCCTCCGAACGATATTTGTGCATTGCTGGCTACCGCCAGGAAGTACAAGCTCTATGGTTAAATTGGTTGACAGTGACAGGCTAACGCTGCTTCAGACCTTCATGCGAAGACTATCTTGGATAGTTCAGCATAAAGCGTTGTTATTGTTAGTGGTAAAATAGTCAATGTAGTAGATCAGTATTGATTATTCGGACGCGTTGCAGTAACTTTCATATTAAAGATTCTAATTTCAATGTGAATTTAAATATTTGATTAATATATTATTATCACAATCTTCCCGAAGATGTTGTGTAAAATTTGTCAGTCAGCTGACAATAGAGAATGTTGGTCATCTCTTTTCTTTAATATTTATGAACTCGATTGAAACCGCAAATGACGAAAACTTTTAGGTTGCAAAGACTTCCAATTATTATATCGAACATTTTTCCAGGCGCGGTTCCAGCCAAAAATCTTTCATTTGTCAAAAATATTTCGAATACCGATATTTGATTACATTTTTATTTTCTTTTTATTTCAGAAGATTTGGTAATATGAATGAACAATTTTGGACATTACATCTACTTCTCCGATATCTCTACAACTTTATTTCTTATAAAATTATACTTTTTAAAATTTCATGAAATAGGGTCGAATTTCGACCACTGGGCGACCACTAGTTTATTGAATTGCTATAAACGAAGGTACTTTTAATATATAACCTGGTCCCTGTTTTTTAGACAGAAAAATACGTTGTAGATATAGGTGTTTCAAGGTCTAAGAAGACATTTTCTTATATCTAAGTGCCTTTCAACAAGCATACCTATATTTGTTTCTTCTGCAGAAACAGATTCGGCACAAAATATAGTTTTATCCAAAAGTTTGCAGTGGGTCGATTTCTATGCAATCAAGTTGATTAGTTAAATTTCCCAGACTTTTGTAAATTTTTCAAAATTAACACAATGTCTATATGCCTTTCTAACATCGAGTTCAATTGTTTCGCAGTGTATAAAGGCAAAAATAGAAGTAAGAAAGTCGTTCTCAAAAATAAGCACGTCCGTGCTCCTTTTCAAAAAAGTTGCCAACATTTCGCCCCCATTACACACATTTCAAATGTCTCTCCACAAACTTTCTCTCAATTTCTCCCCTTTTTCGAAGATCTTACGTCCCACTCACATGCCCCAGTGAAATATCGTGCGGACGTTTCTCCGCATAACGCGCGTACCCCTGAAAAACTTTTAATACAGCGAAATTTTCGACTTCGACTATACTTAATTCAGCATTTTCGTACGGAATGTACAACGTATAGAGCGGGGTGGTGATAATTAGGCCTGTTCTGAAGACCTCGGCTCTCTTGCACCCTATTACCACTCCAGTCTGTCTTTTCATACAGGGTTAACCTCTTACTTCCCGTTCGTTTCATGTTTTATGTGATATGTGTGCACAGAGCGACCCCGTTTGAGCTGAACGCGCTGGATTTTCAGAGTGCGATAGCAGAGGCGATCTCACTTGCAGACAGAGTGAGAGAATACCTTGTGTACGGGATTTAAAACTGTTAAATGAAATGTTAGGTTGGTATGTTTGGTTTTCTAATTGCTTTCGCGAGATCAGTATTGTTTTTGATAAAATGTTGAATTCGTCACATTCTACAACAATTTGAATTATGAAAAGTGATGGAATTACCTACGGGGTGTTCAGTAGTGAAGCAGAAACAGTAATCATTCGTTAGAAACTACTGATTGACGAGATATGAAATAAACGAATACCGAATATTTCAAGTAATCGTTACTTCTTGTTACACGATACTAATCAGGTATCGGAAGGCTTGAGACAAGCAGGGCATGGAATAATTGACCAGATACTGAAGAAGATAGGACTAGTAATGTGCCGGATATTCGTATCCGTATCCGCATCCCGGGATATCCGAGGGAGAAGAAAAATCCGTATCCATATCCGTATCAGTTAGGTTTGCCAGGATCAGATTACACCATGTGAAGTACCTTTACACGATTAATTTTTGAATTAATTGAAGATAAAATTAATATATAAAATGATTATATATAGGTGATTAACAATATGAGTGAGTAACGATGAAAAACTGTTAAATGTTTTTTTTTGTATGTATGTTACCTGATTTCTTCTCCTGTTGTGAACCGTTTTGAATGAATAGGGTCTTGTTTAATATAGAGTATATATCCGGATTGGTGAAACCTCAAAGTTGGGAAAAGAATTCTATTGGTTAAGCGATAAAATTTGTGAATGAACACATGCGTGCATGAAAATCGACCAATATCACTAACAAATTGGCCGATTTTTCGAAAACTCCTTATGGATGTGTATAGTTTTTTAACGTTTAATATATTAAGGAAGATCCCTAGGTGATTCTGCGAATTGCAACTTGCAGTTTTGCAGAAAATCACTGAAAATTCCAATATTCTTATCAAAAATTTCATCGAAGTGACATAACGGACATTTTGCTCATAAATATTTTAATTCCAACGTAATAGTGCGGGAACTGTAGGCACTAGAAGTTTAATTGCAAATTTGAAAAATTTCTATTTACTTCGCAAGCATATAGGTAGTAAAGCATAGTATTTTCGGCTCCTTAAATCAATGAGTACCAAGCTCGTTTTGTTTGTATAGTAGGCAAATACCTATTTAAATTTTTTTTTTTCCATTTAGCGAAGACGGTGCTTTTGGTGTCAGATTCTCCCGGCCTAATAGAAAATTCAGTGACAACACATGTCAAACCCTAAACTGTTATTTGGTGCATTTATACACAGGGTGTTTATTTATCGCAAACAAAATCACAAAGTAAAGTGATAGAAGGAGTTGCATTTATATGATGATTGAAATATAAGACCCAGTAGAATGAGAGTAGTCCATAGGCAGCCGTATATACAAGAGGGTTGGAATATAGGGTGGAGTGGATGTTTGGTGGTATAAAAATGTTGGAAAAAATGTGGAATTAAAATTATATAGGGTGATTAAAAAACTGTTATATGATGTGGACGTAAACAAATCTTATACAGGATGGTTGAACAATATGCTGTAGTTGAATTATATTTATACAGTGTGATTAAAACATTATTTATTTCATAGCCCATAAGAAGTTGCATAAAGTGTGGAGAGGAATTAATGTTACATTGGACGATAATATAAAATGTTAAAAATGAAATAACTTATGGGGTAGCCCACAAGAGTTATATACGATGGTTGAAATATAGGACGGATTTGACTCCGTAAATATGGGATGGATTCTACTCCGTCCTATAATTTACAGAAGATAGCTAACAAATTTATTCTTTTACCGTGGGCCGTCTTATGTCCAGGATAGTTGGTATATAGGGTGAAGTGGAATTATCTATAGTTATACAGGATTGTCAAAAAAGTTGAAAAAAGGTGACATGGTGTGGTCCATAAAGCATTAATATATTTTGGACTTATTATGTCAACGCTAACTAGTACATTTTGTTCGTAAACATTTAATTGTTAATTTAAATGAAAATGTATCATTGTGGAATGTTGAGGCTTTCGATGTTCCCTGGTCCTGTCTATTAAGGTTATACATAAAAAATAAAAAATATAGAATGAAACTACCTAACTAGCTAACTACCTAAGTTCAAAAATCTAAAAAGTTGAGAATAAAACATTTAATATATATATATATATATATATATATATATATATATAACCGAGTTCCACCTATAACTGAAAATCTGAAAATAATTATTACAAAACATAAATAACACACTCAATGTTGTTAGGTACCTACCCAGAAAGTAAAAAACGTAAACATTAAAAGGTGCTCATTCTGTACAAATTAATTGCCTAGCAATCTAATATATTGTTGAAGTCTGTGCCAAGCAACAACTAAGTTTGATGAACTAGTAGATCAGTACGCAATGCAGGATTTTAGATTTGTGATGAAATGTGAATGCAGGGTTGCCAGATTGGCGAAAGATCTAAACCTTTGTCGCGGTTGAAATTCTTGAGATTTTTGCGATTTCAATGGCTTCTCGCAATTTTCTGGTAAAATAATACGGGGATTTGACCACGATAGAGGAGCTGTCAAAGAGGATTTGGTGGCCCGTTTCGTAATAATGTTCAGCTACACCGGAAACGTTTGTGCTAACATAGACGGGTGTTTATAGATCGACCTGCTTCACCGATGTATACTGCCCCACACGAGCATGGGATGGAATAAACACCCTTGGATGAAAGAGGATTTTGTTTACCCTTTGGAGAGGGTAACACTTGTCAGATTTTGGATAGTGGTTTGTGAACTGTTTTCACTTCGTGCTTATGGACAAGCTTCCCAATCCTATCCGTGACCTTGCTGTTATATGGCAAATTTGCAACTGATGTATTAGGTAACAATTCTTTCTTAGGAAGGGGATGTTGGTGACGCGAAATGGAATTGCGAATCTCTCGTTTTTTAGTAGACTACCCAAGCTAATTCCCTTCTCAAACTTTTGGGTTCGGAAATTGATATAGATCGATGCACCCGGGAGTTCACGACTGACTGTTTCTGAGATGGATGATGATGGGAACGGGCCTCATCAAACCAAACACATCTATTGGTGTGTGTTGGTTTTCTGTATACAAAGTGGCCCAGGTTTCACGAATGCCAAATGGTAGCCTGGGCCACTCTGTATAAAGAAAACCAACACACACCGACAGATATCTGCACGCCCGTTCCCATCATCCATCTCAGAAACAGTTAGTCGTGGTACATCGGAAAAAGCTATATATCAATCAGCTATAACCTGTTTAAATACTCAAATTAAATTTTAATAAAAGCAAACATTTACCGACATTCTAAAATTCATTACAACTGAATTATCCCAAAAACACAATACAAAAGTTCTTGCCAAACTATCTTGAAACTCCAAAATCCAGACAAAATTCATAAGGAATTTTTGGCACATTTGATTTCATGTAACTTACAATCAACCCCTTCCACCTAGTATATGCTCGATTTATTTACCTAATAATGTAATCATCCTAACAATTGTTGACAGGCGGAATTTGTAACAAATCTCGATAAACGAGTATAAATAAAACTTAATCTTTCATTTAAACGTTCCCACCTAAACGAAGTCAAACAGCTTGTAACCGGACCTATTACGAGTCACATAAATACTCTTGGCATTCGAAATTTTTTCCACATTTCGAGCATTTTTTCCGAATTCACCGATAGACGAGTGGCTTTTCAAAATTCTTCAAACGATAGCAGTCTTCCACGAATCGGCATTTATATATGAGTGTCATGTCTAAAGGCGAAGGCATTAACACCTTGATCGCCGATTTAAAATTCATATTAAGTGAATATGTAAGTATGCAAAATAGCGGAGGTGATATAATTAATGAATTGTGTATCATTAGACATTGAATATGGGTAGTAGTTGATGCTATACTTTGTATAATGATGACATAAATTACTGTTACTATTTACTACACATCGATTTGCATTGATACGGGAACATTTCTTTCAAATGAAGAATATTTGTGTGCCATTCCAAGTCAACGCAGCAGTAATTGGTTGGTCCCAACAGGAAATCGTAAACATGTAACTGACAGCTCTGAGAGTTGCACGTCGAAAATTGCCAATTTTGGGTTGCTTGATGGAATAATTGAATTCCTGACAAGATAAGCTCATACTTTAGTGCTAATAATAAAACAGTAGCTGTAAAAAAATTATTTTGTCTGAAAATTCCAAGCAATTATTAATCCAAGCAGATAAAGGAAGTACAGGCTCAAACAACGTCGTAAATGTTCTGTTTGTTTATTAAGATGTTCTCGACGATTTTGGAACAATTATGAACTTTCAAAATATAATAAGGCTGAGAATTTTTCAAATATTATTTGTGGAGTATCTATGGGCAAATTATACCTAACACTTCAGAAGCTCGAAGGCTACATGCTGAAAGGATCTTCAAGTTTATTAACTCACAACATACTTCAGTACCTTGTCAAGAACTGGTAGGTTGAGGCCTTTTTCAGGGGAGATTGTTGGCAGGTTTTTGGTCTAGGGCAGATCTCAGAAACTACAGAAGATCCGATTATGTTTAATTGGGTGCAAAATTGCGTAATTGAGTGTTTGAAGTAATACCAATTTTAAATTAAAATTTTGTGAATACTTACAAAGATATCCGGAAGAATGGAACATGGAGATTTTTTTGTAGCCTTAATTGACGATGTAAGGCAAAACCAATAACACATATTCATTGCCAAGTTGTTTCAACTATACGATGACCTTTATAGATTTGCCATCCGACTTTTCTCGTTTTTTTGAGACTATCATCAACTTGTTTTTCATTAGATTTTTCCACAGAAAAATAGTGCATTTCATTTTAATTTCATTGATGTAAAACTAATTTGCTTTCTTATATGCACAAATATTTACTAAAATAAAAAGACATATTAACTGAAATCTGAAAATCGGAAAAGGTCATCATATATATACCTTACAAAAACTGACAATGAAAATGTGTTTTCTATCGGATATCTTCGAATGTCTTCGAAAAATTCAAATTTAAAAACTGTATTGCTGCAAACACTGAATACTTTAGATAGAAATGGTTGTTTAAATGTTTTTGTGTGACTTCTACCATAAAAATAGAAATATAATAGGAGATTATTAAGTTCAAAATGTGCATTTTAGACATCGCCTAGTTCTGATGTGTTCTGTTGGTTGTATTTGGCGACTATGGCGGACATCATTGTTATAACAAAAAAGACTCAAGCAAAGAATATTTGTTAAAACCTCCCTCAATACTCAAAATTCATATAGGTACCTATTAACGGAAATGAATAGCATCAAGCTAACAAACAGCACTTAGAAAAATCAAATTGTTATTGTCTCCAAAAGTCCAGGAATAATTAGAATCAGCAATTATCTAATTGAAAAATTTTCTAACCTTCCTATCAGGGGCGGATCCAGACATATGTTTTGGTAGGGGGGATCCTGTACTAAATTTACTTAAATATAAATTTAACACCAGGTTTCTTGGGCTATTACATTTAAAATAGCCATTATGAGTTTTAAACCCATATAAGTTACCTTTTTCTAGGCCCTTGGAGTCAATATTACCTCCTTGGATCCGCCCATGGTACATATCTACATTTAAAAGAAATTATTAATAAATTATTTCTGTCGTTCTATTTTGAATAGTACAAAAGATTTAAATGTCATTTAAGGAAGTTTTATTTCCAATACGAACCGCCATATTGAAGCTGCTGTAAGTGTTGCAACTAAATTTAAACCAAATGTTCTCGATGCTGGATTTGTAGACCTTGCAGTTCGTATTAAGACACCATATACCTACTATCCCAAATCAGCAACTCTTTAACGCATTCTATGGGCAAAGATAACAGTAAGAATAATGGACCCTACTCAAGAGTAGAATTCTTTACATGGTTTTTGAAGAATAATGAATATACTACTTAAATATTATATTTGAATGAAGCCTTATTTTATAGAGTTTGATATATTAACTTGCATGACTTACATGTTTATACAGGCTGAAACTCTTCTGGAAATAGAAGAACCAGGCTTCAAACTCAGTTTGACGTTAATTTATCCATTCCTTTATATTTTCCACTGCAAAAATATGTGGTTTATGCAAAATGATGCATTTTAGTCCAAAAGATAACATTTGATCGATAAAGTGAATTCAAACATCACTTAACTAAAGATGAAATACGACAAAGAATTTTATATCAAAAGCTCTGTTTTCGGGGTATAAGAAAATATTGCAACAGTGTAGTAAAATTCAGTAGGTTAGGTTAGGTTAGGTTAGAAAGTGATTAATTTAAAATTTCATTGAACAAATATTTTTATTATAGGTTAGAGTTGAAAGACATATCATTTGCAATTAGAAAAGCCAGGATTTTATTATCCGAAAATATTAAAATCGCAGGAATAGGAAAAAGGTGAGCCTCAAGCCCTTAGATTTTTATATCTAGGGATATCAAGAATAATTAGGCTATTCCACTATAAAGCAAGATACTTGAAAATCGAACAGTTGCTGCATGTATTTAAAAATCGTCATCACTTTTTATGACAAATCAGACTAGTCAGCTACTTTAATTTAGTTTAATTAATAACGACATTTAGAAATTAGGATTTAATGTTATTTAAATATTAACTTTGGGTAGGAAATTACTGTAATAAATCCACCCAAATCTGATTGATGAGGAAATATCAGCGTACTGTTCAAATTGAAAAAGTTATTGTAAATAGTACTCAAAATGACCAGTCCAATATTTGTTGCTTAAGAGTTTTTTTTTCTCGAAAAGGTATACCTCTATAATTTATACACTTAAACCGACAAGAATTCCAATTTATTGAGTAGGAATTCCAGGTCTCTATCAATATATAAACTAACATTCTTGATAGCGAAATAACTGAGCCAATTGTTTTACCTAACAGGCTTAAATCAAGACCCGGTTAAAATTTATCCCTAACATATTGCCGATTGATTTCTTAGCATGTTAGAAGTCGCTTGTAGTTACAGCATGATGGTGCACTGACACATTCTGCTGGACTGGACACGGATGTCCTGTTGGTTGCCTCCACGTTCACCTTATTTAAGTCCTGTTGATTCTATTTCTGAGGACATTTGAATAAATTTTCTTTTCCTTTAGTTGGTCATTTTTTATAGTTTATTGTTTATTAACAGATTCAAATAAATAAATTTTTATCTAATATTTTTAGTAATATCTAGAAAGTTAAACATCGCCGAACCTACTTTTACATAAAGTTTTTCTTATTGTTGTCTCCAATTACACGTTGGTGAATTTCTTTTAAACACCCTGTATAAACGATATCACCATTAAAATTTATATGGAATGTTAATTTTACTAATGATATTATTGCATACATAATTATTATTATTTACACCTATCTTTTAATGTTTAAGCACTTTTTCGGAAATAGCACCACAAATCACGAAATTACTGTTATTTCCAAACGTGTCGGAGTTTAGGTCAGACTCCTTTGTCATTGGCAAAGAAACTATGAAAAAAGGCACAATTCTAAAATATAAATTAAAATATCTATACTTATGACATAAGTAGTTATGTCATAAGTCATTTCATATAGTCAAACATTTAAATGTTAAATATTAGAATTGTTTTTTCATAGTTGCTTTGCCATTGGCAACAGGGCCTGGTCTAGACCCCCAAACGCTTGGAAATATAGGTAGAGTAATTTCAAGATTTGTGGCGTTTTTCCCAAAAAGTGCTTAATTTGTGGCAAATTTGCCAAAAACTATCCTCCAAAAACAACCTATTTAACAGTCAATAAATAAATAAACATTTGGTATTTTTTTTCTCTAAGTATAACTGCAACATATTGCATACTTTCAGCACGTATAACACTTGAATTCTGTAAGGCAAATAGGTATGACTGGAAAATATTGCATGCTTTCAGCAATTATTACACTTGAGGGCAGTTCCCTAGGGTTTTTTTTTAGAAAGCTAGTAGTCTATTTGAACTATTGCCAATTGATTTCTAGTACCAAAAATGTTTAACTGCAAAATTTATCAAAACTTAAATACTTTTTGACTAATTGTTATGATCGAACCTTTATATTTTAACAAAGAATCACTTTAGAAGATTATCGCATTTGTGTCGAAACACCCTGTATAAAGTTCAATGTTTTTGGAAGCTAAATTTATTTATATCAAAAAAAAAACATTGAATGTTGTAACTTTCAACAACTGACAACAATTATACTTGCCAATACCATACATATGTTAGAATTCTAAAACTTGTACCTGACATTTTTACCGTCGGAAAAAGTTTATAGTGGTCAATATCAACTAGCCGAGGTTGTTGAGTGAATTCAACAATTTGTTACATTAGATAAATATTTTTGACACTATCAACATATCGGTTCAAATAAATTGTTAATTTAAAACATGACATCTGTACAGTTTTAAAATAAACATCAATTAGGAGAAATTATGTGTGTTGACACTACTATTTGTTGATATTCATTTTTCGGGGAAGTGAACTAATTTTTTACATCATGACTTTATTAATAATTGTAACATTAACAACAAAAACAAGATAATATAACTGCGTCATGGTATAAAATTGTAATTTGTGTCATAATGTTTGCAGAATTATTCTTTTAACACTTTGCCAATCCATTACTTTGCATTAAAAATAAATCATTAAGATTTATAATTAATAAATTGATGTATGTTTAGTATTAATTGTTAGATATTTATTAACATTAGAAAAAGTAATAAGTAAAAGATTTACAAAATTAATATCAGCATTATTTTGATTGTTGATGGCTTCACACATATTCAAATACGTTTATTTGCTTAGTAACTGGATTCTTTGACCATTTTGTTATACTTGTGGTATGTACCCCTGTAAAAAACCATTTAAGAACACCAAAAAATCATTGGAAGTGTTAAATGGATTTTATATAATTTAGAGTAAAAAACGGGAATTTCAGAAAAAATATTGCAACAAAAAATTTAACGACAAATAAAAAGAAATAAAATATACTCATGGATTTTGGGAACACAACAAATGGTTAAATGGTTTGAAGAGAAGAAACCTATGAAAAACTGGAAGTCAGTTAATAAAAATTTGAAAGGCATTACTAGATAATAATGAATAAATCCAAGTTAAAACTGCTAGAAATTTGTAGTTTTATTTGCGGTTCCCTCGAATCCCAGTTTTTTCATTAATTATATTAGTAAGAATTGTTTATTTCTGGGTAGTAGTAACCCAATTTAATTATTCTAGCTATTACTGTAGCTACCATATTCATATCGTTTTTAAGTTTGTCGTCTTTTTTTTTTCTTTCAATTTTAAAACCTCAATATTCATGGCTTGGTAATTAGATAAATTAACCACATTATTAATTTGACCTTTTGATATATACATTTTTGTAACAACACATTAATAACTAATCATAACACATTATTTTCCACGTATTTCGTTAATCTTGTTATTTGTTTCATTTTACATAAAGAATTACAATTGTCGAGAATAAAATTAAATAAATATTCTAAAAAACAAGGGAAAATAAAGTGTTGCATTTATTTTAACTTTACAATCAGATTTTTCTACGACACCATTTGACTTATCAAAATTTAATTTTGTTCCTTTAATAAATGTCTGTGGTTGAGTGGTTAAAATTTTATAATCTTACAGTGAATCTCATATTGTAATAGATAGTAGATACATAACTCATTACATTACATTACAGATGTAGAAAAAAACTAAAATGGGCATGCGCGGTATGTAGGCGGGTGTAGCTGCCCCCCTTGAAAATGAAAAACTTGCCGTGAGCCTTCAATATATCCTATAAATTGGCAGACTTGCCTCCCCTATGCCAATTTGTTTTCCGTTTTTTTTTTTCAATTTGCGCCCCCCTAAACCAAAAGCTGGATACGCCACTAAATATGGGGGTGGTCTCTTATTAAAGCAATAGAAGCGAAAAAAAAGTTTTTTGAATTTTTCATTGTTCTCTGTGTGTTTGCTCACGCATCACTATTCCATGGAATAAATGCAGTTTTCACAGATGTCTAACTAAGAATTTAGGCTCCATTTCGCCGCGGGAAAACATCTTATTCCTATTGTTTTAAATTTTTAACATGTCCCGAATCTCACATTAGTTAATGCACTTAATGCTAAATTAATAGATTATCAAAAAAGTTCTTTATAGGTGTTACTCAAAAAAAAACATAGATGGCACTGTTTATAATTTTACACAAAGTGAAATAAAAATGACAAATAAGATCAGTGTACAAAAATGCTATGTAGCCTTTTTTATTGGTATTTAGCCGGCAACAGCTACTGATTATATACAGAGAAACAAAAGGTTAATGAAGCTAACTGAAGCTAATTTGTTATCTAAATAAATAAATACTCACAATTGAATACTTCTGTAATATAAATATGATTATTTCAATCAAATTTAGATCTGAAAAAAACAATTTATTTACTTGACCACAATGGCTGAATTAATATAATTTTCAACCAGCTGTACCCCTACAATAGATGCACACAAGCTTCTTGATTACATATTTTCTAGAATTAACAATAAATAAGATCGTAACGTTAAAAGTTGACACTGTTCAATCGTACGATAGGGAGACGTAATTGATGTGCAATTCTCCATCATTTACCGTATATGTCGAGATGCTTTAGAAGAATGAATACTTGGCCTTGTGGCTATAGAGACATCAGCTAATACGGCTAATTTATGTCTCAGTATTGTCAGTATTGCGCATTAGATGATAATGTACGATGCTGACTAATGAAAAATGTGGAAATCAATTAAATATATGCCATCCAACTACAAGATGCGTGGCGGGTGTCTTAAAGTCGTATGGAGAGCTTAAAATTTGAAAAGGAATTAAATATCACCGTTGGTTCAAAACAATTGCCATCAGTCACATAATGGAATTCGTGACATTAATTTAAAAACTTAAGGCACATAGTGAAGTTTCTACTATTCACCAAAATAATTGAAATGCTCTGTACAAATCGAAAAGTAATCATTGAAACACTAAGGTAGGACAAACACAACTACTGTTTAAGAAAAGAGTAGAAGATCATAAAAATAACGAATCGGGAAATTTAGATGAGATTGATTTCGGCGAATCGATGATAGCATATGAAGCTACCAAAACACCGGGAAGCAGAAACTGAGCTAGTGCTAAATTAATTTAAATTTTAAAAACGTATCTTAAATGAAAGCAGTTACTACGCATAATTTTTTTGTTCGCACTTCAAAATATATAAGTAATAAGCAATTTAAAATTACAACAAGTACCAACTTCAGACTAACAACAAGTACAGTTACAAATACGGGATGAAATGTTATAGGTTAACCCATAAGTACTAATTCAAACATACCAAATCTTGCACAGGTATACAATATAATATTAAATCTATAGTTACCACTATTCATCACCAAAAAATAGGCAGAATGCTGTAGAAGGTTACAGTCACTGTTTTTGAAAAACTTCAAATCGTCCAATTGGAAGGTCCCCTTTAATTGTTTTTGTTTATTTTTATTTCCATATTGAAGGTTGAGAACTGGTTAAAAGATTTTTTAAACCATATTTATTGCCGCAATATGCTCGGGAAAAATGTTAAGTAATATTTCACTGTTATCGTTTGTACATTGTAATAGGCGTTTGATAAGAATAATTGATGGGTTGCAATTGGTCTATTGGCCATAATTTTAGAGTGCGATAGCGATACAGTCGAAGTTTTCATAACGCTTATCATACCATTTTGAAACTGGTACGTTAGAAATTTAAACTGATATATTCTGTATAGGTGAACTTGGTTGAATTCTGGAGATAAATTGCTTTAAAGAAAGTGCCGGCGATACTTTGTTTAACTTATATTAATTATATTTTCAAAAATTATTTAATAATTTGTGAAAATAGTTTCAACTGCCCTACTTATTTCATATGCAGATTTTAAAAACACTGCTTTTGAAATGAATATTCTGAAGGATGAATTTGAATACAGGAAGCTGACTACTTAATTTATTGCTTCATTATTGTGTTTGTATTTTACATCATGGTGTAAGAAAATTTTCCAAACGCATTCATGAATATATTTCAGATTGGTATAATTAATAGCCAACAACAGTTTAATTTAATATTAAAATAATTTTATAAATGTTGCAGAAAGTCGTGTTCCAGTTCTTTGACACTGGCTATTTTATATTAAAAAATATACATCTAAAATAATTGTGGACATGGCTTTAATATTCATTAGATATTTTTAAATGAATTAATAGATAACTATATCTTATTATTTGCCTTAATTTCTTAACGATATATTTTTATATATTTACACAACATTGTTTTTTTTTAATTTTTTTGTAAAATGACTTTTCTCTACATTATAAAATAAAAATTAAATACAAGAATATCTAGTTTGCCTTAATTAATATGTAAATATTATCAACCAATTTTATAATTAGGTTTATTTGTTTTTATGGACTGAAATATACTGAGAAAATATTTTAGTATGAATTTGACTTAAGAGGTCCCGTTTTTACGTTAAATGTTTAACAATATATTTGGATTTTCTTTAATAACAAAATAATATCTAGATTTGTCTAAAACTAAAACTATATTTTATAGTTTTTGAATTCATTTGAGTGTTAAGTTGACATTTATAAAGAAACTTTAAATATCTTAATTGCTATTTAAATTAATATTTAATAATTGTTGGACCGTAGTGCGTTTTTACTGGTCAAAACAATTAAATTCAGAATTCTCATAATTAGGTAGGTCTTTGTAAATATTAGGTAGGTACCTACACTAAAACAAAAAAATTAAAAACCCAAATGTATTTTATCTTCAAAATGTGTATTAAGGAGCCTACTTAATTATAAAATAATTGTTAATTAATAAAATAAAATTAAAAAAAATATACAAAAAAATGTTTAAAAATGGTTAGGTCGGTAAGTACTTAGGTACATAATTTTCAAAACTTTTGTAGTGCGATTTTTAATAGTCTTAATTACTTTTTAAATCAATTCAAATTTGTGATAGGTAGATATTTGAGAATATTAGGTACATACGCTAAAATAAAAAATATATAACCTAATTTCTTTTATGCTTGAAACTTCTATTAAAAGTAAAATTAGAAGATTATATGATAAAACAATCATGATTTTCTATATTTCTCTATCATTATAAATCCGATTGTATTGTAAAATAAAAAATTGATTTTTGAATTATAAAATAAAAATTATAATACATTTGATAATATCTAGTAGATACCTAGGTACTAAAAGTAACAGTGCCTAATTTTATCGATGATCTTTTTAATAATTTGATAACTTTGGTCAATTTTATGATTAGGACATAGAGGATTTTTCGTCAATTATTGGGTTATAAAATAAATTGTATGAACTTAACGTCTGTTTTATTTGTTTTAAAATATGACTGTCTAAAATTTTGCATGCCGTTGTTTTTTATGAAAATTTTATTTTAATAATAAGCTTTACACAGTTTTCTCTTCATGTTTATGTAACTGAGAGTTTTCTTTTCAGGCTATTGGATTATAAAACCCAAATTCTTTGAGTTTTGGTGAGAAATAGTACCTAGATACTAAAAGGAAAAATATCTAATTTAATGAAAATAATTTTCTTTAATAATTTTTATTATATTTCTATCGGAATAGGTATTTACATAGATAAAATGTAAACCAATTGGATTCTTCCTCAACTATTGGGTTATAAAATAAGTTATGGTTTTACTTGTGAAAAAATACGATTTTCCAGAATATTAATGAAAATATTTGGTTGTTTTTATAGAAACTTATTACTCCTTTATACAGACAAATGAGCAGCTTCAGAAATACGCCAAGATTAATCTGAAAAGTACATTTTTATAAATCGTTTGCATGGTAAACTTAACTTTTTGTCAAGGCTTGTATAACTTTTTCTCCTCTCTGCACTTAGACGCTACGTGAATCAAAAAACACTCACCTGCCGCTTTTGGTTATCACCATTTCAGTCCCCAACTTATGGAACTTTTCCCACAAATCTTTCCCCTCTAAAGTCACTTTAGGATCGTCCACAACACCGTCTTCTTCAGGTTGAATCGCCCTCAAGGGCCTCACCATCGCCGGATGATGATTGTGAGCTGCAACAGCAGCTAGAACTACATCTTCAGCCGTCGTATAAGGATGCCCGGTCAACGCATGATGGGCGTGAGGGTGATTAATTTTAGGAATCAAAGTACCCGGGTAGCACCCGTGAGGAGTCTGCTGGGCCCCGAAGGCCGCCAAGGCTGCCGACGGAAAAAATCCAGGAGCACTAGGTGTGGTGTTCGAGCTGGCATTATTATTAGCAGCCGTTAGTAACGAGGAAACACTAAAGTCCGTTTGTCTGGGCAGCTGTAAGAACGGGTGATAGGCCATCGTGGATTTCACCTTGCTATTCGGGTTGGTGTCTAAAGCAGTGTCTATTGCTGTTTCGTAACGCATTTGTTTGGATTTAAAGCGGCAGAATCGGGCAGATTCTTACACCGCTTCAAACAAATCATAAAAAAAGTAGGTTTGAGGGAAGTTTTTTTGCTAAATTTCCTGATCTTTCTCAGTCCAACTGATTGTTTGAGACGCACATAATTTTTTTTCAAATCACTTTCATTACGCACATATTTATCATCACAACACTGTATCTGAATCGCAAACGAACACTGTCAGTTGTTTTTGTGTGAGTTTTCCGCGCACCGAAAAATCAGAAAGAGTTACTTTCCATCGCGAGCTTGACACAAATGGACCAAAAATCTGTTGGAAATGTAGGGTTAGAGGCGCGTGTGAAGTGCGACACCTCCACACGATCGTAAGGACAGCGTAGAACTATACGGCTAACCCCACGACTATAACACTTGGTTGTGTTAATGACGGCGACGCCGCGCTATTGGTCGGCAAGTGTCAGCATCGGCGTTCGAGCCAATCGCCTGGCGACATCGCCCCCACCGTTTTCACACTTTCGGTGGGCAGGAGTTTCGAGGTTATGCCTACGAAGGTGTGGCAACTGTTGGTGTGTGTTGTGTGTGTGTGTGTGTCTGTGTGCGGCTTTTTCAGACGCCGCTGGCGGGTTTCTCCGACGGTTTTCTTCTTTTCTTGTTGTTGATGCTTTTTTGTTTTCTCAACGCTTGCTGCTGTCGTCGTGCTGGAGACATTTTCTCCGTTGAGGCGGCTGCGGTGGAGTTTTATTTTTTTTTGTCCGTTTTGCGTTCTTTCTGATGATGAGGAGCCTCAGAAGCGAGACTTCGGTTGTGCTTTTTTGGATCTCTGGAAAAGGAGAAAATTATCATTTTTTTTGCTTTAAGTCTCATTATTAAATTAGAAATGAATGATAAGTATTACAAATAGCTAGTGAGTTTTTTCTTTTATGTTTTTGTGACTTTTTTATTATTGAATGTTTTTGGTATGTACAATAGTCTATTTCGTAACGTTTACTTAAAGATGGAAAATAGAAAGTTTACATTTTTTTGAATAGTATGTACATATCAGCAATTTTATCATGCAGGTACAACTTTAAATTACACAACCGATAGCAGAATGACTTTTTTCACATTTAGATAGGTAGAAAATAATTGCTTATTATCAAAATTCCAAATACTACTTAATTATTAACAAAAAATAATCCTAAATCAAAAATAATTTCAAATTGGTGTTTGCTCATTGCTATATTCTTTGCTCAGTTTTATAACAAAAACTTGTAGGGACCATTCAACTACAATATTGGTGCCATTATTAATTAAATTTTTGGTTATATTTTTTTGTAATTCTGGTTGCAATTTGGAACATATTCGTTTTAGAAAAATATGTATACCTAGGTTCCTACATCATGAAATTAACGAAGAAGACTAGATACCTATAAGAAATATATGATCAAATATACCAACCTAGGTACCTAGTTAGGAAAAGAGGAAAGTGATGTAATATTTGAGGCGAAATAAACAGCTATATCAAATAATCAAATATTTTGCCAGTTCATTAGGGTTTTCTCTCCTCAGATTTTTTCCTTCAACAGATAAGTATTCGCAAATTGTATACGCAGAACAATTTTCGTAAAATTGCCCGGATTACTGGCTGTCCGTACAAAAATTTTTCCTCGCAGTTATTCTGAGAGAAAAAGATGTCTACAAAATAATCAACCAGTATTCCTGTAGGTATATAAATAGTTATCTAGTGTTTTATATATTGTGTTATACTGCTCTCTATTTGGAGAAGTTTCAACTCAGACTCCGGAATCGTTGTCAATCGCTTTGTAGAGTATTTGGTGTTTTTTTTTACAAAATAATTCGCTTTGGTGTTGAATTTGATGTTTGTCAAAAAGTTTTACTGTCTGTATAACATGTTCAGCTGTTAGGATTTTCTTTCTCAATGTATTTAACAGAAACTTGTGGGGACTAATAAATTTAGTCTTGGTAATCAAATTTCTTTATAGATAATTCCCCTGACAATGACCATTTAAGTAACTTAAACAATATCTACATAATATCTATCTACACATTAATACATGATGAGTTTACCAAAAAACTTATTTTGTGTTTATATTAGGTATATGTGAAAGCAATAAGGGAATGTTTATGTTACAATTAGGTTAGGTTAAAATTAAAAAAAGTCTACTTAAAATATGTAAAATTAAAGTATGTATATATTTTAACACAAAACAGAAATAATGAAGACCCGGGACTGATATTTACCCCTAACCTAACCTAACTAGGTATATTTGATTCATTTAAAGGGTTATTTTATCAAATTTAAATAATTACCAACCAACATGTAGGTATCTGTCGTTAATGTAGGTAGGTATAGCGGTTTTAGAGGGCATCAACAAATTGGATTTATTTTTTATTACTATTTTTTGAAATTCTGCTTGTAAAGACAATTTTACTTTGGAGAAATGTTCATCATTCGTATTAGGTAAATATAAACTTATGTAAAAAGAGCTTGGAAGAATACTGATCAGAATAATATTGATGAAGTTCCTATCTACTAGAATGTTATACACCTACGAAATTAAAAACAAATATATTGTAAACATCAATTCCTTGCAAATTCGTATTCTTATATCTATCTAAGTTAGTTAAAGTTCTATTGAGTAGAATTTCGTTTAGATAAATACTAGATATGGTAGGTATTTTCAAAAAAGTTCAGAATCTAAGGTATTATTTTTTTTATTCTATTATAATTAAATACCTAATGTCATAAACCTCGTTGTACAAATAACGTAGATGCCTTTAACAGGTGCTGCATCCAAAAAAATTTAAATATTAAACTTTGCAAACATTTCTTGAATTTTATTAGGTTTAGGTTTCCTTGTGTAAAGCAAGTGTCCTTAACTACACTTAAAGTTATGTTTTGCAGCCGTAAATTATAAGTATCTCTAGGAATCTACGCTAATTTTGATTTTAAGTAAAATGGTATATAAATAACTATGAGAAAAACTAAGCTATATTTATATTTTTTATACAGAATAGAAAATTAGAAAAGTCCGAAATTTTACGTGGCATTACCTATTAATAGTTCAATGTTGAAGTCCTATTTAACATATCTGGAGTCCTGCAAGGATCCAAATCGTGACCGGTGATATGCATTTTATTCAGAAATGCATTATTTAACACAATAACAGCAGAAAGTACATATGTGGTTTGTTTAAAGTTTTCTGCTTTTGGCAAACCTAATAGATTGTGTGAATGTTTAGAGTAGAGTCGATTATTATCTACAGAAAATTGGTTCAACAGAAATAAACTATCTATAGCTATTTAAATGCGAAAATGTACAAAGTCATAATACCTATATACCTACCTACCTACTCGAACTTTTACAATTCAACCACAAACCGCTAGATATACCTACCTAGAGATTCGACCGAAAATAGAAAACATATTTCTGAAAGTGTTTTTACAACGCGTGTGTGAATTTAAATTTGAGAACTGATAACAAAATGAATTATTTTGCATTTTAATGTAACAAATAATAGCTATATGTCTATACTCGCAATACCACTTAACAGTTAAGGAAAACAACACGAAATCTAGGATGATTTTAGTTAATATTCAGGCATTACGATTTTCTCACCGGTGTTTTTATAATAGAAACCTGTAGAGACGAGTAAATACAAATTTAGTCTATTATGTCTTCATTTTTTTCTCTATTGTATTTTTTATATATCCCCTTGTGAGGTCAATCTAATTTTCGAGAATTTGCATAATAGGTTTTAAGTACTTAGGACATATCCTAAGTACCTACTTTGAGGAGAAAATAAATTTTTTTATTGTAATACCTAGAGTATCTAGGTACTACTGACGACATTTTGTTAAAATATGGTCAGTGAAACAAGAAAAACTATAAGCAGGCACTAAATTCATTACTGAATTAAATTTAAAATAGTATTTGTTGTTCTCAAAGAAATATAGAGAAACAAAAATTGGCAGTTATATTTAAGAGTTTAAACGTAAGAATTAAATATTCTACATCTATCACCACTTAAAGCATAGCGGGTTTTGCATCAAAATCAGTTTAAGAAAAATGAGTAAGTTAGTATAACGGGTTCTTGACTTGTCAACAATTTCTGACTGTACTTAGGCACTTACGAATATTAAAACTTAGGTATTCTTAAAGAATAGTATAGGTACTAGAAAAAAAAACAAACAAAAATATTTACTTGTTTATTCATTTTAAACAAACAAAATAACCAGAAAATAGGTAGCGGTAGCTAGTTACCTAAGTAGATTAATTTCGTTCATTAAGTAGGTATAGGTACCTATTTAGGTACTTATATTTTTAAGACAAATATGTACAATTAACATAAACTGATTTTTATAGGCATCTAAAACAATTTAAAAAAAAGTGAAATATTTCCTGGAATATAACAAATGGTGGTCATATTTAGCCTTGTCTGTCTGTCTAAAATCCATTGCGCTTACCAACAGCTAATTTCAACACCCAGGAATATTTTTATACAAAACAAAAAACAAATCTTACTTATCTAACAAATGGGTTTGTGTAACTTATAATGGTTTCAACTGGAAGTCATTCTTAGCTAAGTTCGGAATCCCACAAGAATCGCTGTTATTTTTTTAATATTACAGATTTGTAAATTCAATAGTAACAAAATAAGTGATGATTTTCAGTTCTTTTCATCACAGTAGATCGTGTAAAGATGGATTATTATGTCAGTTAAATATGATCTGTTGCAAATCGGATTATTAGAAAAAAATCTACAATTAAATCAGAAAAATAGCAAACTCGTTACATATACCTATTCGAATGTTATTATTATGGTATTTAAATTACTAAATCGATTACAGAATGACTAGTTTTATGTTAGTTACAAAATAAGTAACTCTTATAAAAATTCTAAATACCTACCACTCAACCATACTATCCAAAAAATAAAAATAGTTTCCAACTGATGATTGCAATTTTTTCCCCCGGGCTATAAAGGAAAATTGTGATTCAATGTAATTGAATCACAACTGTGATAGTTTTGGTAGATATATTTTTTTATAATTCTGCTCTAATGGTAATCCTATAAATTAAGAATATGAACTGGGTAGGTACCTACATCTTGTTTTTAGCCAAAGACATATTAATTAAATAATCACACCTTTTTTTCTGAAGTGAGTAGGTACCTAGATACCTACTTAGGAAAAGAAAATAAGTGAAATTTTAATTTTTTTAATTGCTTACAAATAATTTTAAATATTTGTTTATACCAAAAGCACATAGGTAGGAATTACGTATAGGTAGCTACCCAGTTACTAATATAAACTAGCTGTCGCCCAGTGGTCGAAATTCGACCAATTGTGTCAATATCTCTGGCAGGTTAAGTAACATGAAAATCGTATCGGGACATTCTATCCTAGGACCTTAGGGAGAACAGCAATTACACGGAACGGATCCAGATTCGGAATCTCTGTGTGATAGTTTCCTCGAAAATCCTAAATGTCGGTCTTACTTCTCGCTTCTACAAATAAGTATTCCTTAACGTCAGTTTACTTGTTTGCATATTTTTGATCTCATTATATATTTCCACCATCCTGTATATGCAACTGCTCATGGACCACGCATAATATCACCACCCGGTAAACCATTCTGTATATGCCACTGCCTATGAGCCACGGTATTTACTCTTTTTGTTTATTAAATTTTTAACTATCTTCTGTAACTATAATTCTACTCTGACCTATATTTCAATCATAATATATGGGGAACTCTTCGTGGGCTACTCTATAAATCATTTCCGTTTCTAACATTTTTTATCATCATCCTGTATATCTATAATCCTCTCACCCTATATATACAACTGCTTATGGGTTACAAAATATTCCATTTCCATTTCCGCCACCCTGTATATGCATCTCTGTATAATACTCTTTGCACCACCCTGTATAACCGTAATTCTACTGCACCTTCTATTCCAAGAACCCTGTAAATTCAACCGCTAATGGGCTTCCCTATATAATTATTTTATAATTGCACTCTACTCTGTATTTTAAACACACTATATATGCAACTGCTTATGTACCACCCACGAAAAAAATTATTTTGAACATATCTGAAATCGCCCTGTATAATTATAATAAACAACGATTACTTTACCACTAAACAATAACAACTCTTGCATGCCACTTCCAGTAGTACATGCTCTAAGTATAAACAGCATTGGTCCCTCTATATATAATTACTCAATGTTTTGAGTCTGGCGGTGGCGGAACGCGGCACATTCAGTTGTTTGGCGTTGACATTATTGACGTAATTAATGAATTTTTATTATATTTTATTTAATGAATGAACCAATATTATAAATTAAGATTAGCATTCTGCACTGAAGGTCGTCAGTAGCTACTAAACAAAACAAAAATGAAGAAAATTGCTTGAGAGACAGAGGAGAAAATGGTACCTAATCGTTTTGTCTTAGCCTATTTATATATAGATAATGAAATGATTGTTCTGAAAAGCTTTTTACTAACAAATTTAGGATCCTTAACGTCAGTTTATTTGTTTGCATTTTTTTGGAGCTTTGCAAATATCACTCACATTTAGAAAAAAATAGGTAGGTACATGGTAGGTACCTATATATGAAGTTCAATCTAAATTTAGCAAAGAATTTACAAAATTAAAAACCAAATTAATATCTGTTTGGATTTTTTTCAAAAATTTATTGATAAATAAAATTTTATTTTACAGAACTTTAAACGAAAAAAGAATGAATGCTATGTGTTTTTATGTTATATGCGGTTGTGTAGTTATAGCATTGTGATTTATGAATTAAAAACAATCTAAGTGAAAGAAATACGTTTTCTTAAGTGAATTAAATACTTATCTAGATTTAATCACTTTACTTAGGAATACCTAGGTCTTAAAATTAATTAACTCACTACTTAAGTCGGTACGGTGATAAACTAAAAAGTTCTTACTTAATTTTCATTGAACTATCTACCCATTTGAAATCATTAGGTGTCAAGATTTTTTTATTTGCTAACGAAAGTTACCAATAAAAATTAATAATAAAATTAATATTTTTGAAAAATAATATGAATGAAACATTAATTTCTAGAATTTTATTCATGCATAAAAGGTTCTAGCTATTTATGTTACATACCTACAACCTATTTTGTGCTTGTAGATGTAGATGTAAATATGAAATCTTAATTTTTATAAAATCGTACGCTGTATTCTATTAAGGAAGATCCCGTTTTCAGACAATCTTTAAAATCATGCGATTTTGATAGTTTAAATTATATTCTAGTAAGGATGGTTCCGATGAGGTCCCATATATTTTTCCTATGACCTCAATAGTCAAAATAAAGTAAATTCAATGATTTTTTTCAATATACCTAATTGATATAAAAGAAGAACCATTGAGTTGTGAAAGATTTGCGAAAAATGGAAGAAAGCAATTGAAATTATAAGGAAAACACCTGTTATGGCATAGTTACAATAAATTTAAAACACTTTTTCGTCAGAATAAATCAATATAAAGAATTAAGTATTTTTTAAGCAACAGGCTTGGTAAGTAGAGATAAATTTTATGGAAATAATAAAAAACAATGGAGATAAATGTAGGTAAATTATAATCCAATAGTATTGTATTCTGAACGATAGTTATGGCATTGAAAATTGACATTTTTGAAATATACATACTTTGAAGTTTATGTGGTGTTATTCCCAAAGAACCCAGAAAAAATAAAAATCCAATACCTATATATAAATAGGCAAAGACAAAACGATTAGGTACCATTTTCTCCTCTGTATCTTAACTGTTTGTCTTCATTTTTGTTTTGTTTAGTAGCTACTGACGACCTTCAGTGCAGAATGCTAATATTAATTTATAATATTGTTACATTCATTAAATAAAATATAATGAAAATTCATTATTTACATCAATACTGTCAACGCCAAACAACTGACAGTGCCGCCGCCGCTAGACGGTCAAAACTCAAAACATTGAGTAATTATATATGGAGGGAGCGATCGTTAGATATATTCTTAGAGCATGTACTTCTGGAAGTGGCATGCAAGCGTTGTTATTGTTTAGTGGTAAAATAGTCAATGTCGTAGATCAGAATTGATTTTTCGGACGCGTTGTAGTAACTTACATATTAAATATCCTGTTTTTAATGTGAATTTAATTATTTGATTAATATATTATTATCACAAGCTTCCCGAGGGTGTTGTGAAAAATTGTCACAGAGCGGACAAAGAAAATGTATTAAATATTTAAGTTCTCCTAGGGTTGTTGGTCCTCTCTTTTCTTTAATATTCTTGAACTTGATTGAAACCGCAAATGACGAAAACTTTTAGGTTGCAAAGAACAATCTTCCAATTATTATATCGAATATTTTGCCAGGAGCGGTTCCAGCCAAAAATTTAGGGGGTCATTCATTTGTCAAAAATATTTCGAATACCGATATTTGATTGCATTTTTATTTTATTTTTATTTCAATAGATTTGTCAATGAGTGAACAATTTTGGTCATTACATCTACTTCTCCGATTTCTCCACAACTCTGTTTCTTATAAAAATATACATATTACAATTTCATGAAATAGGGTTGAATTTCGACCACTGGGCTACCACTAGTTAATTTAAAAATGCGTTCCTATATAGAGATAGATATATAATTATACAACTTTGATGTACGTTACTAAAAAAATTGTAAAAGACTCTCTGTGAAAAAGCATAATTTTTAAATTCAAAACCATTACAATATTCATGGTCAGTAGGTACCAAAATCGAGACTGAATATGCAAGACGAGGACCCATTGGCAAATGGATTGGGGCAATCCCCCCCCCCTGAGAACCTCAAAGTTAATAAATTGAAGTATTAACACGATGTCATCTTAACTCCAAGAGCATATGAAGGTCCTTCTATGGGTTTAAACCACATAAGGATTATTTTTATATAATAGTCCAAGAAATATAGGTTTAAAATTATATTTAGGTAAATTTAGTACGGGATCGCCTCTCACCTGAAGCATGAAATCGCCAACCCGGAAGTACGTGTCTGGATCAGCTCCAGCGACGACCCAGATCTCGAAGAATATGGAAGGTAAGACCAATACAAAAACCCTATAGGCAAGATCAATACCGATACTGAGACGACAGAAGTCTTACTTAGTGGTCACAACAATGAGAAGTAGGTAATTCTAATCATTAGGCATTTAGCAACTACCGTAAAAGAGTTTACCTATTAATAAAAAAGAGTTACTAAGCAAAATTCTCTGTCAAGAGTTTGTTTAACATGGACCGAAAAACCTGGATACGCCTATGTCAGATGCGTAACATAAAGATCACTCATAAGAGGGGGTTAGTGGATTAGTGGATGAAGCGCTTGTTTCTCTTTGGCCTAGCTGGTTCGAGTCCGGCTCACGCCTATGAGTGTTTGTGGTTGTCTATTTGCGCTTTGAGAGAATTTCTGATGATATGTTAATAAAACACATTCCAGGTTAAAAATCTCAGACAATGCTCACTAGAAGACCTACTTTGACTGGCCGAAATAGCCCCGGTAGCTCAAGGCCAATATCTCCCGAGCATCAAAAAAAAAGGTCACTCATCATTCCTCGTATGTAACTATTAGTAATAGTGAGTAAATATGACATTTAAGATTACAATCACAATATTAACACTTCAGTAAAAAAACTTAAAGAAATCGCAAATACACATTATTAACACAGATTTATTTACATTACATTTCTTAGGTATATATACTGGTCTTGTCTCAATATAATGACCGATTTCATAACCAATTAAGAGGTTTATGTCATTATTAGACCAAAAAGAATTAGACTAGTCTTATTATGGTGATTACAAGTTCTCTGTTTGTACCATTGGGGAATTGAAAAACCCATAACAAATAATATGAAACGGACAACAAAATGTTGGAACAAAAACTAAACTGTTAATTAAAGTAGTCAATTACCATATTCGCCTGCATTTGAAATACACACATATGCCAAGCATTTTGATTTTTTTCCCCGACGCTTGCCATCTATTTTAATTACCGACGAATCAATGCATTATTAATATTTCAACGAGAATTATGTGGATGTTAATGAACGCGGACATGCAATTAATGTTTTCTAATTACTTGTTTATACGGGGAACTCACAAAAATTTCTAATCTCAATCATCGCGCTTACGTTTGCTAGTACCAGACAAACAGACCGCACGTCAATTCATCATTAGTTTCTAATACTTTTCAACGCTGTGTGCTATTTCAGATAGCGACGATGTAATGGTGAAGTGTAAGATTGATTATTAATTATTTACAAAATATTAAGGTAAGTAAAAACCGGTTTGGCGGATATTTACATCGTCACATTCATAATGGAAAATTCATTTAATGTGGACGTTGAAAAATGTGCGTTATTCAGTTGACATGCAAAAATATGTAGCGTTAATTAATTTAACGGTACTTTCGATTGTTGGGTGTCACTTTTGAAATGATAGCTCTGAAATATATGGGATGCTGACGTCACTTGGGAGAAATTATATTGCAAATAGTGGAAAGATAAACAGCTATTGTTATTAAGACTACATAGGCAAGGAAAAGTGCTCAAAAAACATTAAAATAATAATATAACCGACTTCCACCTATAAGTAAACAGCTAAAAATAATTATAACAAAATTCAACTCTAGCAAATAAATAACACATTCAATGTTGTTAGGTACCAACCCAGGAAGTAAAAAATGTAAACATTAAAAGAAGCTCATTCTGTACAAATTAATTACCTAACAATCTAGTATATTTTTGAAGTTGGTGCCAAGCAAATCTAAAATCCCTCATTGCGTACTTATCTACTACTTCATCAAACTTGATTGTTGCACCGACTTCAAAAATATACTAGATTGTTAGGTAATTAATTTGTACAGAATGAGCACCTTTTAATGTTTATATTTTTTACTTCCTAGGTAGGTACCTAACAACATTGAATGTGTTATTTATTTGCTAAAATTGTTTTTTCTTATAATTATTTTTAGCTTTTTAGTTATAGGTGGAAGTCGGTTATATATATATATATATATATATATATATGTTTTATTGTCAACTTTTAAGTTTTTTTGAACTCAGAAAGTTTTCATTCTTTATTTTTTATTTCATATTTATAATAGACAGAACCAGGTAACATCGAAAGCCTTAACATTATACAATGATACATTTTTACTTAAATTGATAGGTAAATGTTTACGAACAAAATGTACTAGTACGCGTTGACTTAATAAGCCCACCTTATGGATCACATGTAACCTTTTTCCAACTTTTTTTGACACCTCTGTATAACTATAGATAATTCCACTCCACTGTATGTACCAACCATCCTGTACATACGACTGCCCACGGACAAGCATAAATTTGTTAGCTGCCTTCTGTAAACTATAGGACGGAGTAGAATCCATCCCATATTTACGGAGTCAAATCCGTCCTATATTTCAACCATAGTATATTACTCCTTGTGGGCTACCCCATAAATTATTTCATTTTTCATATTTTATATTATCGCCCTGTGTAACATTAATTTCTCTCCACACTTTATGCAACTTCTTATTTGCTATAAAATAAATAATTTTTTAATCACACTGTATAAATATAATTTAACTTCAGCATACATTTCAACCATCCTGTATATGATTTGCTTGCGTCCATATCATATAACAGTTCACCCTATATAATTTTAATTTCACATTTTTTCCAACATTTTTATACCACCAATCGGCATCCATCCAGTATATACAGCTAAACGGCCTAAGCTATATTTCAATCATCATATAAATGCAACTGCATCTATCACTTTACTTTGTGATTTTGTTTGCTATAACTAAACATCCTGTGTAAAAACCCATCAAATAGCAGTTTACAGTTTGACATGTGTTGTCACGGAATTTTCTATTAGGTCGGGAGAATGTGACAACCAACAACACCGTCTTCGCAGAATGGAAAAATTTTCATTTAAATAGGTATTTGCCGAGTATACAAACAAAACGAGCTTGGTACTCATTGATTTAAGGAGCCGAAGATACTATGCTTTACTATCTATATGCTTGAGATGTACATAGAAAATTTTCAAATTCGCAATTAAACTTTTCACTGCCTAAAATTCCCGCACTATTACGTTGGAATTAAAATATTTATGAGGAAATGTCCGTTATGTCATTTCGATGAAATTTTTGATAAGAATTTTGGAATTTTCGGCGATTTTCTGCAAAACTGCAAGGTGCACGTCGCAGAAAAGTATATGAGATCACCTAAGGATCTTCCTTAATAGATTAAACGTTAAAAAACTATACACAACCATAAGGAGTATTCAAAAAATCGACCAATATATTAGGGATATTGGTCGATTTCCATGCACGCATGTGTTCATTCACAAATTTTATTACTTTATCAATAGAATTCGTTTCCAAAATTTGAAGTTTCACCCATCCGGATATACACCGGAGAAGAAATCAGGTAACATACATACAAAAAAAAATAAATACGCGAATTGATAACCTCCTCCTTTTGGTAGTCGGTTAAAAATTCCACAAATAAACAATAATTCACAATTTAACTCATCCTATAGGTAGGATACTAAATATGAAAAATACCAATAACATCTGTATTTATTTCACAGCCAAGATTTTTCCAAACCAACTTCTGTATTTCTTATATTCGATGAAGGAACGAGTATATTTTAAAAAATCGACCCCTCCTGTCTCCGAAAGTATTGAATATAAAAGTTTAAAAAAAAAATGTACCTAATATAGAACGCTGTCCAAAGTTAAAACGAAAATTGAGGAGAAACTACTAATTTTATTTTGAGGAGGGGGGGCATATTATAGAATTAAAGAAAAAATTAAAAATTACAAATTTTTCAAACGCATCATATAATACATCAAACGAACGGGCTCATTCTGAGGAAAACAAAATATATTTTTTTCATATTTTAGAAATAATAGGTCTATAAGAGATACTAATAAAAATATAAAAAAATACCCATTCCCTCCTCTTGTCTCCAAAACTATAAGACGAAAAAATTTGAAAAAAAATTATATATATAGGGCCTCACCTGAAGTTTCCAAAAAAAAATAAAGAAAAACTCCCAATATTAATTTTGGGGGCAAATTACATAATTAAATCGAAAATTAAAATTAAAATTGCCTCTAACCTATCATGTAGTAAATCA
This sequence comes from Octodonta nipae, assembly GCA_034190945.1. Taxonomy (NCBI): domain Eukaryota; kingdom Metazoa; phylum Arthropoda; class Insecta; order Coleoptera; family Chrysomelidae; genus Octodonta; species Octodonta nipae. The sequence continues at coordinate 13,992,171 of CM067217.1, forward strand.
AATCATTATGACGAATACAAATACATTTTTTTCATATTATTAAAATACATTTTTTAAAAGATATTAACAAAAATATTAAAAAACCCATTCCCCTTTCCAAAACTATAACTCCCAAAATTTAAAAAATAATAAAGGGGTATATGGTCTCACTTGAACTTTACAGGTAAAATAAGGAGATACTTCTTATATTAATTTTGGGAGGCAAATTATAGAATTAAACGCAATATAAAAAATGAAACTATTTTAAACATATATATCAAATGAAAAGGTATCAATTGGTTAAATGACATTAACAACAACATAAAAAAATACTCATTTCCGAAACCATAAGGTAAAATTTTGATTTTTTAATTTTAGTTAGGGGCATAGAGACTCGCTTGAATTTTATTGGAAAAATGAGTACAAAACCGCTATATTAATTTTGCTGCCCAAATTATAGAGTTAAATGGGAAATAATAAATTACAGTTTTTTCAAACGCATCATGTAATACTTATATTAAATTAAATGGTTCTTTGTGAGAAATACAGAAACATTTTTAAATATTTTTATAATCATTTGTTTAAAATATATTAGCAATTAACCCAACCTAAGTTTGCGGGCCAAATTCCAGAAATAAGAAAAATAAAAATTTTTCACACGCATCATGTAATATATCAAGTGGAAGAATGCGGAATACAAGTATATTTTTTTCATATTTTTAAAATAATTTGTTAAGAAGTGATTTTAAAAATATAAACAATTTGACCAATTAAGAAAAGTAAAACACAAATACTAACAGTAATTTGTAAACTTAAATAGAATATAAATTTTTGTAATATAACAAATGCGAAATAATGATGGATAAATGCAATGCCAACCCGCACTTTTCAAGCAAGATAGTTTTTTCCGAAGAGGCAAAATTTATTTTAATGGTTCAGTAAATAGGCAAAATTTTCCATACTGGGCAACAGAAAACCCACATTGAATTATGGAAAGTCATAAACAGTTTTCCAAGAAAGTTAACGTATGGGCCGGAATTGTAATATCGAATGGCCAGCTAGGTCGCCAGATCTTAGCCCCTTAGATTTTTCTCTTTGGGGTTACGTGAAATCGAATGTCTACTTCAATACACCGGAAAACATCCCGGAATTAAAGAATAGAATTAGGGCCGAAATACGACGAATCCTGCCACAAACGCTAAATGAAGTGTTACGAGAATTTGAAAACCGTCTTAGGTATTGTCAGAAAGTTAATGGTCAACACTCTGAACATTTAATTTGATGGTTTTTTTCTTCAGTTTTGAAATAAATGTAATTTTTTTAATAAACTGTTAATCTTCGGTATATCACATTGTACATGAAAAATACTTCAATGCAGAATTCAAAAATAAAATAAAAAACAGATGTTTTCATTTAAAAAAATGAAGTTGATGGTTGCAATTTATTTCTGGCCCAGCCGTATAAATGAGTTTATCATCACAAAAACAGCAGTCCAAAAAAAAACCGACGTATCCAAGCGTTTTCCCAAAAAACGAACACCTGAATTTTAAATGAAATTGTTCCAACCCACGCGTCCTCTCTGTATATATTTTATATTGTACAAACGTCTAGACCTCTAAATGTTGGAATAAATCAACATATACAAAAAGAAGAACACAATACAAAACGAAAGCTGAAAAAGTTTGATTTAGATACTGAAACGTTCGAACTATTTGAAATATGCAGACTTTCCAGTAATTTGTGATGATATATCCAAGAAATTCTAAAAATACAATGGAAAAAGTGATTTTATCACTGAATTCAACGCACCAAACTTAGTTATTTTCACCAAATTAAAATTTGTTGACTAGTGTTATCATTACACACTGTTCGCCATGGCATTCCTCAACAGCACGGCTTACAAATATGTTTGTTACTTTTATTTATAGCTGAATGAATAATTTAAATATGCCACTATTTTTACATTGCACATTTTGTTGAATCCGTGTTACTGAAATGAACAAATATAATCGCACACGTGGAGCGCTAATTATCTTGTTGCATATTAAATAACATTACTTGATAACAAATATTCAGTATAGGTAATTATGGGGGTTTTGCGAGTTATTGTTAAAGGATATTAGAACGGTAATTAATTAAATCAATTGATTTATAAAACTTATAGATATGAAATTATAGAAGATAGGGGTCTAGCAAATTGACGAGAACTAACATTTTTTTCCGGATATTAATCAGCCCAGGATTTGTTTTAGTAGAAAGAATACATTCGAATTTTGTTTATCAACATTTCTACAAATTCAGTTTTTGAAATTCTAACTGAGCGTTAAACAAAGTCAATTTATTATTATATGGGATGCTTCGTACAATTTTCAAAAATTATGGCCGACATAATTATGAATAGTGCATTTTTATTCCCGACTAGAGGGTTTTTAATTATTAATTTTGTTATAATATAATAAAATGTTTTTTAATTATGTATGCGTTGGTAACTTTGTACGTTAATTTGGAATACAGTTGCAACGTAATTATTTTTAATACCCCTCAGTTTCTGTTGTTATTCATTTAAGTTGCATCAATAAAAAAATATTTATACTAGTACGTGTGCTTATTCAAACATTTAAATTAATTTTCGTTGAAACTGTCATTATCAAACAGTTAAACAGAGGATAGAGGTTAAAATATTGGCAGCTAATGATCACAAGCAGACAGTTTTTGTCTGACCTCAAATGTTCTGAGGGGTGAAAAAAAAACCTGCCAATAAAAATATATTCCTATCTTCTATGATATACAGGAAAATAAATCATTGTACACCTTTTGACGATGTTTTGACCCTGTATATTCGTACAATAAACTGTAATGGACCATTTTTGACACTCTTTATGCAACTATGTTGGGAAGTATTTATACAATTGTGACATATATTCTAAATATTGTCCCTGAGTATAGTTGTGGACATTTACGACTTTTTTGACGTTTTTGACATTTTTGACAATTTTGTAATTTTTGAGATTTTTGCGTTTTATTGTATCGACATTTACATATATTTTGATATTGTTTTCAAAGATATATACATTTTTACGTCATTTTTGATATTTTTACATTTTTGTCTTTTCTGTCAGTTTTGACATTGTCAATTTTAACATTCCTGATATTTTCGGCATATAAGTAAGAAATATGGCAATTTCGGTAGTTTTGATTTTCAAACCATTTTTGAAACTTGATCATAAATTAAAATCGGGTGACCAAAAAATGGCAAACCCCGTACTTTTTATTTAAAGAAAGGAACCAGGGAATCATAGTACTTTAGATCTCGAGAAATGGCGTATATTCAGGGAATAAATATGACGCATAGGAATTTAATACGACATTAAAACAGTTCTACAAACTAATACTTCGTAACAATACGTTTTCAGTTTATACAAACAAAAACTCTTATACAAAACGGTTTACCATGCCTTAACCTTCTAAGGATTGCGTGTTCAGTGTACCTTGTGTTTGTGGCAAGAAAAATGAAACATCTACAGAAGGCATGTACACAAATCAAACTGATTTGATTGATTTCAGATTTAAATTCCCTTAGATACATTATATTAATCTGTTTGTTAATTTGTCAACAAACTAACAACTCAAGATTTTCTATAAGTCAAAAATTCTTTAACTATTGGATACATCATAGTTTCTTCCAGCAACATCATAAACAATAATGTTTGTCTACGTTTTTTAACAATGTGACAGCTTAGGTATTTTTATTAGCTCACTCAATATAAGTAAAACTCAAACTCATCTATTATTAGATAATATCACATGTAATGATAGTACCTAATTTTCTTCAAATGCAACAGTCAGCAAAAATCGTTTGGAAAAAAAATCGATTTATTTACTGTTTTGCTGGCGATATTTTATAAAATACATTTTGCTAATATAAGCTCTATTTATGTAGGTATGAGTCAGTTTCTTCCAAAAACTACTTTTTTATTTAAATTTCTCTTGTTGAAAATCAGAATGTTAGCTTTTTATTAAAATTGTAGTCTACCAGGGAATACATGGTCTTCTAAACGTTGTTTGTGGCATATTCTTGATTACTTTTATGTTTTTTTTTTGGGGAATAACACCACAATAGAAATAAAACTACGTATATTGCAGGAATACCAAACGTTTCAAAGTCTATTCTGACTTCGTTGTCAATGGCTTTAGGTATATTTATTGATGTGGATTGCAAAATGAAAATTTGATTTATGACATTTAAAATTGACAATTTGTATAAAGTCATTGACATCGAAGTCAGAATAGACTTTGAAACGTTTGGTATTCCTGCAATATACGTAGTTTTATTTCTATTGTGGTGTTATTCACAAAAAAAAAACATAAAAGTAATCAGGGAATACATGCCACAATGAAAATCAAAAAAATACTTATGTACATACGTAGTTACTGACTATAAATGATTGAAAGGACCCACTACAATTACAAGGTAATTATATATGGACTTTTGATGTTTCCTTCCTCAGCTTTTTTGCAATTTAGTTATTGATGGTACCTGATTTTCTTCAAATGCAACAATCAGCAAAAAGCAGTTGTAAAAAAAAGATTTGTCGTATACAGTTATTCAATGAGACCTGATATCAACATTTTTGTGGTATACCATGTCATGCAAAATCGTTTGGAAAAAAAATAGGAAGTGAGGGCTTTTTATCGATTTATTTAATGTTTTGCTGATGAAATTTTATAAAATACATTTTGCTAATATAAGCTCTATTTATGTAGGTATGAGTTAGTTTTTCTAAAAACTACTTCTTTATTTAAATTTCTCTTGTTGAAAACCAGAATGTTAGGTTTTTATTAAAATTGTAGTCTATCAGGGAATACATGCCACAATGAAAATAAAAAAAAACTTATGTATTTACTTATTGATGGTACCTGATTTTCATCGAATGCAACAGTCAGCAAAAAGCGGTTGTAAAAAAAAGATTTGTCGTATATTGTTATTCAATGAGACCTGCTATCAACATTTTTGTTGTATACCATGTCATGAAAAATCGTTTGGAAAAAAATAGGAAAGAACCCATTACGATTGCAAAGGTAAATATATATGGACTTTTGATGTTTTCCTTCCTCACCTTTTTTTAAGGTACTTAAAATTTGTACTAAAAATAAAGATTAACTACGCCTTTTTCTTTAGAGACAGATTTGCTGTGATGTTTGGTTGTATAATTCTATAATCCTCTGTATGTAATGTAATGTCAAAAAAGTCTTTTATAGAATATTAGGTATCACAGTTGACGTATGACCAAATCATCTCCGTAAATTCTTCATCCAAGAGTTTTGGTGTCTCCCGACTGATCGTTTGCCTTGGAACTTTCCTTCGATTATTAATCTTAGTAATCCATATCTAGCGAGTCAAAGCATATGTCCAAGGTAGTAGGTCTTTCTTTGACATTTAACAATAACTTTTTGTTGGTTTGGCCTGTTAAGCACTTCGATTCGATTTTTATTATACGGTAGTAAAGGTACATTTCAAAGGCTTCTATAGGTTTTCCATTTGTGGGCCCAAATCCCTACTTCCGAAGAAACTTTTCCATTTGATTAAACTTATGAAGACAACTGTATATTGTGAACCTCCATCTTGAAGACAGACATTTGTTTTGATTTAATTCCAATGTATTTAGAATTTAGTACACCCCAATTTCCGAATAGAGACATTTCCATTTCTTTTAATACCATCGCCTCCACCAAAGCATGCTATATAAGAAAGTCTGCTAAAAAGCTATGTCCTTGAAAAAAATATGGGACCACTTCGTGATCCCTCTTAACAAAATCCACTTTAAATGATCCAAGTTCCTTGAGCCGATTTCGAGTATTCACTGAACACACATAAAAAATATACAGGTACAGACGAATTAATAACCTCCTTCTTATTGAAGTTAGTTAAATAGTTTATAAATCCGTAAATAAAATACAAAAATCAGTCGGGGTCGGATGAAAATATTTTAATTCCTATACGTATACGTCTTTATTTCAACATTCCATCCATTCATTTCACCGTATTTCGCCAGCCTACATTTTACTACTTCACAAACAAATAAAAATGTCTCATTTAATGTTAAAATAAAAAGGACTCATTAATGATAAAATTTCTTTTAATCTTTCGCCGACTACCCGATTAAAGCCCATGATGTATTTAATTTATTCGCTAGTAGAGTAACTAATAAAATAGCTTTATCTTAAAACTTTATTAACATAGATACGTGTTACAAACGGCGTGTATATTATGTGTGTATACGAATAACCATTCCAACAAACTGTTTACTACTATCCGAAATTCTCGAAAAGTTTTCCGGTATTCGCGTGTCAGTTATAATTGGCTAGATCGGCTTATCAAGATGAGGGGCTCGGGCCGAAAAGCCAAGCCGAAACTTTAACGTAAACTCGGAGGTGTAAAATACACTCTTTATTTCATTAGGACCACATAATGAGGGCTTTCGAGCGAAACATGCAAAATACCATGAAAAAGTCACAACGAAATGACTTATTGTGTGCAGTTGTCGTCAAGGACAATAATGAAGCCCAAAAAAATCAAGTGTTTTTGGAACAGTTGGCTTAATAAAGACGTCAGTTGAAACAACTTAAAATTTAACATTTTTCGTGTTAGCCTAGGCCTTCAAAAGGGCAATCAATATGTTGGTATCTTTAAAACACCTACCTAAATGTATCTATTAATTCAGAAAAAAAAATGTGACTCCAAGCGACATCTGTCGGAAAGGAAGTATTTTACACTATTGTGCTGAAACTGAATTATACAGTGCCATGCAAAAGTACTTCCCCCTCTCATATCTAT